>OZ010582.1:55172645-55255145 GCA_963932145.1 Acanthosepion lycidas | reverse complement strand
GTATTGTTTTTTTATTTATTTATTTTTCAAGCTACTTAGGTACCTGAAAAAAAGCTATATATATATATATATATATATATATATATATATATATATATATATATATATATATATATATATATATATATATATATATATATATATATATATATATATATATATATATATATATATATATATATATATATATATATATATATATATATATATATATATATATATATATATATATATTATGAAATGGACTAAGTCCGACAATTATTCCAACATATTTTCTGTTTTTACCTTATTTTATAGATACAAATATTTAAGTAAATGCTCTGTTTATAATAAACAGTACTAACCGGCCTGAATGTCCGAAACATTTCATAGAAAATATGTGTCCTCGGACAGGAATCGAACCTGCATCCTACATGTAACCGTCATATAGCCTGACGTGCTATACCTTTCAGGTATAGAGGTTCGAAAAGACAAATTACTGTTTTTAAACAACAAATTTCCCATGATCTTTCTCGAACGATAGTATCTGCTCGAGGTGTATCTTAACATAAACAAATGACATCATATATTATGAAATTGACTAAGTCCCACAATTATTTTAAGAAATATTTCTGGTTATACGTTATTTTTATAGATACAAATATTTAAGTAATGCTCTGTTTATAATATTTTATTATTTATTTTAAGTAGAAAAACCCGTGAAAATTTCACGGTTTTCCGATTTAAATCTTCCGATGAATCTTTTTTTAACTCTTATGAATAAGTTCTACAATAAAATATCCGTAGAAATTCCCCTATCGCATCATTAAATATTTGTGCTTAACAACTTTAACAAAATATTGAAATAACAATCATAAATATGAATCCTGGTTGTTATTTTAAGAAGTAAGGGGGTACAAATGAAAAGATTTAAAATTGACAACTTTTTCCATTGCACTGAAACAGCCGTTAAACAATTTTTCTTCCCTTATTTATTTATTTTTCCCTTTCTTTCTTTCTTCCTTACTTCCTTCCTTTCTTTCTTTCGTTCTTTCTTCATTTCTTTCTTTCTTCCTTTCTTTCTTTCTTTCTTCCTTTCTTTCTTTCTTTCTTCCTTCCTTTCTTTCTATCTTTCCTTCTTTCTTTTTTCTTTCTTCCCTTATTTCTTTTTCTTTCTTTCTTTCTTTCTTTTTCTTTCTTTCTTCCTTTCTTTCTTTCTTTCTTCCTTTCTTTCTTTCCTTTTTCTTTCTCTCTTTCTTTCTTTCTTCCTTTCTTTCCTTCCTTCTTTCTTTTTTCTTTCTTTCTTTCCTTCCTTCTTTCTTTTTTCTTTCTTTCTTTCTTCCTTTCTTTCTTTCTTCCTTTCTTTCTTTCTTTCTTCCTTTCTTTCTTTCTTTCTTCCTTCCTTTCTTTCTATCTTTCCTTCTTTCTTTTTTCTTTCTTCCCTTATTTCTTTTTCTTTCTTTCTTTCCTTCTTTCTTTTTCTTTCTTTCTTCCTTTCTTTCTTTCTTTCTTCCTTTCTTTCTTTCCTTTTTCTTTCTTTCTTTCTTTCTTTCTTCCTTTCTTTCTTTCTTTCTTTCTTTCCTTCCTTCTTTCTTTTTTCTTTCTTTCTTTCCTTCCTTCTTTCTTTTTTCTTTCTTTCTTTCTTCCTTTCTTCCTTTCTTCCCTTCTTTCTTCATTTCTTTCTTCCCTTCTTTCTTCATTTCTTTCTTCCTTTCTTTCTTCCTTTCTTTCTTTCTTTCTTTTTCTCACTGAAACCTATTCCTATTTTCCTCTCTCTCAACGAGATCAAAACGAAATAGTCCATTATTTATGAGGTATTAGCAGGATACGTTAAACACTTTTATCTTCCCTTATTCCTTTCTTTCTAGACAAATCCCCGTCTTACGAACTTTTATCTTAATAATTTTAAAATAATTCAGACAATGTTATTTTATTTAATTTATTGGAATTGCATTTTGACGGTCACCTTATTCGGTTACCGTCATTCGATAGTGTGCGTCTGAAAGATGTCGCTTTATCGCGGTCACTGTGACTTCTCGTCCTTTTGGTTGATATCAAAGTCTAATATCTGTTCTCATCCACTTAATTTGATTTGATTTTTCCACTTCTACCTTCTCTTCTTTCTTTCTTCTTTCATTCATTTTCTCACTGAAACCAAGTATTGTCTTTTCGTCTCTTTCCACGCGATCAAAACGCAGAATAGTCCATCATTCATGAGGTATTGACTGGGTGTAACGGTCGTGCTAACTAACGAAGCGAGAAACAAACACAATTATAATAGAATATTATCTGTCAATAGTTCTGGTGAATCAATCAACAATGCATTTTCCTTAATTGCCTACGACCTTTTGCCAACGATTCACTAACTGTTCAATGCCGAGACGATAGAAATCATCAGGTCTTGACTCAAAAAATTCATCAAGCCACGTTTTAAGTTCCACATCGTTGTTTCACCTCCTCAAAATAATGGAAAGCGACAGAAAAAGGTGATAATCTGAAGGGGCTAAAACCTGAGGAATATAGTGGTTGTGGCAGAACTTCACAACCGAGCTCTTTACTTACATGTTTGGTCATGGTAACGACGTCGGGCAAGCTTTGTCATGTTGAATAATTACACTGTATCGCCGGTCAGGTCTTTTCAGCTGAATCGTTTCTTTGGGCCTGTTCATTTGTTCGGCGTACATCTTATCATTGACGGTATGTTCGTTTTTGAAGCATTTCATATCATTTTGTCGGTAATGAAGTCATCTCCGTACAAAGCACAAATGTCTCGAGCAGCTTTGTAAACTTTGTAAACTTGATTAAAAGCAAAGTGAAGAAGATGTTGAACATGCTCATTCTTGTCTTCACTCTGATTCCTCAGTCCGGGCCTCAATCCATTACTCCACCGTAAATTTACTGAAGATATGAGGAAAATGTTGACCAAAAGTTATTTTTGTCCTGATTATTTGAGCGTTACTCATTTCTGCTGTGAAAGGAGAGAATACTTTCGGTTACTCTCTGTTTTTTCCCACGTTCACATGGGCGTAGTAAACAATGTGTACGACCCGGATGTCAGAAGCCAATGAAAATAATAATTACCATACTTTCAAAATTTGTGGTAGTTTAGCAATGCAAAATATCTATTCTTTTCTTCTTCTTCTTCTTCTTCTTCTTCTTATTATTATTATTATTATTAGGTTGGTGCAAAAATAATGACGTAATAATGTCGTTTTTTGACGTATTTTTTATCGTCAAAAAACGACATTATTACGTCATTATTTTTGCACCAACCTAATATTATTATTATTATTATTATTATTATTATTATTATTATTATTATTATTCCGCCTTTATTCAGATGCGCCAAATAATATCTTGATCTCTTTCCCGCACATATTGTCCTTGTTCTAACGTCATTTCGCAGAAACTGTTTAATATTTTCATAGCAATTGTGCTAATAAAAAAAATTCGTACCTCGGCTTTAAGCGTAGTACGAGATTGACAGTGAGGAGTAATCATTTTGCTGCTGAAATTAGTAATTATGTAACCGTAGGTTCTGTTCTAATATTTTCTTCTCTTCCATTTCACGCCCGTGGAACTCTCTTCCAGCTCCTTGCTTTCCTGTCAATTTCTTTTCTCTTTATGTACCATGTCCTTTCAGGACGTAGGCGATCCACCTCCCTCTATCCCTTGCAGTTCTCAGCAAGTTTCCTTCCCCTCTGCTTCCTCCACCAGACCACGTTCTGTCATCCTGTCAACTACAAACTTCAAACATTTAAATGTGACATTAACCATCAACTGTCTCGTTGAATCCTATTCTTTTTATTTAAATTCTTTCCCCTCCCCTCTCAGTAACGTGGAGGCACGGTGGAGTAAATGAATAACGGCTCAGATTGAGGAATCGGAAAGCCGAGTTCGATCATTGCCTTGATTTACGTGTTAATGCCCATGGGAAAGGTATGAATCCATCCCTTCCCTTGGGCTATCCGTACATAACAGGACACACTGGGCTCTATAGCATTGGTTGACAACCAATCTAGGAAAAGGAAGCTGAATTCGAACCACCTGCTGCTTTGTAGGCAAAGGTTAGAAGAAGGCAACTTCAAAAACAAATCCACCTTATATGTCATCTCGAAGAAAAGAACTGACCCCACCCCCGACATCGATCAAAGGCAGAATATAATGGACTCCTTGGTCTTAGTAAAATGGTTCGAACGAACAAGAGACTGTGACAGGACATGTCACGGCATCGTAGACCCGTCAGATTTCGGACCATTGGCCCATGGGTGTATCATCCACGTCACTTGAGACGACAACGACTTTCGGTAACGTATTCTCAGTTTCTTTTACTCTCATTAACCGCCTGCGTTTTAATGGTTTTATTGCCTTACTTGGGGTAAAATCATTTTTCTTTTAAATGGATCATTTTTCTGTTTTTCCCTGCCTCTCTTACCTTCCATGTCAGATGTTCAGATGAAATCTGCAAGTTCAGACCTTTACGTCAAAAACATTATATCGCCAACCTTTATTGAATCCATTCTTAAATAATCTAACGTATGTTTATCTAAAACAAACGGTATGTACATAAAAATGTTCCCAAATCAACATCCGAAAAACGAACAAACATAACGTTTACTAAACACACACACATACTTACGAATATACATGATCACCTAAATAAACAAATTAACATTTTTTTAAACACTTATATACATATAGTAATATTGACAGTTTTTCAAGTATGCTTGGAAACCGTTAATTTCGAGAAACTTTGGGTGAACGCGTCGTCTTTCCTAGAATTCGGAACGTCCAAATTATACTAACGTTGGTTTCAAGAGTCGAAGGCACTTAAAACATGATTAACCAATGAAAATCAAACAGCACAAAGGTGAAAAATAACAGAATTCCTTTCTTCCTTTTCTCCGTGACACTTTTTTTTTCTCCATGATGAAACTTTAATTATAGTGAAACATGTTAGATTGATAAACATTTTCTATTTGTTCTTTAACTCATCTATATAATAAACTAGCAGTAGAGCCCGGCGCTGCCCGGGGGTGTAACAGTAAGAGATAGATCAAGTATCGACCATCATAAAGACTAAAAAATAAAATTGACAAAGATTATTGTTTAAGGTTGACGGACACGCATGTCTTAATTAGGTTTTTTTTTGTTTTTTTTTTACGAATTGGTCAAACCCAAACTCAAAAAAAAACATTGTTTTCAATCGTTATGAGTCTACCGATTGAATAGAATTTTATTATAAACAATTGTCTTGTAAATGGAATTTTTAAAGCATTCTGAATGTAAAAATAAAGAAAAAAGTGTGCAAGACAATAAGAAACACTACCTGCCCCCAAAAAAGTGAAGTTTTGTTGAAATCGGTTGAAAAATGTAGGAAATCCGATCCCATATCTAAACGAACACACACACACACACACACACGCGCACACAAACAACCTGGGTTTTATAATAAGTATAACTCGATATGAGTTGTCCCCCTTTCATTCCCGTGATGCCTCTTAATCGTGTTTTCAAATTTATTTCGTGCTAAATAAAGTGTGTTTTTTCCCATTTTTAGCGTTGTTAGAACCACCGCAAGGTAATTTTACGTAGTCTCGTGAAGTTTTGTTGAAATCGGTTGAAAAATGTAGGAAATCCTATCCAATATATAAACGTACAGATACACACACACACACAATCTGCGTTTTATAATAAGTAAGATGCCAATGTCAGTCTGTCAGTGTGTCACCTTTTCAAGTAAAGGGACACAACAGTTAATAGCTCATCTCCTTCTATATAATAAATGCCAATTCTGGACCCGCAATCCAGAAATTTTTGATTTTCAAATTTTCATTACTGCGATTGTTGTCGGCGTTTTTTTTTGTTTTTTTTTTTTTTCTTACGTGATTTTTTTTTTTTTTTTGTATGATAACAATTTTTATAACATTGAAATAAATAATAAATTTGAAATAATTCAAATTAATTGCGAAATGCAGCGAAAGTCACCCGTGAAATAAAAGTAATTGTTTGTACGGAAAGTAAGTACCTACGTACATCAAATTGTGTTTAAATTAAGTGGCAGCAGAATAATTATCGATGAATTTTTAAAAGGTAAACTTAAATATTAATGCAATATTTAAATGCAGCTATCAATCTTGAGTTTTTCTGTAGTTTATTGTTGCCTATCGCATCGACTCCTACCTACCTATTGCCCAATCAAGAGCTCTCCACAGAAGCTAACTTAAATGCCGCCCGATAGTGAGGCTTTTAAGCTAGTATATAGGTTCTATATAAGCTATATAGTTATAAAAATTTATCTAATATACTGGAGTATTCTACATGTTTGATTGTATGTAAAAAAAATAGAAAAACTGATTTTATAAGTATATATGTTTAGATTAATTTTATTTCATTGGTTAGTATTTATTATTTATTATATATATATATATATATATATATATAGATAGATAGATAGATAGATAGATAGATAGATAGAGAGAGAGAGAGAGATAATTTACACTGCCAGAAGGTGTCTCTATTTTTATGTTATGTATAACTGATATGTTTAGTCATGAGGTCTAAATAACTGACTTAGAACGCTGCTGGAGAGTGGGGTAATTGAAGGAGGCAGCAAATATATGATTTGATAGGTGCATAAATCGAGTTAGTATCTTAACTTTACACCATATGATTTTCTTTACTCAACAAGGAAAGCAATGAGAATTTTTACAATGATCTGAAAATCTTGTCTGAAAGACAATATTTGGAATGAGAAGGGTACACATTCTTCTATTGAGATGAGGTCAAGATAATTGACAGAATTAGATAACGAAGAAATTTGACGAAACGAAATACATCTGCTCACCCTCCGGTCTTACAGATTGAATTAGTATGGATTTCGATATAACGTTTCTTTGTTCAAAACACATGTGAAAACTTTTGCCCCGCATCAAAAAAAAAAATCCGTGAATGTCTCCGCATGATTGTTATGGGATCTTACTCATAATAATAATAATGGACTATTCCATACTTAATAAATACTGCGCCTCAGGAGTAGGCAAGGAGTAAGGCGTTCAAGCGGGTCAGTAGTTCAAGTCGAGTCAAGAGTCGAGTCAAGAGTCGAGTCAAGAGTCGAGTCAGAGGCAGTCCGAAACAGAGTCGCGTTCAGAAAATTACTACAAGACATTGGAATAGTGATACTGGCCGAGACTACATTGTTCTCTCTACTGATTGTTCATATTAACACTTCTACTTCTCTGTATATATTCCTGTTTGTAATATATCTGTGTTATTCCATATCCGTGTTCGAGTTCTTCTTTATTGTTTCTACCTTGGACTATCACCGTGGTAAAAAGAACCGAACCATAACAATGATATAATTGAAGACGTTTCAATGTGTGATTGCAAAAGAAAAATGTATAATCATAGATTTTATAAGCATTGCTGTTGTTTATTTTTATTTTGTTTGCAATCGTTTTGTTTTTTGCATTTGGTTTTGTTTTTTGTTTTTTTTTTATTTTTTTTATTTTGTTTTTTTTTACACTGGCAAAAGAGAGCTTCCCTTGCAATAAGAATATTACACTTGAGAAAATCTGTAGAACGGATCGGCTGATATATTTTATTGGCCAGTGTTTACTGTCATACGATGTTGAAACACGGGTATTTTTTTCTGCGATGACCCAAGCCTAGATCAGTAACCACTTGGAAGACGAGGTGCGGTAAGCTTGGATTTGCCGGTGACGTAATGGATAAAGGTTAGGAATTGGAAATCGGAGAGCCGTGTTTCATATACCCGTTGGATTCTTTATATTCTCTTATGCGGTAATACCCTTAGGAAAGGTATGAATCTACCTCCAGCAAACCCCACCCACCCAACATGAGTTAATTACTAGGACTTGTATCAGGAAAATCATTATTTTCTCCAAAATATTCTTACAATATAAAAATGCAAAAGGTTGATAATCCTTAGAAAAAAAAAATTAACCAATCAATGCACTGGCAAGATCACATATGAAGAAAAGATTAAATGATATGATAAGAGGTGTAAGAAGTCATGAAACTATGTAATATTTTGTTTATTTTTGAAAGTCATTTTCCACTACATCAATGACATTACATTTTTTCTGGTTTATTTTGTTTTACGGTATATCAACCTCAATGGATTATTTAATGCCGACAAGATTTTAAAGATAGGTTTGTAAGAATAGAACATGTATTCTTTGTAAGTAATCAATTTGTAGATCCGGTTTCATTGACATATTTTTGTAGAGATTTGTTTGTTTTTTTTTTTTTTTTGTTGTTGTTGTTGAGTTTGTTTTTGTTTGGTTTATTTTGTTTTACGGCATATCAACTTCAATGGGATTTGATGTCGACAAGATTTTTAAGAGAGGTTTATATGAATAGAATGTGTATTCTTTGTAAGAAATATTTTGCAGGTCAGGTTTCATTGAGAGTTTTTATAGAATCAAATATATCGCTGGTAATATTTTTTACAAAAATGTATTGCTGGTATTTTTACTATAAAAATATATTTTTATACTTTCATAGTCTTTTGACCCCAGTTAGGGAATTAACTACTTGGCCATAGCTGGGACCCTAACAGATGCTACCACCACGGGTCAGAGTAGACTTGGGGACAGCAATTAATAGGTGGTTCTACGCTCCTCAAAACCGTCAATCTCCCGATTAGAGGCCTTGCTGTCTCATATAGTTTATCGTTATACTTCATGCTACCACAACCATCGATGCCTCTCAAATAGTTCTGTTTACCTAATTTCACTCACAAGCTGGGATCAACCTGCGGTATGGTTTTTCAGACACTTTTCCAAAAGCTGGCATCGCCTCACCCTGACTGACAAATCGACCATGATGATTATTACTAAAAAAATATATTTTGATACTCATAGAGGTTTGTTTTTGTTTGGGGTTTCACTATTATCCCATAGCTGGAATCCTAACAGGTGCTTCTACCCCGGGTCAGGGTGGACCTGGGAACAACAGCAATTAAGATGTGGCTCCTCAAAACCTTTCCTTGCTGCCGGGTATAGTTTATCGTCATACCAAGGACTTTTTTTTTTTTTTTTTGTCTTTTGTGTCACATTTGTCTACGTTATAACACTTCTAAGAAGATACCATCACCCTAAAGAGACAGGGATCTTTATTTGAAATATTAGCTGCAGTATTCATCAAACGCTAAAATCCGACCGTGCACATCGGAACTTTTAGAGGTCTGTTACTTTGAGTCTCTCGGTTCGGGCGGAGAGAGGTATAAATCATTAGCTATGAGAAAGAAAAACCGATAAGACAACGCCCTTATTTTAAAATAAAGAAGACAAATTTTGGATATTTTGTTATCGGGTGGCTTAATGAAAGCAGCTGAAAATTGCTGATTGAGAAAAAAAAACACTTATTAGCTTTTTGTCTTGTTTATTTTGCAGACTTTGATATTAACACTAGAGATGTGCCATCCTCACCAACCAATATGTATTTTGGGGATTAATTTTCCTTCTTTTAACTTGTTTCAACTTTCATGAGCGCTTAAGTATTAAGAAAACTTACCGTCACTTGATCACCACAGTGGACTACCAGTAGTTATTGGTATGATCATTCATTGAATGAAAAATAATAATAATAAATTGTGCAACACATATCAGTGGCTACACTCATCTGGAACAAAATTGGTAAATTTGACTGTAAGGATTAATTGGCAAATTGTGTGTTTACTAAAGATTAATTGGCAAATTTTTATATCTGTAGAGGATAATTCGCAAGTTGTATCGTTATGAGGAGTTAATTAGCAAGCTGAGCGTTTATTCGAGTTTAATTGGAATAATTGACAAATTTAATTGTAGGGATAAATTGGAAAGTTGATTAAATTGAAAGTTGTGTGTTATATTCGGTATTAATTAGCAAGTTGTGTGTTGGTAGGGCGTCATTGGTAAATTTGATTGTGGGGATTAAATGACAAGTTATGTATCGATACTACTTAATTGGCAAAATTAACAGTACGCATATATTGGCAAGTTGTGTCTTTTCTATGGATTAATTGGCAAGTTGAATGTTTATTCGGGATTAATTGGCAAGATGACGGGGTATATTTGGCAAATTTGACTGTAGAGATAAATTTCCAAATTGTGTCATTATTAGGAATTAATTGGCTAGTTGTATCTTTACTCGGGTTGGCAAGTAATTGGTAAGTTGTGTGTTTATTTCAGATTTATTGACAAGTTGTTTGTCGGTAGGACATAATTGCCAAAATTGGCTGTATAGATTAACTGATAGGTTCTGTGTTTATTACTGATTAACTTGCAAGTTGAGTGTAGGTAAGATATAATTGGTCAAGTTGTCTGTTTGTTCGGGCTTAATTGACAAGTTGTCTGTTTGTAGGGACATAATAGGTAAATAGACTGTAGGGATTAACTGGTAAGTTGGTTTCCAAAGGAAACACACAAAAGCTTCAGAGGTACAGTTCTCTGCCCAGCCCACCCAGTGAAGTAATCACAGATGAGAATAAGGAAAAATTTTATGACCAAATTCAGAATGTGCTGGACAGCATACCGGGAGAAAACATAAAAATAGTGTTCCCAGATAAGCAATGATAGAAGCGAATTTTCCCTCATTATAGGACCACATGGCTGAGTAACTAACCCCAGTGAAACATGGCTGAGCTACTAACAACAGTGAAAGGTTGTTGGCTTTAAGTCGCTACTGTGGACCGTCTGTCGGAAACACCTTCTTTGCTCACAAGATATCATAGACTTCATCATGCGACAAAATCCGGAAAGAGATCGCCTACATCTGTATCAGTACAAGGTGGAGAGATTCCCTCCAGAATGTCTGCTCCTATCGAGAGGCAGGTGCAGGATCAGGCTACAACCTACTTGTGGGACGGATTCGACTGAGGGTGTCGACTCTACAGACTATCCGCCCCTGTACTAAATAGGCTCTTAAACAATCTGAGACAACAGCCAGATTTCAAAAGCCAGTAAGAAATAAGTTTGAAACGTCCCAGAGAGGCGCTGATCGTGTTGGGATATTTATTTTTAGAAACGCCCCTGACTGGCTAGAAACAAATAACCCAGAGTCTCTATTGTAAGATAAAAAATGATTTTGAGAAATTCAAGTAAGATAAAAACATGTTTTGTTAAGGCACATAATCCAGTAGATCTATTAAGTCTTTTAATTCTACAACACCGGACATAGCGCCTGGCAACGTTTCACATGATTCAGTGAGTCACTGATCCAATTGAGATGAACTGATAGTAAGATCCGGGTGTAGGTTATTCACTGGGTTTGTCACCTGGCGAGTAGCAAAAGCCAGAAAGGCGCAGAGGGGGGAAACTACATCCGCCTGGGCCAAAGCTTGTTAACCCTTCCTGGGTAAGACGTTAAACTACATCCGCGTCCTGGGTAAGACATTAAAGTACGTCCAGCAGCAAGGCCTCTTATCAGGAGGTTTTGAGGAGCATGGAACCACCTCTTAATTGCTGGCGTTCCCAGGTCCACCCAGACCCCGGGTGGTAGCACCTGTTAGGGTCCCAGCTATGGGCAAATAGTTAACTATTACCAGCAATACTTTTTGAAAAGAATAATTACCAGCAATACAATTTTGAAGGAAATATATTACCAAAACAGATTTTTGACAAAACAAAATATTATCAGCAATAAAAAAATTTTGTCAGGATTAAATAACCCATTGAGGTTGATATGCCGTAAAACAAAATAAACCAAACCAATCTAAACCAAAGAACACATATTCTATTTATATGAATCTAAACCAAAGAATATATATTCTATTCATAAGAATCTATCCTAAAAATTTTGTCAGGATTAAATAACCCATTGAGGTTGATATGCCGTAAAACAAAATAAACCAAACCAATCTAAACCAAAGAACACATATTCTATTTATATGAATCTAAACCAAAGAATACATATTCTATTCATAAGAATCTATCCTAAAAATGTTGTCAGCATTAAATAACCCATTGAGGTTGATATGCCGTAAAACAAAATAAACCAAACCAATCTAAACCAAAGAATACATATTCTATTCATAAGAATCTATCTTAAAAATGTTGCCAGCATTAAATAACCCATTGAGGTTGATATGCCGTAAAACAAAATAAACCAAACCAGTCTAAACCAAAGAATATATATTCTATTCATAAGAATCTATCCTAAAAATGTTGTCGGCATTAAATAACGCATTTAGGTTGATATGCCGTAAAACAAAATAAACCAAACCAAACCAAGCTTGTCAAGCACGTATTTTATTACACTGTTTTGTTCCTTTTCTTAAATCCTGCTCTTCTCTTAACTGTTGAAAAATATTAGAAGAGTTTACATCAATCATTTTATACTATTAATATTAATAATAATTAGCCCACTACAGCAGACCCCAAATTGAAATTTATTAACATTAACTTAGCCGGTCAGTAAAGTACAATTATGTGACGCCATTTCAGATTTGATTTCAGATCACGATATGTTCCACAGAATTGAGTCTTAAATAATTCTAAACAATATTATAATTTAATTTCTTTGATTTCTGGTATGTATTCATTTCCTTCCGGGTCCCAAGCAAAGACCTAAGGTAGAAGAAGACATAGATAATTTTCATTTTTTAACTTTATTCTTCAAAAATAAATTCCAATTGCATTTTTATTCCATTGGAAATTCATTATTATTTCCAAAGACCTATTGCCATTTATCGGGCAGCTCTTCAATACCTTTTGAGTAAGATTCTGTAGGTTTTGAGATCAATACGTTTTCGACTGGTCTTCATGTGATAAAGCTTTCCGGATCAAAACGTTTTAAAGTGATGGAAAAAGGTAAGAATCAGTTGGCGCAGAGTCAGATGAATATAGCGTTCGGGACAGAACAGGCCAACCGATTCCTAAATGTTTTTTCGTGTGTAATTCGTGTTGTATCTGGTTTTGCTTTGTCATGGAAGAGAACGACATTTTCCAATTGATGAGCTCAAGGCGCTTTTTGGCCAAACTTTTAGCTACACGTTGCAGTTGCTGGAAGTATAAATGTGCATTTAATGGATTATTACGTCCTAAGAACACTACATGAATACTGAGATTAAGAAAATCTAAAATTATCCATTTTTCTATATTTTGTTTTTTGCTTTATTTTATTGTTTTTATACTAAAGTTCACCCAAAATAACTTTCGAGGGTCACTCATGTTATTAGGTTGGTGCAAAAATAATGACGTAATAATGTCGTTTTTTGACGTTAACACGTCAAAAAACGACATTATTACGTCATTATTTTTGCACCAACCTAATAGAAGATTGTTGATTGAAATGCGTGACATGTTTGATTGTTTTTGTTCAGCATCTGTGGGTTATTTAAGTAAATATTTGTACAATTTTTCTTTTGAGATACTAAAGGTTTCGGTGATACCCTTCTTACTAATTAACCTATAGATGGGAGGGAAGAAGGGGTAAATTCATGCCATTACCAAGGCTATTTGTGCGTAAGTTTACATAACGAGCCCAACTGGAATTGGAACTCGGCTCTCCGTTTAACAATTACGACTCATTAACCATTACACCATCCGCACATCTAAGCACTTGGCATTCCCAAGCGGTAACCCATCTATGTACTGACCAGGCTGGACGTTTCTTAACTTGGGGATCATATGGAAACCTGTGTTTCAACGTGATGTGGACGCAAGCCACTGGTTGATATGAATTTAAGAGGAGGTGAAAGGAATTGAAGAATATGTGGATGAGAATAGATAAAAATTAACCTTTGACTTGAAGAGATTAAGAGTGTCGTGTTCAGGGAAGCACCCATGCGGAAATCTATTCCACAAAATAGAACGATCCATTTCTATCCACTGCCTTTTGAGTTGAACATTATTGTATGCAACCCACTCTTCATCGCTATTTAAGAAGCCTTTGGTTAAACTGACGCATTTGTTATTAGAAATGGTTCCCAAAAGTGGAAATTACTTACGGCTCAGCCTAATAGCCTGTTAACTATAGCAAACGCCTTGGTGCGTGTATGTAAAAATGAAAACTGATGCGCAGATATGTTCTGGTATATACCCTAGGTAATTTATATATTTTCCCAGGTCTTCTGTTCTTTGGCAACAAAATTTTAATTATCGCCGCTTTTAGAAAGATCAAAACAAAACCGCCCGGTACTGGCTACCAACCTTCTACTTTTTAATTACTCATCGAGAAGAATGCAAGAAACGTTCGCTGCATGCAATTCCCAACACGGGTGCCGTTGGGTAATGCATCAGATTCGTATGCCATTGCTACAGGGACCTTGTGCTAAACTAAACTAGATTTAGTAAATAAATGCCGCTAACAAGGCGTAAAGAAACTGCGTTCTTATTAGCATTGTGTGTCTAAAAGAAATTTTTGTTTAGATTTAATTAGCAGAAAGGGCAATGATTTCATACTGGCGTTCTAAAAGTCATGGACAGTTTTTATTTAATCATTTCACGCCAAGTAAGTTCGTAAAAGCCACTAAGACGCAGGAGGTTACAGAGTGTGATAAAAGATGAGAAACAAAAAAAACAACATGAAGAACAAAGAGGAAGAAGATAACGATTAATGTCGCATTTAAATTTTTAAAGATTAATGTTGAATAGGAAGCAAGAGGAGAGTTCCACAATCAAGAGAACAAACTGTTAGCATGAAACTGATGGTTGCATAAAGCCATTTCTACTTGAAGATAATTGGATCTTGCCGCCAATCTAGTAGTAAGCTAAAATTAATAAAGTCCAGTTATCATAAGGGAAACCTCATCAGAACAATTACCATGAAAGTATTTATTGAAAAGGTATAGGGAAGCTACGTTACGGTGATGGGAAAGTGACTGAAACTGAGAGGGCAGAACATGGCCAATATTATTGCAGATTCTTCTCTGGATTTTCTCAAGAATCTCTAAATATATACCGTAATTCTCTGTGTATATTACGCCTTCATCCATAATACGCACCCCTAAAATCGTGCTGAAAGTGTGGGAAAATGCTTCTAATCATGCATAATACGCACCCCTTGTTTCGTAATCAAATTTTACCTCTTCAATTTCATTACAGCCAGCGTTTTCTACTCTTATTTTAAAAAATGGTTTTAAACATAGAATAATAATATTCTAATTTAGTTTTATAATAATTCCTATTTATTTTTCATTTGTAAGTATTATTAGGTACATATGATTGTATTTGACATCTTTATGGGATTGCAATCGTCGAATGTTTGTGTCAAATTGACGTATGTTTGTGGTGAGTAGTCATTTCGCTACTGAAATCGACTCATGAAACAGCATTTTTTAAAATATTTTTAGTAGCTGTGCATAATACACACCAGTGATTTTGCTTTTTGTTTTGATTTTTTTTAGAAAAATGCGTATTATACATAGGGAATTGCGGTAATTAGCAGAAAATGTAATGATTTTATATAAATCCTCATAGTCAGTCCCACGACCAGATGTGGTCGTAGGGTCACTGTGCAGAGGAGCACCTGAACTGTTCCTTCCATATATCTGGGCTGAAAGATGAAGCGGTATTCATTCATGTCTAGTGCGTATTGGGCAAGTAGATCGGAGGGAGCCCATCCCTCTTCGGCTCAAAACACAGCCGTTATTCTCCAACTTGAAGGCTCCTTTTGGTCACAGACAGGTAACCGCCGATTCCATATGGGTAACCCTCTTTGGAGAAGGATTTGCAAACGAAAGAACTCAAATGAGAGAACTTAAATGACGCGATAGCTCTTCATGGCACCGATGATGATCCCAACTGAAAATGCGGGAAATTACAAACTATGAAACAACTTCTGGTTTGCCCCCAATCTTACAGATTCATGCACACTTAACGACCTTGAAACTTTAACACACACATCCCAGGCAAGGCTTTGTGTGCAACACTGGATGGGTATGGTGTAGCGACTCGATAAGAAGAAGGGGTATATGTGCATGCATATACATACAGACATATACGCATATACACATTATAGAGCCTCAAGTCAAGATACCTTTCTACATTCAGTCAAACCATTGAACAGAGCTTCTATTCAGCATCTGTCCCTGTAGTGCAGAGGACTTAACAACGTGGAATGCAGGATCTCTCTCAGCCGTACAGAATCCGTCTACACTGGCTCGAGTGATGTCTGGACCTGCTTGAATCGCCTCCGAACAACTGTTGGTCGTCACTGTTGAGACAACCTTCAGAAATTGGGATATGTCACTTTTGATGATCTCAACTGAAAATGCGGGAAATTACAAGCTATGGAGCATCTCCTGGTTTGTCCCCCCAATCTTAAAGGTTCATGCCCACTTTGCAACCTTAACACCCACAGGCAAGTCTTTGTGTGCAACGCTGGATTGCTGTGATGTAGCGATGTATACATAGCTTTAGAGCCCAGTATACCTCGTTGGGTCGTTAAGCCTAAAGGAATATTCGTCCTCCCTTTAAGATGGATTTATTTTAGTCTTGCTTGGTGTCTACCCACCTTTCTCACCAAAAAGCTTGGTGGGGAAACCGTTTTAATTGACGCTGATCACTCGTACAGTGATCTGACATTGCTGCCTAAACCTTCCAGTTATTTGTATTAGCAGGATCTTGCATGCGAGTATACCTCTTCACCATGTATGATCTATTTGATTGGGCTCATTTCGGGCACACTATTGATCAAGTGCATCTAAATGCACTTCAAACCAAAATGGCCTCGAACGAGTTCACAGTAGCGGTCCGCGAACAATAACATGTTTAGGCGAACGAGCAGATGAAACATATGTCACATGAACACAACCTTCACCCCCATTGAACCACATTTAATCAGCTCGGTGACTTGTTAACAATTATTTTATACTAAAGATCACCTAATAAAAAAGTCAAGAATCATTTTTGGAAGAGGCTTGCTCAATGAATTATCTGCCATATAATATTACCTTTATTATCTATCTCAGACTATTTATTATCTATCTCAGACAATTTAAACTACTTAAATTGTTCGGATTGTTGGGCTCATCTTTATTGCTATATTCATGACGTTTCGGCCGTTGTATACTCCGGCCTTCTTCAAGTGATATTTGTTGGAATTTAGTCCACAAATGAAGATTGATATAATTCCACGTGTGATGTCTTGAGATATTTAAGATTAAGAACTTGCCAATTAATCGCTACGAAACATACTTGACAATTAAACATTAATAAACATACAACTAGCCAATTAATACCTACATTCAAATTAGCCAATTATGCCTTACAATAAAATTACTTAATTACGTCTTATAGATACAACATACCAAATAATCCCTACAATTAGACAATTATGCCCTACAGATACAACTTGACATTTAATCGCTAACGTCAAATTAGCCAATTGTGCACTACAATCAAATTAGGCAATTATACACTATAGAAACAACTTGCCAATTAATTCCTACAGTCAAATTAGCCAATTATGCACTACAGATAAAATGTGCCAATTAATCGCTACGAAAAATTAACCAATTATGTTCTACATATATATCTAGCCAATTATGTCATACAGTCAAATTAGCCAATTTTGCCCTTCAGACATAAACTGCCGATTAATCGCTACAATCAAATTAGCCAATAATGTCCTACAGTCTAATTAACCAATTATGCCCTACACATACAACTTGCCAATTATGCCCTACAGATACAAAGTCAAATGACAATTATGACCTACAGTCAAATTAGTCAATTATGCCCTACAGACATAAAATGTTTATCAATCGCTACAATCAGATTATCTAATTATGCCCTACAGATACAACTTGCAAATTATACCCTACAGTCAAATTAGACAATTATACCCAACCGACACGGACTGCCAATTAATTGCTACAGTCAAATAATGCCCTACAATTAGAAATTACCAATTAATACCTACAGCCATATTAGATAATTATGCCCTACAGAAAGAACTTTCCAATAATCCTACAGTCAAATTAGCCAAAAAGACCCTACAGGTACAACTTGCCAATTAATCGCTAAAAAAAATTATCCAATTACGTCGTACAGATACAACTTGTCAGTTATACCCTACAAATAGAACTTGTCCTGATTTGGTTAATTTGACTGTAGGATATAATGGGCAAGTTTTATCTATAGGGCAATTTTGTCTTCCACACGCAGCGTAGGCACGTACATGTGCGAATATATGTATAAATTCAGCTTCTGCCCTCTTCTTGATGTTAAATTTCACGTTTCTATTTTTAAGTTTACATTTCTCTCAAACAATACGCCAATGTTTTCAGATAAGCAAGCATGCTAACACATTATAAACAGTAAATTATAGAGTCACTGTTCATATCTGGTGACAATGGGATTGTTTAATATATTCCTTCCTTTTATCAGTAAAACTTTCGACCTTTATATGTTAGTCCATTAGTTTCGATGGTGTCCTAAATAAAAGACATTTAGAATAAAAGACATTTATGAGTTGACAAGAATTTAGATAGATTTGTTCAGTGTAAAAGAAAGAAAGAAAGAAAGAAAGAAAGAAAGAAAGAAAGAAAGAAAGAAAGAAAGATCTGATCGGAGTAAAAAAATAGATAGATAGATAGATAGATAGATAGATAGACGTGAAGAGACTGGGATAGATAGATAGAGAGAGAGAGAGAAAGAGAGAGAGGGGGATACATAGACGTGAAGAGACTCGGATAGATAGATAGATAGATAGATAGATAGATAGATAGATAGATAGATAGATAGATAGATAGATAGATGGGAACAGGCTGAGATAGATAGATAGATAGATAGAGAGAGAGAGAGTGAGATACATAGACGTGAAGAGACTGGGATAGATAGATAGATAGATAGATAGATAGATAGATAGATAGATAGATAGATAGATAGATAGATAGATAGATGCGAACAGCATGAAATAAACTGACTGAGATATGAACTGTCTGAGATGAAAAGATAGAGAGTGTCTGTATGTTTCTATGTGCGGTATTGATTCTATCTTTCATCTATGTTTGTCTATATGTTACTTTCTGTGTGCATCTCATTCAGTCGACTAGGTTGCATCTAGTTTCCTCCCTTTTATTCCCTGCTGGGTGGAGCAGGTGTCGCTACTAGTCGGCTTTGATTGAAGCTCTCTCACAGTCATTACTCCCCCGTTTGATGTTGGCCAACGAGCAAGCTATAAACAAAACGAAAAGAACAAAACGACCAAGTTTATAGCATATTAACAAGGGCGAACATTTTTGCAGTCTTTTCACATACGCTGAGACTATCACACACATACAGACACACGCACGCACACAAACATATATATATATATATATATATATAATATTTATTTATTTTAAGATATTACAACAAAAACATGTACAAATCGCTACACAATCGCAGTCATGTTTCAACACATATCTTTCCATCTCAGACTGTTCATATCTCATTCTGTCAGCCTGTCTGTCTGTCTGTTCATATCTATTAGGTTGGTGCAAAAATAATAACGTAATAATGTCGTTTTTTGACGTTTTTTAACGTCAAAAGACATTATTACGTCATTATTTTTGCACCAACCTAATATCTACCTATCTATCCATCTATCTATTACTTTTCTTTCTTTCTTTCTTGCACTCCGATCTATCTATCTATCTATCTTATTCTATTCATCTCTCTCTCTCTCTCTCTCTCTCTCTGTATATATATATATATATATATATATATATATATATATATATATCCAGGTACGATGAGAACGAATACAGTACCCTTCCAAAGTTCGTAATATTTAATGTAAAAGAGGGTTTGGTAAAGCCCTCTTTTACATTAAATATTAGGCGACTTTCTCTCTGATGCAGCCTGATGTTCGCGGATATTAATTATTGTGTGGTGTAGGAATCGCAGAGCTGAGTTCAAATTTCAGTCGGATCCATTACATCCACTTACCTCCCAATATCCTTGGGAAAGGTATGAATCCATCTCTTTTCCCTTCAGCTATGGGGAAATAGTAGGATAGACTGGGTTCTATAGCTGTGACTTGAAAATAAATCTAAAACCCTAATGAGTCATGGGTCCCGTGATCGTGATGTATAATATGCTGCTTGAATATTACTCGCTTATTTTTGCCTTAACAAGACTTTGAATTATGGCACTGATTTCTCCACACACTTTGACTGACCATTCAACCACCTGATCAAATTTAAAAGCTTTGATAAACCAATGACATCTAATAAATCGTTTCTCTGCTGCAACTGTGTGGTGAGAAACAAAAACCACCAGTCTACATATTTCCAGAGAGACCATTGAAAGTAGAAGACAAACCACTGAACTATGTAAAGTCTTCCACCTATCTTGGTAGCAAAGTCAATTACAGTGGAACTTTAGATGATGAAATCATGCATCGGATTGCTAAGGCTACCAGTGCTTTCAGCAAACTTCGCCATCGCTTGTGGAATGAGCGGGGTATTCGACTGGATACGAAAATTCGGGTTTACAGAGATGTTGTACTTACTATCCTTTTGTATGGCAGAGTCGTGGACTCCATACAGGTACCATATACCCCAGCTAGATGTTTTCCATAAAAGCAGTCTGCGTGCAATCTGTGGAGTTAAGCTTCAAGATAGGACATCAAACGTAGACCTGTTTAACAGGTGTAATATAGGAGGAATCGAGACTTTTATCATACAGTCTCAGTTACGGTGGACTGGTCATGTCTTGGGAATGTCTGATGACAGGATACCCAAGATCCTAATGTATAGCCAGTTAGATCAGGGCTACAGGAATCTAGGACACCCATGGCTAAGATACAAAGACAAGCTGAAAAGCAACTTGTCACTAGTCAATATACCACATAACACCCTTGAGCGCTTAGCTTTGGAGCGGGTAGAATGCAGATGAACGTGTTTTAGTGGACTCAGCAATTTTCAATCTGCTTGTCTGAATCATCTTCAAGAAGCGAGAGCAAGATCTAAAAGGTCCGCCGTTCTAACAGTGATCTCATCTCACAATCCTCACACTTGCTCCATATGTGGATTCCTTTGTAAATCATTAGCGGGTCTTAAATGCCACTTAAGATTATCCCACAAACTTTCATGACTGAATCAATAAGCTGTCAGATTCTCATACGTCGAAACCAACGGGAGAGTCCATTATTATTATTATATATTTTGGACGACGTCGAATTCACCACTCCGCGTGACCGGACTTTAAGATGAGGACAACAGTCCGAACGATGTGGTATATATATATATATATATATATATATATATATATATATATATATATTCATCCATCTACCTGTCTCAATTTGTTCATTATCTAACTATCTGGTTTGTTCAATATGTATCTGTCTGTTTATCTATCTTAAACTATTCATGTTAATTTCCGTTCATGTATATCATTTAAGATCCATCAAAGTTATTTTTCGTCCTTTAGAAACGCTATTGAAGTAAAGCCTTGTCACTTTCTTTCAAAATCTACTTCGTCGGTTGAATGGTATCCAGTACTCTCTTGGGACAATATTAGACCTTTGACTCGGGACAAAGACTAAAAAACGAAAAGCGCATTTCAAAGCTACTAGATTAATCATGAATGAGATTCATCCTGCGCAAAAAAAAAGAAGAAATAGGATTCCTACCGTAGAAATGAATGTTGCCTAAATTTAACTTTGTTGTTGAGTGAAACATTAAGTGAGTGTTGTTACCATGCCATACCTGGTGGCGCAAAGATCCGTGTCCTGGCTAGTCAGCGATTTTCTTGACGAAAAAGGCAAATCACTTGAAATTCACACTACCCTTGCTCCAGTTATTTTACGCATGCTCAAAACGATGAAAAACTAGCTGCTCCTAACAGGACTTTTAATACTAGCGCATCAGGTCAAATATGATGTAGTGGTTGATAAAATTCCTGTAAAATTCAAGCCTCTCGCTGCTCTATTGATATTTACATGGAAAGTGTTCAGCCGAAATACATTCCACAAGTTATAATCTTCACGGCTAGTACCCGCCATGCTACCATGATCAGGGCTAAAATGGAGTTGTGCCTGAGTTCATATTTTGGCAAGGAGCTGCCCAGTCCTCGCTTTCCAATCTCGATAGAGTCCAAAAGTGTATCCGCATCCTTGTGTGTGTCAAATTATTTTCCACTATGCAACCCCTCTCTCACAGACGAGATGTCGCAATCCTGTCACTGCTCTGTCGCTATTCCCATGGACAGCGTTCAGATGAAATACACTCTTTAGTTTCACCAGTTCTAACTTTCACGGCTCAGACCCGCCATGCCACCCTATTGTAGCAAACCGCCATCATTTCCTTCCTAATCCATTGGTGGGATCTAAGTTCCACTCGAGCAGCTTCTTCCCACGAACTGCTTCTATGGGGAAGAGGGTGCTTCCCCGATTAGTACAATCCTAACCTGTTCATGTCTGGAGTAAGACGTTATCTTCCACACGTATCCCCATAAAATTATAATTTTTATTTTGTAACCCTCTATCCGAGTTGATTAAATTACTTTGTAACCGAGTGGATCTTGGGACTTGTACAGCGAGAACATCATCTAAAAATACACAGTATATTGAAAATGACATTTTTTTTAACTTGATAAATGAATTCATAATTTTTTTTTAAGTTTACTCATTCAGGTTTTTAGAAATCTTGGACAACTTCGTATTCTGTTTTCTTTTTTATTCGGTAAATTACATACAATTTTCTTTCAAATTAAATTATAGGAAAAGTCCGTAGCTTCATTAATATTATGAAGAATTTTTTCTTTAATTTCACCATTTAGATGACATTACATTAAAATTCCTCCCACAGTATATAGTGGTGTATCAAAGGCATGTCAAGTTGGGCAAATGTCATGGGCATCACTTAGACGGATACCACAATACCACTGAACAAATAATTTATAGTGTAATATTTATTAATTAAGCATTACGGTTTAACTCATCTGGTAACATTCAATACTAACAGACTATTGGTGTCGAACATTATTCTTAACAGCATTTCGTTGACCTCAGTGATGATCCGTTACGATTGACAAATTTGCTTCAGTGAAAACAGGTAAAGCAGAGATTTAGGCGTAAACGGTAGCTTTCTTGGTCATGATTTCACTTGTCTCCTCCCAATACTAGTGCAATAATTTATTCAAGTATATCCTGTGGTGCCACTATGCGGGGTGCGACATAAACAACTCCCATATTTTTTCCCAAGGTAACCGCTATTAAAAAAAAAAAAAAAACATATATGTCCCTGTTGTTTAAACAAAGGGCTACTGTTTCTGTTCATTTGGTTTTTAGAATGGCATCCTTTTAAATGGTCGCCTCTATTCGCCTGAGAGGTTTTGATGAAAGCAGTTTTGAAAGTGGGTGCCAGTGACAAATAGATTCAGATCAGGCAACTTCTTTCCGCTCAGATGCTCTGCCATTGACTGTGTTTTCAATGACATCATTCAAATGGTGGCATTTATTCCCCATATACTGTTGTAGATGATTTCAAAAGTTTCCATCGCCAGAATATTTGATTAATCCCTACATTCAAATTAGCCAAATATGCTCTACAATCAAATTAGTCAATTATGCCCTATAGTTACAAATTGGCAATTAATCCCTACAGACAAATTAGCGAAACATGCCCTACATATACAACTTGCCAATTAATCTCTACAGTCAAAATCAACTATTATGCCCTATTGTTTATTATGCCCTATAGATTCAACTTGCTAATTAACCTCTACAGACAAATTCGCCAATTATGCCCTACAGTTAAATTTACCAAATATGACCTACGGACGCACCTTGCCAATTAATCCCTACAGACGAATTAATCAATTTGTCCTACAGATACAATTTACCAATTAATCCTACAATCAAATTAACCAATTATCATACTTATTATAAAACCCAGGTTGTGTGTGTGTGTGTGTGTGTGTGTGTGTGTGTCTACGTTTATATATTGGATCGGATTACCTACATTTTTCAACCGATTTCAATAAAACTTCACAGGACTACGTAAAATTACCTTGCAGTGGTTCTAACAGCGCCAAAAATTGGAAAAACACAATTGTTTTTGCACGAAATTAATTTGAAAACACGATTAAGAGGCATCGCGAGAATGAAAGGGGTACAACTCATATCGAGTTATACTTATAAAACCCATGGTGTGTGTGTGTGTGTGTGTGTGTGTGTGTGTTTGTGTGTGTGTGTGTGTGTGTGTTCGTTTATATATGGGATCGGATTTCCTACATTTTTCAACCGATTTCAAGAAAACCTCACTTTTTTTTAGGTAGTGCTTCTTATTGTCTTGCACACTTTTTTCTTTATTTTTACATTCAGAATGCTTTAAAAATTCCATTTACAAGACAATTGTTTATAAGAAAATTCTATTCAATCGGTAGACTCATAACGATTGAAAACAATGTTTTTGTTTGAGTTTGGGTTTGACCAATTCGTAAAAAAAAAATAATTAAGACATGCGTGTCCGTCAACCTAAACAATAATCCTTGTCAATTTTATTTTTTAGTCTTTATGATGGTCGATACTTGATCTATCTCTTACTGTTACATCCCCGGGCAACGCCGGGCTCTACTGCTAGTATCCTATAATCAGATTAGTCAATTATGCCCTACAGTTATATCTTACCACTTAATACCTGAAGTTAAGCAACATTCAGCCTAGTCAAAGTTAGGGAACGTTGAAAGTGCTAAACAACAAACCAAACAAATCAATAAGTCAATCATTTAATCTTCTTCCATGTGCCGTGTACTTTCAAGATCTTGGTTCTCCACAACTTCCCATCCTTTTTGGGCCTTCAGCATTTTTTTCCTCCTTTTGCTAACGCTCCCATCTCACGTTCTACTATTCATTTACACAAGCTCCTTAGATAAGTGTCTCTGTTTTTCCGTATCTCTCTTGCCTTCAATATGTACTAGTTCAAAAATGAAAGTTATGACTATTTATTTACACTAGACTACATGTTGGGTCACTGACCGTTATAAGATATTGAAGTTGATTCCAACATTAAAAAAAAAATTGCCTGTTTGAAGAAAGCTGATATAAAAATACTTAATGTATAAATAACTCGTATTTTGAAATTTTATTCACTTAAAATATTTTAAAATCAGATTAAAATGATTTTGAATATGTCAGAAAATTAAACGGAGAGTAATGACTGGGAGAGAACTCTAATCAAAGCCGACTGGTAGCTACATCTGCTCCGCCCAGCATTGAATAAAATGAAGGAAACTAGATGCAACCTAGTCGAGTGGATGAGATGCACACATAAAGTAACACATACACAAACATAAAAGGATAGAATCAATAGGGTACAGTGAAACATATATAGACACAAACACGTTGATACTAAGTTTTTGACTACCAATTCCAAGTTGTTCGTATCTATATATATATATATATATATAATCGACTCTCCCGTCGAGATTCGACGTATGAGGGTCAAGCAGATCAGTTGGAGACCGACAAGCCGACACCGGCATGAGATTTGATTATAGTGGTGAAGGCCTCGTGAAGGACCATCCACACTTTTTGGAGGGACGAATACAGAGACCTGGTGCACCGAATACCACAAGGTTCCCAAACGAACCCTCCGCAGGTTTTGAATTCAGAGTTGTCCTTCTCCTAGACCAGTTGCCATCCAAGGCTATAGAACCCAGTCTGTCCTGCTATTTTTTAGCTGGAGGGAGAAGAAGAGGATTCATACCTTTCTCAAGGGTATTAGAACGTAAGTGAAAATAATGGATTCGAGCACCAACAGCAAATCCACAATCCCTCCTCTATTCAATCAATTAGAAGTCCTAACTTCCACAGCTGATAAGGCTGAATGCTTTGCTCGGAAATCCTCATCCAACTCAACACTAGATTCGTCCGGAGTACCCACACCTGACCCCCCCCCCTGAACCGAGGCTCTATTGAGTGGGATGAGCATAATCACGTCAATGGTATCGGTATTGGACATCATCTCTAAATTAGACTCTCATAAAGCAAATGGTGGTGACGGGATAGTCCTAAAGAAATGTGCTCCCGAGTTGGTTCCAGTTCTCTCCAAACTATATGACTACTGTTTCCCCGACTCTTGCTTTCCAGCCTGTTGGAGGTTCTTAACCTGTTGTCCCGGTTTTTAAGAACTCTGGTCATCCCATCTAACTACCATCCTATCAGTCTCCTACCAACCTTCGACAAAGTCTACGAGGCTTTAATCAATGCCGAAGTGGTTAAGCAACTTACCTCTCATGATCTACTCCCTGACAAACAATATGGTTTCCGCTTTGCCCCGTCTACTGCTGACATATCTGAATTTGTATACTAAGCTCTTGATAATAACTGCGAAGCTCCAGCTGTGGCTTTAGATATCTCCAAGGCGTTTGATAGGGTTTTGCATGCCGGCCTTCTACGTAATCTTCAGGGATACGGTATTACAGGAG
Source organism: Acanthosepion lycidas (assembly GCA_963932145.1). NCBI lineage: Eukaryota > Metazoa > Mollusca > Cephalopoda > Sepiida > Sepiidae > Acanthosepion > Acanthosepion lycidas. The sequence goes on along the minus strand of OZ010582.1, from coordinate 55,228,794 downwards.
GATTAATTGATTTAATCCAACCATTCCTGCCAAACCGTGACATGAAGGTCGTCTTAAACGGGTTCTCCTTCAGTTCCTTTTATACGAACGCTGGTGCTCCCCAAGGCTCTATCCTGAGCCCTACATTGTTTCTGATCTTCATCTACGATCTTCCTGATGTCACCATTCTCAAGTATGCATATATGCAAATGACATTACCATTTACTCCTGTCCCAAAAGTAAATCCGGCATTGCTGACAAAGTTAACTTGACCGTTAGTCTCGAAAAGACCCCCAATCTGTGGTTGATTGGGGGAGGAAATGGCTAGTAAACTTTAATGCCTCCAAAACGAAACAGCTCTCATTTACCCACCGTAGAGAAACTACCCTGCCTCCTATCAGTATGGCTTATTCTCAACTTCACGAGAGCGTCTCTCTGGGCCTTCTTGGTCACACGTTTTCCACTGACCTGAGGTGGAACAACTCATTGAATGAATAGCTACATCTACCGCAAGGAAAATTGGCTGTCTGTGTCGACACCAGAAGTTTTTTTCTCGTCTGACCCCATCCTCCAAATCTCCCATCTGTCTTTGCATTGTATACTGTTGCCATATATGATCTGGTGACCCCGCTGTTCATCTCAAGTTTCCCGACAAAATCTAAAGACAGATATGCAGTGTGATAAGTGGCATCTCAAATCCAGTCACATTCTTACAAACGTGGTGTGGCTTCCCTCTCTCTTTTCTACAAATATTTTCATGAAAACTGCTCTGACTAGCTATTTTCACTGGTGCCCCAACTGCATAAATTTAAGCGTGCTACTAGGTTGGCATCTCGGTCCCACTGTCGAAACAGTTGAATGTAACCGCCTCTTCTACTTCAGCAGCTTCTTCACTCGCGCTTCTAGACATTGGAACTCCCTTTCTCTTACTTAATTCCCTGATAACTATAATCTTCAAAAACTTAAATGCAATGTCAATCGACATCTTCTGACGCCTTGTTATTTATCCCCATTCTTTTTGTTATCCTTTCCTCAAACACTCATCTTTACTTTCACTTTATGTAACCCATTGCGTGCTAGTGGCATTCCCGCTTTGCGTGGGGTGGAGGGTTTTAAAAACATCAAAGAGTTGATCTTCTAGACTGCTGCTACAGAATCACAAACAACTGCACCAAATAACAAAAAAAAAGCAAATCAATCGAAGTCTTTTAACAGCAGCAACAACTCAAACTAAACTCGAAGAAAAAATAATAACATAATCAAGACTTTGAATTTCCACACGACTTGGAACAAAATGTTAGGAAGGAAAGCTCTATCAGTACTAGAAAGAACGATAACAGTTAGGAACTTATTTTCCTGAAAAACTGTTTGAAGAGGAAGATTTGGTAGAGGATGTTAATTTTTTGTTCCCAACTATATATACCTATGTCATCAGCAGACATCACATCTACCCTCCACCTTGTCATCATTACAATAAAATAGCCTTAGACTGATCCAAGGACAGAACTGAGAGTCGTCCAGCGCAGATCGAACTATTTACGCCCGTCTTCATGGTGAGTCTGAGAGGTTCGATATGGTTAAATTGGCATCTGATCTAAAAGATGACCTAAAAATCTGTTGTTAATTGGAACAATGAATGGCTTGTTAATTCTAACACTTCCTAAAGGAAACTGCTCTCTTCTAATCGTCTTAGAGAATTCTTTTGCCCTCCATCAGTATGGCTAGTGAGAACCTCCAGAAGAGTGGTTCATTTTACCTTCGACTTTCATGAATTTAAACGTAGTGCTAGATTGGCTCTTAGGTCTCATTATTTTACTATTGAAAATTGCGAATTATAAGCGTAATTTCTATGCTAATGGGTCCTTCGCTCGCACTTCTCGCCTGTAAAACTTTCTTCCAGTTTCTTGCTTTCCTGACGACTACGATCTTCAAATATTTAAATGCAACATCAATCGTCATTTTCTGCTCCTTGAAACCTGTTTTTTATTGTCTTTTTTCCTCGGGAACAATTTCTTGATTTTCTCGGTAACAACTTGCATCTTAGTGACTTTATCGCCTTGCTGGGGGGGGGGTGAAATCATGGGAAAGAACGAGTTGAAACAGCTCGACGTGTAACTAAAAAATTGCAGTATTCCTTTGTTTTCTAATTCGTGCCACCATTAAGAAAATACAGATATGTGGATACACTGAAATATCGTCTGAAGGCTAAGCCAGGATTAATAATGCAAATAAAATTAGTTTGGAACTACGAAAGAACCCAAACTTCGAAGGAAACCTGGAAGAAAATTATAAAATTTGGGAGCAACAATATGTTTTTATTCGCTCGCTGCTGGAGTAATAAAAAGGGTTTAGCGGATACAGGTCGCCTTTTCACATACTTGTCCTGGATAAAAAGCAAAACAGCTCATTTAAATTCGAAAACCTTAAAGCAAAATCAAAATATATCAAAAAAATAAATTCCTGGAAAACTGTCGACCGAGGACAAATATAAGACATTTTAACGTATCAAAAAGACCAAGATTCGCATATGTCTGCATAAATATTCATCAGGTTGGTTGAACTGAAACTTTATTTGAAAATTCCAAAACATTTTAAGCTTTTAAAGAGGATGTTCAATTTACAATGTAAGTATAATGCTAAACTGGACCTGTACTTTGTGACCATGAGGTTCGCTGAACTCAATGTTTATTTTTTGTTCAATTCTACAAAATAGACATCTTACTGAAACTTCCAAAACATTTTAGGCTTCTAAATAGGGGGTTCAATTTACAATGTAACATAATGCTAAATTGGACCTTTACTTTCTTAGAATGCGGTCGTGATGTGAAGACAATTTGGAATCTTGCTATGCAATAAAGTTTTGTGCCGGCAGAGATGGCATCAAATCTATTCCTCACCCTCCCCGTGGCTTTTGATTGTTTCCCAAGATGAAGGAGATCTGCAGGGGCAGTCATTTTGAAGATATTGAAAAGGTTAGGCTGAGACAAGGGTCCTGGATACCTTCACTTTAGATAACTTTCATGGGGCCTTCACGAAGTGGCTAGTGTCTTACAAGTGCATTGAAATGAGAGGATCCTAATTTGTAGATTAGATTTTTGTACTTCTTTAAAATTAATAAAGATATCTCCTGGAAAAAATCTCAAAACTTCCGTGTAGTTAATAGTCTGATGTCTGCCTTTATTGTTGATCTAAACTGTGAAGGGAAAATAAAAAAATGGCGGTACTTAAAATCTTTTTTTTTTTTTGTGAAATTCCCTTACATATTTAAATTGAATATAACACATGAGTTCTTGATAATAATGTTTCTTCAAGTAAGGAATAACTCTGAAATGAATTCAAATTCACGATATCTTAATGGGGCCAATGACCCCATTTAGGTTTTCTGCAAGAACTAGTTTAAAATCCAGCCGGCGGGGCTTCTTTTCAGCTCATATTAATAAATTGCTTTGTATCTCATTAAATACATGCTTTCGGCAGACCGTCTTTGCTGGTAGAATTTAGAACAGACGGTAACTAATGTTAATTTATTCCCTATGGAGGTTGCATCTTTTTTGTTGGCGTTACTTATTTTTTTAATACTGTTTTTATACGCTGCTGTTTACGTTCGGCTCCAATCATCCGAAGATGAGGTGGGTAGCCACATCAATGCAATTGCTTATGTAATATGAAACCTGGACTGATGTCTGCGGTTTATTCTTTTGATAAGGGCGGGGAAAAAAACAACAACGAACCTTAGAGTACAACGATGAAAAGTTGTCTTACTTCAAAGAAAAAGAATGAAACGACGATAAAAAAAAGAAAAGAACTGCGTGAAGAAGAAGAAAAAAAGAAAGGGGAACGACAAAAGATAAAGATTAAAGAGTTAAGAAAGCGAAAAGACAAAGAATGGCATTTCGAAAGAATGAATGAATGAATGAATGAAAGAGAAATAATACATATAAAGAGTCTATTTCTTTCGCTTTCTTTTTCCTTCTCTCTTCCACTTTCTTTATTTATCTCACTCTTTCTCTCTCCATCTTTCGTTTTATATATATATATATATATATATATATATATATATATGGCGCGATGGGTAAATTGTCCACATTTTAAAATTTTAATTTCGCGCGTATGCGTTATTTGATTTTGATTTTGTCGACTGTACAGTATAGTAAGGTAAGCTGGGCATTGTCTGCGAGAAAAAAAGCACCATGATGCAATTCACTCCGCCAGAAATTTGGAAACGGCATGCTGTACTGCTTGGCATTCACGCCGGAAGCTCCAATACGAACATTTCAAAGTGTTTAGTTGTCAATCTGAGGATGGTGCAGAGGAAAGAGCTGAATGAGCCTAATGGTGATTACGAAGGTAAAACAAGTCAGAACACTCACTCTGATCGTTCTGATAAGAAAAGAACTCGCGAATTTTTTGATGAGGGTCACATACTCAACACGGAGGCCTACATCAAGTGCCTTAAGAAGGTGGTGTTGCCACGGTTCAAGAGAGTGCCTGGCAACCGGATTCTGCACCATGCCACACAAGCAGGAAAACCCAGTCATGACCTCGGACTGCAAACCGTTGATTGATATGTCTGAGCAAGAGACCAACAAAACTCCTTGGAATAACAAAGATGAACTGAAGTCAAGGATTATGACAGCATTCACCAATTAAATAAGAAGACCCGTCCGAAAGAGTTGCAGGAGATTCCGAAGTCAAGTTCCATTAAATATGTGTGCATATATTTTTGAATGAATATCTTTATTTATTTATATTTTTGGAATAGATATAATTAATTACAGTATATATATATACTTGGGTATGTGTGCGTGATGTGTGATGTATGTGTGTGTGCATGGGTACGTTTCCTGTGTGCATATGCATTGTATGATAATATTTTTAATTTGATATGTTGTAAGTGTTTGGATATTGGCTTGTATTTGTTGCGCGAAATTTTATGGCAATATTTTTTTTACTTTATTTTATCTTAATTTTTAATTTTACTTACACACACAAACGCACACATACATACATACACACACACACACACACACATATATATATATATATATATATATATATATATATTAAATGGACTGCTCCACGGTCTTAACAGTAATTTATTAATATTAGTATGTATATTTTACAACAGTCAATTTTCAATCAGTACTTGCAAATGGCTGCATGCATGAAACTTAGAGCTGTACCAAACATTTATTATTAATAATAATAAGTAGAAGAATATATATATATATATATATATATATATATATATATATATATATATATATATATATATATATATATATGATGTGGTGGTGTATGCATGTGTATGTATAAAAAATTAATAATAATAAAATGTCCCTGATCTAAAAACCAACAATGCCAAACAGGTCAAATACAGAAACAGATAAAACAGGAAAGTAGAAAGATTATGTAACGCCAATATTCTATAATAAATAGTCTCTGATTAACTGGCTTGAAAATCAGTATACGAAATTCAGTTTCACTACGTATGACTTTTGAATTCTAGAACTGCTTTTAGTGCAATCTAGCTAGAAATTATAGATAGATAGATAGATAGATAGATAGATAGATAGATAGATAGATAGATAGATAGATAGATAGGACAATAATGAGATATCTATCTTACCTCTTTTTCTCTCTCTCTCTCTTCTTCTGTCTCTCTCTCTCTCTCTCTATATATATATATATATATATATATGAATATATATTAACAGAAGTAAATATATATAAAAAGAAAAAATAGATAGATAGATAGATAGATAGATAGATAGATAGATAGATAGATAGAGAAAGAGAGAGGGAGAAAGAAAGATAGATAGAAATAGGCTCGGATAGATAGAAATAGGATCGGATAGATAGATAGATAGATAGATAGATAGATAGATAGATAGATAGATAGATAGATAGATAGAGAGAGAGAGAGAGAAAGAAAGAGGCTCGGACAGATAGAAATAGGCTCGGATAGATAGATAGATAGATAGATAGATAGATAGATAGATAGATAGATACGACTCGATTTCGAGGTTTGCTATTGCTTAATCTTTCCTGAAAGATGTCGCTTTTTACTCCTACTTTGGTCATACATTTTCTAGCACAAATGTAACAACGTTGGGCCTCATTTGCAGTAGTTGTTACATAAGTGCCGCTCAATGCATAATGAATTAATTTTCTCTGTGTGGGGTCTTTGATGACTTTTTAGGCCTGTTCTACTGAGACACTACCACATCCATTACACGTGAGATCCAATTTGGCGCCAATAATTTCAGAGGAAATAACATTAAGTCCCTTACGGATATCTCCCTTGAGTCTTTCAGGCATCGCATCATTTTGTTTAAAGTCGCTTTTACAGTTGTGTACTGCTTTCCTCCACGATGAACGGTCAATGTTATTCTGCATTGTGTTTGCCTTCTTTCGTTCGTTCCTGATTCAACCTTTGCATCTCAATTTGGGCTTTGTCTGTTGTTGTTTTTCATCAGCCAATTCACCGAAAAGAAACTGGTTGGTGATAACTACAGGACCGAACTTGCACCTGCTATATAAAATTCGAGATCATCCTCTAAATATAAATAATATATACAAGGGTTAAGTCAATTCAACATGACAAAGACGATGGACATAAAAACAAGACTTATCCAAACAGATAACTGAAATAACATGTTCAATTGATAATGTTAATTATATTTTATGAATATGTCCTGAAGATGGTTTATTAGACCGAAACGTCCGACGTTGACATTATATTAACATTAAAACAGCATAATTGCATATAAGGATTTTTGTTTGTTTTTTCCGTATATTTTTCTTCATACTGTCGGATCTATATCCATATATTTGCTTACATATATATATATATATATATATATATATATATATATATATATATATATAGTATTAACACATTATCTGCCATGAGCCTCATTTGGGGATCTGTTAAAATTCAGCTCACTACATATTATTCCTTGTAGTTACATTGAATTGCTTGCATACATTGCATTTGTAGATATATATTTTACAACACTTAGCCATTAAAGTTTTTAATATTAGCCGTAAGACACTTTCTGTCGTAATTTTACATTTCATGAGTAGAAAAATAATGACCATTTCGAAAAGTATTTTTTTTATTATTTCTAATCAATATTATTTTTTGATGTTTTATACACATATATATTTGATGTTCTAGTTTCTATAAAAATGACAATGGTCACTACTGAAATTAAACATAAGAAATAAATAAATTCCTAAAACACTTGTCTGGGCCAAAAATACACATTAAAAAAATTGGGCAGTTAATGGGTTAAAGAATGAAAACAAATGAAATAAAAATATATATACCATCTTTAGCTTATAGATAAATCCAGCAATGGACAGCTATCTAGCTGATAGATAGATAGATAGATAGATAGATAGATAGATAGATAGATAGATAGATAGATATGAAAGAACAAATAGATAGATAGATAGATAGATAGATAGATAGATAGATAGATATGAAAGAACTGATAGATAGATAGATAGATAGATAGATAGATAGATAGATAGATAGATCTACATTTTAGACATGTAACTTTATCGACATTATGTTCGATAGTGAAGTAATGAGATATGTCTATGTTTCGCAAGGAAGTTTTATCGAGCGTCTATCAAACGAAGTTTATGCTTTAATCAAAAAGCATCGATGTCGAATCGACCCAGCCAGTAAGAAAATCAAAGAAATACTAATTACTCATGCCAGGCTATGAATAAAAACCATTAAAAGAACTGTTCCCCTGTTGGAGATACAATCCTGAAAGAAATCAAAGAAATACTAATTACTCGTGCCAGGTGATGAATAAGCAGCATTAGAAGAACGATTATCCTGTCGAAGGTATAATCCTGAAAGTAAAAACAGAAACAAAATTTCAAGCACAAGAAAACAAGAACCAAAACTCAGTCGGCTCTATTCGTCGTGCTCAGAACAATGGCTTGACTGTACTAACCTCTTCTTATAGATTTCATCCTAGGTATGACGATATAAATACATCAGGTAACAAGGCCTCTGATCGGGCGTTTTTGAGGAGCTTGGAACCATCTCTTAATGGCTATTGCTCCCACGTCTACCCTGAACCGAGTTTTTAACACATGTTAGGGTCGCAGCTATGGGTAAATTGTGAACCCCCAAACAAAAATCAAGAATACATTTTATATTAAAATTTCCAACAATACTTTTCTATAGCAATCAATAAAACACTGAAAACTTACCAACGATACATTTTTGTAGTGTAATTACTAGTAATACGTAAAAAATGACCAACAATACATTTTTATTAAAAATTACCAACAATACATATTTATTAAAAATTACCAACAATGCGTTTTTATAAAAAATTTACCAATAATGCATTTTTATGAAAAATTACCAAATATACATTTTATTAAAAAATTGCCACCAATACATTTTTATAAAAAATTACCTACAATTTTATCATCTACAAACTATATGTCTAAAAAACATTCGTTTTCTGTGGAAGTTTAAAATTATTCACAAAATATCTGTAGTTGAAAGCATAAAACTGTACAAAATATTTAGATTTCAGCATTAATAGAGGTGTTGATATACCACAAAACAAACTCAACGAACCAACCATTCTAATAAATTTGATATCTCTCTCCCTCTCTCTGTCTCTCTCTCTCTTTATATATATATATATATATAAACAGACCATTTCCTTAAATATTTGTATCTATAAATATATATATATATATATATATATATATATATATATATATATATATATATATATATAAATTCATGAATCATTCAGATATATATATATATATATATATATATATATATATATATATATATATATATATGATCCCCGTTTATAAATTCCAGTTGCATAAGGTCTTTTAAATTTTTTACAAGCTTTCGTCTGTTCCTACAGACATCATCAGATATGGAAGTAGATTTTGTTCTTGTTTTTACTTCTCAGTAATAAGAGGACAACGAAAATAGAGATGTAATCCGAAAAAATGCTATGAGAAATGTGTTATTGTTTTGGAACGCGCGGTCGCAACGCTGAGTTTGAATTTAAATTTTAAGGTTCTGCGTTTTTGTACAAATATAGCAATAAGATAATTCTTTTTTACATGGAGATTTTCCATGAATATGGCATGAACTATATTCTTCAATAATTACAGTAATGTCACACTTATTATCTGAGAGTTCCACGTTGGATCAGTTATTTTAATTTCAATTAAATCATATCATTAATAGCTATTGCTCCCACGTCTACATATCATATCATTCATATACAGGTTTGGGGTTGATGTATCTTATTTATATTGTTTGCGACGTAGTATTCTCGCCATTTAAATCATTAACCTCTATATTTGTTTTTTGCATGAATGATTCATGAATTTATAAATTATATTTGCACCTTTTAATTGAAATATATATATATATATATATATATATATATATATATATATATATATATATATATATATATATATATATATATATATATATATATATATATATATATATATTATATATATATATATATATATATATATATATATATATTATGAAATGGACTAAGTCCGACAATTATTTTCATATATTTTTTGTTTATATGTTATTTTGTTCCTTAATTTGAGCCACTTCATATTTGGGTAAAAACTTAAATGAACCAAGGTTCTCTCTGTACCATAACAAAGTATTTATAGATTTAAAGCACAGATTAAGTGCCATTTGTCTACATATAGTGAAAATTTCAGAAAAATTGGACAAAGTTTCTGAGATATCGAAATTTTAATTATTGTTCCTTAATTTTGGACGCTACTCTATAAAGTGGGGGGAAACAAATATTCGTACACCTACAAATTTTTAATTTATTGCTCTTCCAACTAATGAATAAACATACTTTTCATATAATTGACTGCACACAGATGCATAAAAACTAAATATGCATAGAAAACAGAAAAAAATTGATTTAGTTTAATTTTTTTTTTTTTAGATAATATACTACGATTTCGAGGGCACCTCGAGGTGGTGTAATGGCTAGCAAGCTTGTCTCGCTAGAACATTTACGATTGAGTAGTGAGCTCGATCCTCACTGGGTATCCCCTACTTTCGACCTTGTGCCACGTCTAAGCTACGCTTGAAAAATCATTATACTACGATTTCTGTCTCTGGTGATAAGTATACTTATGAAAATCATTTTTTTTTTTTTTTTTTTTTTTGTGGCTTGCCTCTGAACTGCTTCAATATTTTTAATATCTTTTCTAAGCCAGGGATTACAAGACTTGCGAATAAGTCTTACGAGTGGTTTCTACAGCATTGGGATATTTTCCATAGATTTTGATGACTAGGATCCGTTGATAGCACCTAGAATCCTGTTTGCAAATATTACAAATTCGTCTTTGTGGTGTAAAGGATTTGGTGATTGCTTTATGCGGGCGGATCTTCTAGACTCAATTAAGACACGATCTATGCATCTAGCCTCAGACAAACTGTACCGTACCCTCATAAGCACGCAAAACTTTTCGTAGATAATTAAAAAAAAAAAAAAAAAAAAAAACACCGACATCTGTTGTGCCCTTGTCAGATCCGAATATTTAGCGTTTCTAGAAATAAAAACATCTTTTCGTGATTTTTTGTGCGTAAAGCAATACAATTCTTTAAAATACTCCAAGACTTGGCAGAATTGTTTTCTTCACCTTCAGCTACCTAAACAGGTTTATTAACAGACGGGAACATACATCACATCCGGTAATAGCTTGAACGTAAAGGTGAAGGCAGAAAAGAGAGAGGTTTGTGTTTTGGATGCCAGTGTTCGAAATCCTATGTGTTGGTTCAAATTTGCATTGTGTGTGAAGAACTATCTCAACCATCAAGAACGGGCATAAATAGATAGATAGATAGATAGATAGATAGATAGATAGATAGGAATAGGCTCTGATAGATAGATAGAAATCATCATCGCTTCATAGAAGGTGCCCAGTGAACATGAAGTTCTAGCCACAATTTAAAGAAATATGTCCATTAAAATTCTTCAATACGTAGTTCCCTTCGGATATCTATGCAGCCATTCTCATAAATAGTACTGTTCACAAGCAGACAGGCTAAAATTCGTGTTATATTCGTTTTGCTCGCGCTGTTTCTTTCTTTTCTTTATATGTGCCATGTCCTTTCAGGACGTAGATGATCATGGCTCTCCACCTCGCTCTATCCCTTGCAGCTCTCGACAAGTTCCTTCCCTCTGCTTCCTCTCCCAGACCACGTTCTGTCACCCACTTGCTTAAGCCCGCTGGGTATGTCACGCGTTGTTTTCTCTTACCTCTCTTTCCCTCTATTCGACCCGTGAGTATCAGATTCTCCAAGCCCTCCTTCCTCATTATGCGTCCCAGAAACTTCAGCTGCCTCTTCCTGGTGTTAAGTATAAGCCTTGTTTGCAAAATGTCTAAGATCTCCTCGTTGCTCACACGCATGGTCCATGATATCATTAGCATACTTCTGTAGAACCACATATACTTCGCCTCGAGTCTCTACTTCATCTTTGAGGAAATCCTCCATCATTCACTGCCGTAAAAAAGGACAGATGTCACGTAACAGCTCAATATTCTTTTCTTTGTTGCCAAAGAAATCCTCCTGTCTCGCAATACTCTGTCCAGCTTTTGGAAATTGTCCTTGGACATCCCAATACGTCTACGGATCTCAGTGTCGCACTAACCCGTGCTCTGTCAAGACGCTTCCCAGATATTTAAACTTCCGCGTCTGCTTGATTTTAGTGTTCCCGACCTGCAAATCGCATTTCGGGGTCATCCTCTTACTGTCATTCTGTCTTCTTCTGGTTTATGCTTAGTCCTTTCTTCTCACTCTCCGTCGCTATCTTCTGTAGGAGATTTTGTAATTTCTTTTCCGTGTCTGCTATCAGTAATGTGTCATCTGCGTATCTTATGTTGTTAAGATCGTAGCCACCAATGCTAAATCCCGGTAGGGTTTCTAATTTTCTTAGAATTGCCTCGTTGTATAGGTTGATTAGGTCAGGTGAGAAGACGCATCCTTGCCTTACGTTCCTTTCTATTTTTGTATATTCACTGAACTCGTTCCCTATGCGTATGCATGCTGTTTGCTGCCAGTATAGGTTCTTGATTATTCTGATATCTTTCCCGAATATATCAAGGTTGCTGAGCAGTTCCATCAGATCCTTGTGGCCTACTTTGTCGAAGGCCTTTGCGTAGTCTATGAAACATAGGTACACGCCCTTCTGCATCTGTAACACTCTTTCTGATAACATTCTGAGCATGAATATCGCGTTCCTTGTTTTGCTGTTCTTGTCCTATCTTTGGTCTGATTCTGCTGCGCGCTCAATTCATCAGAATACGGATGATGAGTTTCGTTACGTGACTCATTAGGCTTATTGTTCGGTGGTGTTCACCTTCGTTTGTGCCTGATTTCTTGGGCAGTGCTATGAAAATAAATCTGCTGAGGTCCTCCGGTATATCCCCGCTGTTGTAGATTTAATTTATTATTTCTGTGATCTTGTCTATACCAAAATCATCTAAGGCTGTCAGCATTTCCGTTATAATTCCGTCTGGCCCAGTTGCCTTGTTTCTGTTCAATTTGGCCAGTGCGGCTTTTATTTCGGTTTACAGAATCCCAGGTCCGACGGTAGTTCTGTGTATTGCTGGTTGTTCCCTTTCGTCGTGGAGGAGTTCTCAAATGTACTCGCTCTAGTGTTGAAGAATTTTTCCTTCTCTAATATGATCGTTGCATCCTTTGATTTTAGGCAGCCTGTTGACGAGAATGTCTTCTGTCCTGTTAGTTGTCATTTGTTTATGCGTGTCTCACTCTTTCTATTTCTGCACATTTTTCATTTAGCAATTCTTCTTTAGCTTGCCTGCATTTGGTCCTTATTTCAGTGTGTAATTTTCTATCCTCTGTTCTATATCTTGGCAGGGTTTTCTGTCTCCTTTTCATCACTGTTTAGATTTCCTAAAACTTTGGGCAACACCTCGCGTAATATCGCTTATACATAAAGCGTGAATTGCCATGGTTTCGGAAATATAGTGGAATGGCTTGCCGTAGACTTCTCCACAATTTTGAATCGTATTTGAGAACGTAAATAATTCATAATGTTATTTTTTAAAACGCTGTGTCATTTTAAAACGTAAATGATCATGGCTCTCTACAGATTCCATTTCTTTAATATCTGTGAATTGCCATGGTTTTAGAAATATAGTAGAGTGACTTCCCGTAGACTTTTTCACGGTTTTGAATTCAGAGTAGTGCTTCTATAAAATTTGTTTCCACTCAAGCCTGGAGAAGCGCCGTCTACATTGCTATTTTAAGCTGGATGGTGAATAAATGTATTCATGCCTTTTCTAAGGTCATTAGTACGAAAGTAAAGGAAACAGAGGCGAACTGAACTTGAACTCAACTCTCCACCACCACTTTCGAAACTGTTAGCTTTTACGCTACCATTTATAAAATCCCTAATTAGCGATATTAACATTTGTAGTTTATCTCTTTAAAATATGGATGATCATGACTCTCCACAGCTTCCTTGACTTTTGTGCTTTCGGCAGTACTCGCATTTTAATACTTCTTTTTATGGTACTTGTTCGTCCACTCAAGTAGGTTATCCGTATCTTTCCGCTGGCTTTTGATGTGACTTGTATTAAATTCTCCAAACCTTCTTTCTTCAACATGTCCCAGAAATTTCAGCAGTCACTTTCTGACTGTTTCTTCTAGTTCATATTCTACTTAAACCTTCTTAATTTCTTACATGTTCTGGCCATGGTATTCTCAGCATCCTTCTGTCGAACCACATCTCTGTCGCATCCTGTCTTTTTTTATCTGTAAAATATTGTCCATCATTCTATAAAAGATTAATAGCAGTTCAGTATCCTTTTTCTTTGTTTCAAACGATATTTTCCTATCTCTTAATATATTGCTTAGTTTCTGAAAGGCATAAGTAAATTATCCCGCATTCACTATCTTATCGGAGATTAAATATCTTATAAAAGTTCAAAGCTCTTTTATTAGGTTGGTGCAAAAATAATATCGTTTTTTGACGTACTTTTTAACTTCAAAAAACGATATTATTCTTGCACCAACCTAATATTTGTTTTTAATGATATTTTCCTATCTCTTAATATATTGCTTAGTTTCTAAAAAGCATGAAGATATAATCCTGCAGCCACTGCTATATAGAAGATTAGATATTACATATCAATTCAGCACTCTTTTCTTTGTGCCAAACAACATTTTCCTATAAGACATTGCTTATTTCCTGTAAGGCATGAGAAGATTATTCAGTATTCACTGCCATATACGAGATTAGATATTACCTTTTTACTTTGCTCCGTTTGCGAAGAACATATTTCGCTTTCCTAATAGGCCTTCGGATTTTCGTAATACATCAACTGTCAATTAATATAACTCCAGATATTTACATTTTCATACTTATTTGATGTTTCCTTTATGTAACTTTCATCTTGGGCTGACCCTTTTGAGAACAATCATGCATTCTATCTTGTTTAGCAAATGAGAAAATGCTGACAAACCTCCTCGCAGATATAGAAATGACTTGAAGCAACAGGAATGTGGTTCTACAGAAGGATGCTGAGAATAACATGTGAGCAACGGCTAAGTTTTATAGAAAATGGAAACAAAAAGTGAACTTATACTTCACATTAGAGATACCTGAAATTTTTAGGGCACATAATGAGGAAAGAGGTCTTGGAAAATCTGATACTCACAGGACAGAGGAAAACAAAGCATAATATAGTTAGCTTGAGTAAATGGATGGCAGAACAAGGTTTAGGAGACAACAAAAAGACAAAATTTATTAAGAGCTGCAAAGGACAGGAACTTGTGGAGAGCCTTGATCACTTACGTCCTGAAGGTATACGGTATATAGAAGGAGAAAAATGAAATTGTATAAATGGGTGGCGGGTTTAGGAGAAATAACAAAAAGACAAGAATTTTAGAAAGCCATGATCGACTACTACTTGGTACTACAGAAGGATACTGAGAATACCATGGGCAGAACATGTGAGGAACGACGAAGTTTTAGAGAAAATGGAAACAAAAAGGAAACATATTAACATCAGGAAGAGACGGTTGAAATTTGTAGGGTACATAATGAGGAAAGAGGGCTTGGAAAATCTAATACTCACAGTACAGATTGAAGTCAAGAGGAACAGAAGGAAACAACGCATAACATACTTAGCTCGTTTAAATAGATGGCAGAACAAGGTTTAGGAGAAATAACAAAAAGACAAAATTTATTAAGAGCTACATGGGACAGGAAGTAGTGGAAGGCCATGATCCTTTACGTCCTGAAAGGACACAGCACATAGATAAAGAGTAAATAGCAATTCTTGACTACTTTAGAACCCAGTATATTGTTTTTCCCTGTGGACGGTGTAGCAGTTATCAGTTAAAGTAAAATCGGCGAGCCGAGTTCAAATTTCAACCAGTCTCCGAGAAATTCCCCTTGCACATATACTCTTGAGAAAGACATAAATCATTTTATCTCCTCAGCTATGGGTTAAATAATATAGTAGACTAGATTCTCCGGTATTAAGTAGCAACCAGTCTAAGAGAAGGAAAATTCTTTGTTCCAATCCATGGAGAAAACAATGGGAAACCACTCTACTATATTTTCAAAGGTGCAATGGCATGAAGTCATCTCTTCTCTTCATGGCTATGGGTTAAATAGTAGGGTAGAATGGGCTCTCTACCTTTACAGTCCAAGAGAAGGAATACTGTGGTTTCAAAATCTTGACAGAGTTCAAAATCGTTTACACAGCCTTATAGGTGATGAATTATTTTTCACCCTTCAAACCCTTTCCCACATATGGAATTTGACTAGCTTCTCACAAATCTATCGGTATTTTCATGTTCCCCGTTCCTTAGTTTCATTAGTTCAAACCGTCTCAGATAGAACACGATAACCGCGTACACGGGGTCCTCATTCCCCTCGTATTCCATTGATAAAGGGGAAGTTCCACACAGACAGCTTATTCCCCAAAACTATTAATTTGTGTAACAGACTCTCAAGTGGGTACTTCTTCGATCACTGCAATCTTAACCTCTTAATGCCTTGGGTCAACTGTTATGTATTCTAAATATCCTCATAATTTACACTACTTACCTCCTCTCTTGCGTTCATATAACAACCTCATTCAGACTCCCGAGACGATGCTTCCCTAATCGCTAAAAGCTTAACATTTTCAAGTCTAAGGTCAACCGTCATCTATCCTACATATCTTCATAATTTGCCCTTCATACCTCCTCCTCTTGCGTTCATACAACAACCTCATTCAGACTCCTGAGAAGGTGCCTACCTAATCGGTACAATCTTAACCGCTTCATGTGTAGGATCAAATGTTATCTATCCTACATATCCTCATTCAGTTTTAGTGGATCGTGGACCTTATATTGGGTTAACAACAGCATAAAAATCTCTCTTGTACGTCTTTGTTATAAAATTAGTGGTTTGTTTTAAGTTATTTACGAAGGCGGTAGGTGAATATATAGACTCTGTAAAACATTCAGTTGTTTAATTTAAAGATTCATGTTAACAAAGATAAGATCGAATATAAGTCTTAAGATGCAAAAAATCACAACAAATTAATAGATAGATAAAAAAAATAGACCTCGTTTACAATAATTAAAAAAACAAATTCGCTTTACACAAGATTCAAAAAGTTGGGCATAAATCCGGTTTACACTAGAGTTAAAAATGGAAGGCACAGGTTCGTTTTACAGTAGATTCGAAAAAGTAAAAAAATAAGCTGGGTTTATACGAGGGCCAAAATGGCAGATATGGGTCCGGTTTGCACTAGAATCAAAAACGATAGACATGGGTTCGGTTTACACTAGAGTCCAAAAGGTAGGCATAGGTCCGGTTAAGCACTACTCAAAAAGGTAGAGACATTAGCAGTTTAAACTAGTGTCAAAAAGTAAATAAAATTCCGATTTACACCAGATTCAAAAAGGTAATTGTAATAACAAAAGTACGCAGGTGTAGGCTTGAAGAAAGCTTTAGTCAACTGAGAATACAAGGTTCGAGTATAGTGTCCTTTTATAATCTCAGTAAACAGAAATAGCTCTCTCAAAGAGGAGAGTAACAAAACAAGGGGAGACCACTCATAACAGTAATCATCATCATTTGTACACCGTAGTCGGGATCATCGAGCCAATGCGAATGATCCTTTCTTTAGCTGTATAGTATGTGCTACGCCAGGGCTATATACAGTTCTGAATTCAAAGTTAATTTCTCCTAGACCGATTCCCGCCCAGTCTGTCCTCTATTTACACATAACGGGAGACAGAGGAAGAGCATTCATATCTTTCCCAAGGTTTATAGTACGTTTATGAATGTAATGGATTCGAACTCGGCTCTCCGATTCCTCACTCCGAGCTGCTATCCATTACTCCACAGTACCTGTAAACATAATAGACGCTACAATCAAAAAGGTATATATACAACAGGTTTATACTAGAGTAGAAATGGTATCCATAAGTCAGTTTAACACTAAAGTCCAAAAAGTAGCCAATCGGTCCGGTTTACACTAGACTCTAAAAGGTAGACATAGATCTGGTCTGCATTAAATTCAAACAAGATTTAAGCCGAGCTTATTTTTTAATCAAAAAGTAAACATTTGCCGGATTTATACTTGTGTCCGGAAGATCAACCTTTTTGTATGTAAATCCCATTAAGCCTTACCGGCAGTAAAACCTTTAGAGTAGAATAATAATTGTTAAACATTAACCAAAAACAAATACCTGCGTTGGAAAGGACAGCATGGATACACTGGTATAAAAGTAATAATCCTGATCGAAATGTGTCACTGAATTTTCTTTTTACATTTGATCAAGACGAATCAATATTTTTTTAATTTGAACATCTACAAAATGCCCTGTGTGTACACTAAATATTTACGCATGTGCACATAATCTGTGCGCATGCGTTAGAAATAAATCTTCTGATTATATGGAGACAGGTTTCTATTTCGACAACATAATGGGCTGGAATGTTTACATAGTCATGTCAGAACTGACAGTTTATCGTTCATTTAATAACGTTCCGTTTCTGTACATTCCTTCACTTCAGGTACAAAACAATCAGTATGAAGACAATAATAAATTGCACCTGACTCCGACAAAAATGAACAGCCTTGATTTCGTTGTTTTACTTTTGGCTACCAGTAATTTTCAGGTGTAACTCAGCAGTAAGAGCCAAAGTAAGATGACTCCAAATGATTTCTAAGAAATGTCTGCCATGGGACACTCGTTACAAACCTCTGATATTGAAAATGCCAGTGTTTTATTACTAAACTAGACTATCCGTAATACGTTTGGGTCACTGGCGCTTCAGGTTACGAAATATTTGAAGGAAGCTGAAATAAAAGTACTTACTGTATAAACAATTCGTATTTTTAAAACTTATTCACTTAAAAATATTTTAAAATCTGATTATCTTAAAAATATTTTTAATATACCAAAAAATATTTAAAAATCATATTCATTTGAAAATATTTTTAAATAAGCCAAAAAATATTTTTTAAATTTTAAAAATATTGTTTGTTTAAAGGAAGCTGGAATATAAATAGTTACTCTACAAATAACTGGAAGAAGCAGAAAAGCGGGAACACTTTATATATGTCTTTAATATGAATAGAACTTCCGGAACAAACTTTAAATCAGATTAAATTTAAAATATTTTTTAATATGCCAAACAATATTTTTAAATCATATTCACTTGAAAATATTTTTTAAATACGCCAAAAAATATGTTTTGAATATTTAAAATATTGCCTGTTTAAAGAAAGCTGAAATATAAATAGTTACTCTACAAAGAACTGGACGCAAAAGAGAAGCGAGATTTTTTTGTCTGTCTTCAAATTTAAGATATTTTACCTTATTCGGTCTATTGCCCTCATCTTTGTTGCCATATTTATCACGTTTTCAGGTGGCTGGAATGTAGAATCCCTTATTTCGCTCGCGGAGTAGACTGGTTTAGTTCCACGTCTAATGGATGTCAGTTATTTCTCGTTAAATTCTCTCTCCAAGGTCTTAACAAGAAATTGAACTCACAACCCTTTGGGTCCTGTCACTGAATCTAACCAACGTCTTTATCCACTGTACTATGCGTCCTTACGGACATTTATGCACGAATTTCTGGGACTTATAAACTTAATGTCTTCAGCAACCATTTTTACTAGTTCTCATATTTCAATTTTTTTTTTGTTGTTATCATTGCATGTTTGTTTTTTGTTTTGTTTTTTTTTATATTTTAATAATTTGTTTGAAGAATGTTAAAATAAAAATACTTATTGTATAAACAACTTGTATTTTTAAATCTGATTCACTTAAAATATTTTTTTAAATCAGATCAACTTAAATCATTATGTTCCTGGCGCACGGACCACACAAGTAGGCACGAATCATAGACTTTTAGTATTATTATTAGGTTGGTGCAAAGATAATGACGTAATAATGTCGTTTTTTGACGTTCAAAAATACGTCAAAAAACGAAATTTATTACGTCATTATTTTTGCACCAACCTAATATATAGATATTTTCTAACAGTAGCATAATTTTAACATTACTTCCAATGAGGATCGAACTCCCTACTCAACGGTAATGATATGTAAGATCATCTTGTTAACCCTTGACTAGATGTCCCAAAATGCTAGTCCATTCAAGTCTACCCAGCTATTTAACCTATTTTCCCTCTTTAAATGTCATTTTTTGACAATGATGTTCACCGTTCTCTGATTCTAAGTAGATATTTACCTAGTCTCCCCACTGAGATGCGATGTGACACAAGGTCGGGGTTTATTATGGTAAAACCGAGCGCGTACACACAGACCAAGGACAAAAATTCCCCTAGCCTCGCAACCATTGGCGGCGAGCACCGATCCTTCGGTCTAGTGCAATGAGAGGCTGTAGCCTCGGGCAGCTGTTCCACAGGGCTGGGCATCTCACAATATTATTTTCCTCAGTTGCACATCTGTCCTCCGACAGAGCCGCAACTGAGTCGTACTCTGCCCAAAGACACCGGCGCAACTGAGAGATGATAAACCCTTGTTACTTACATATTCAAGGCCCAAAAAGATAGAGGAAGCAAACATAACCTTTGAGAAACTAGAGAAATAGGTCTGGGGTCAGATAAAGGCATGAACATCAGCATCGGGTTCAGCAGTGACTTGAATCACATTATATTAACGTCATTGAACGTCATTATATTAAATTTAGGAGGAAATTCAATCAACTACGTTAGGATCTTACTGAGCATCGAGTGATAGTCCTTTATAAACCGGACGCTATTCTTCTTCAGCAGGCCAATATATCTCGTGGTCAGTGCAATCATACATTTTCCATGAGAAGGCTGACAACTACATAACGTTTAAACACCGATTTTCGTACTAAGTTAGGCAACGTCGAGCCTGGTCAGTACATAGTTGGGTGACCGTTTGAGAATACCAGGTGTTGTAAGCTTGGATGTGCGGGTGGTGTAATAGATAAGGGTTCGGAAAATTTTAATCGGAGAGCCGAGTTTCAATTCCTGTTGGGTTCGTTATATTCACTTACACGCAAATATCCTTGGGAAAGGTATGAATCCACCTCTTCTCCCCCCCAGCTATGGGTTAATAGTAAGATTTGTATCACTAAACCATTATTATCTCAAAAGAACTTCTTAGCATCTAAAAATATAACCTTTAAATAACCTGCAAAAGGTTGATAAACCGTAGGGAACGAACCAATCAATTTTCTATGGTCCCAATACATCTACTACCGAAAACCTTCTCATCCGTAACCAAATATGGGTAGTAGTATTTCTATGTGCCGTGTTCCTTCGGAGGGAGGGGGAGGTGATCATGGCTCTCCACAAATTGTAGTCTTTTGTAGCTCATAGTAAACTTTATCTTTTTGCTATCTCTTCGAAATCCTGTTCTGCCATCGATTTAGACAAGATATGTTATGCACTGTTTTCCTCTGCCACTTTTGCGTTCAGTCTACCATATGAGTATCCTATTTTCCAAGCTCCCTTTCCTCATTATGTGCCCTAGAAATTTCAAATGTTTCTTTTTGATGTTAAGTATAATGGTACTTTTTGTGTCCGCTTTCTCTAAGACTTTATCGTTGCTCACATGTTCAGTCCATATTCTCAGCATCCTTCTGTAGAACCACATTTCTATTGGTTCAAGTCTCTTCTATATCAGTGAGGAGATTGTCCAGCATGCATTACCATATAAGAGGACAGATTTTACGTAACATTTCGGTACTCTTTTCCTTGTTTCTAACGAAATTTTCTTGTTTCTTAATGCTTAGATTCTGGAAGACATCTTTTGCTATCCCAACGCACCTTCAGTCCTCTGTTAAAAGACTTAACAGATATTTAAAATTTGTACTTGCTTGATTTTAGTATCTCCAATTTTTGATTTGCATACTGGGCTTATCCTTTTGCTGATGGGGAGGCATTTATTTTTCTTACAATTGATGATTAGTCCTTTCTTCTTGCTTTCCTTTGATAACTTGTGTAGTTTTTCCTGTAGTTCCCATTTCGTGTATTCTAGCAACACTGTGGCATCTTCGTATCTTATGCTTTTAAGACTGTGGCCGCCAATAATGAATCCAGGCAGAGCGTCTCGATCTCTCATTATCGCATCACTGTATAGGTTGAATAAGTCCGGTGAGAAGACACATCCTTGTCTTACATCCTTTTCTTTTTTATATTTAATGAATCCTAGAATGAGAATGGAAATATTACCTAAACAATTATTTTCTGATGAATTATCATTTGGTCAGTCAGTTATGTGCCATGCGTGATACATGCTTCGGCGATCATGTATCTTTCGATACATGACTGACGAGGCAGATTTTTTCCCGCAGTAGGTTGCCATTTCTTTCTGCGGTAGACCAGTTGCCATCCATGGCTATAGAACCCGGTCTGTGCTGCTATTTACCCATAGTTGGAAGGGGAGAAGAAGAGGATTCATACCTTTCCCAAGGGTATTAGCACGTAACTAGAATTCGAGCCGCTATCCATTACCCCATCGTTCTGAAATACAAACAAAAGCAATTTTAAACTGTTCGTATTCATTCTGAGGACTAGGAAATGTTGATAGAAAATCGATCTACGTGATAGAAAATGGTAAGAAGTTATAAAATGTTGGAGAAAAAGGGGAATGAACGTGCAATCTGGAAAGGAGCTGTTAGACAAAGGTACCTGACCTTAATCCCAGATAATCTTCAGCCTATCCAGAGAGGTATCATCGGTGGTGGGGTTTCCTGATCTGAACCGGAACTTATTTACATCTAGACGGTAAACAATCCCCAGGAGACTACGTTGACAGTCATTCATGATGACCTCCTAGATATTTGTGTCAGTTATGTGATAAAGTATGTGAGTCAGCAGCAGGTCTGAAGAGTCATATAAGAGTAGATAAGTACTAATTATTTCGACTGGCATAAGAAAATCAGGCCTTTTTAGTCTCTTTACGCGTTTACTACTGCAACAATTTCTATTTCCGAATATATATATATATATATATATATATATATATATATATATATATATATATATGAAGAAATATAGTCTTAAGGTGTGCTATATTTATGGAATAAAGTGCTCAATATCAGTAAATATAAAAGTGAACATAGAAGTCAACACTTTGAGGCGACAGTCTGTTTCATGCTAGATGCAATCGTCAGGCCACGTGTGCTGTTATTTTTCTCGGCTATTATATTATATATATATATATATATATATATATATATATATATATATATATATATAGAGAGAGAGAGAGAGAGAGAGAGAGAGGAATGAAATGTGAGGTCTACTTAAACAATGAAAAGCAAGCAACGCAAAAATAAAAATACAAAAATTATTTCTTTCTCCTGCATATTTCATTTTTCATTTTCTGATAAAGCTTTAATAAAAGCGAAACATGTTAAATTTATAAAGGTTTCTTATTAGTTCCTTATCCTATCACTAGCAGTATAACCTGCCTTCGACCGGGTGTTCCATTACTGGGAATTTTTGACGTTCAATTGGAGCAGTTTAAAGTCAGCCCCCACCCCGAAAATCAATATTAGAAACAACAACTGGGTGCAACTGAGGCATATCCCCAAATATGGGGTTAACAATTTGAATGGAGGGTGTCCCTGAAAATGGCCGTTTTTGCATTTTCAATCTTGAAATGAAGGAACCTCTTCCATGGACTGACATAATAATAATAATAATAATATACGATAATTTTTATTTGTAATATAATTTATGCATTAGGTTGGTGCAAAAATAATGACGTAATAATGTCGTTTTTTGACGTATTTTTAAACGTCAAAAAAAGACATTATTACGTGATTATTTTTGCACCAACCTAATATTTAAGTACGTAATTATCGACAACGTTTCCATGAAGCTTGATATTTCCTATAAGAAATTCTTAATAAATATTATTGTTATTATTTTACTTATGTGTATGATAGTCATACATTTACAATTGCTTACGGCTAACCATGAAAAGAAATGTTGATCAAAACTGCCTAAAACCTTTAAGCGCGTATTGCTGCAAAATTATCAAATGTTGAATACGTCCCTTCTCGGCGAACGTGTCATATATTCTATGGATTTAGTAACACTTTCGCGAAATCACTACTAACACTGCTACTACTAACACTGCTGCTACTACTACTAAAACTAATAATAATACTAATAATACATTAATCACTTTTACATCGCCATCTGCTTAATACACTTGAAATCGATCCAAGATTTCGCGCTGATGTTTCCAAGAATGGTGCGTGACAAATTATGGTAATTATGACGGAAATAGGGGAGGTGCAGAGTCAAGGGAAATTAGTGGCTGGAAATGAAGAAAAGTCTATATGTTTCCAAGATATATCCCATCATTCATCAGCAGCCCCCTCCCCCGCCCCCACAAAGAAAAAAAACAAAAAGAAATCGACGTCGACTTCCGCTGGGCTGAAATGTAGCGTGCATCAAAGGAGTTTAGGGGAAGATTAGAAGCTGCACTTGAAGGAGACAATTTGGCATGAAACGTGCCAATTCGGTATGAAGTGGGGAATGATTTTCGCC
Organism: Acanthosepion lycidas; assembly: GCA_963932145.1. Lineage (NCBI taxonomy): Eukaryota > Metazoa > Mollusca > Cephalopoda > Sepiida > Sepiidae > Acanthosepion > Acanthosepion lycidas. The sequence continues at coordinate 55,204,698 of OZ010582.1, read as the reverse complement.
AGGCTTAGGAAAAGCAAGCAAGGCAATAAATGACCTGGTGATCGAGATGTTTACCCAATAAAAGACCCAAGAGTCACTCAAGGTAGAAGGTTACTGAATGAGGTTTTTGTAAGAGGAGGAAATAAGTACAGGGATTATGAAGATATGTAGGATAGAAAACGGTTGTAAATGTTGAGATTGTAGTGGTCGGAGAGGCCTCCTCTTTGCAATCTGTTTCACAAACTAGCGGTTTCTGGAAAAAGCTACCTGGGGGAAGTTCTTTGTTACGAATGGAATACGGTGGGGACGAGGATGATTTGATAATGTGTATGTGCCATAACTGTAAAGGTCTGAAGGTAACAATAGGCTTGCGACATTTCGTCTGTGAGAAAGGGGCTGTAAGGTTGAAAATAATTCATCACTCATAAGGCCGTGTAAACGCTTTTGAAGCCAGTCAAGGTTGGAAGTGAGGATTGGTCAGCTTCAGTAATGTTCCATTTTCTATAGGTGATGGCTCTGGTCGTGGCGATTTTCGACAGTGGTGGTTGACCTGCTAGAAGAAGAAGAAGAAAAGGAGCAGGAGGAGGAAGAAAAGAATGAAGAAGGAAGAGGAGGAAAAGATAAAGAAAAGAAGAAGGGGAGGGAGAAAAGAAGAAGTAGGAGAAAAAGATGAAGAAGAAGGAGGAAGAGCAGGAAGAGCAAACAAGAAGAAGAAGAAGGAGGAGGAGGTGGAGGAAGAAGAAGGAGGAAGAAGAAAAAGAAGAAGAAGAGAAAGAGAAGAAAAAAGAAGGGGAAGAGGAAGAAAAAGGAGAGGAGAGAGAATAACAAAAGGAGTAGAAGAAGAAAAAGAAGAAGAAGAAGAAGAAGAAGAAGAAGGAGGAGGGGGAGGAAGAGGACAACGAGGAAGAAAAGAAGAAGAAAAGAGGAGGAGGGAGAAAAGAAGAAGAAAAAGGAGGAGGGTAGGAGAAGGAGAAGACGAAGAAGGAGGAGAAGAATGAGAAGAAGAAGTAGTAGAAGAAAAAGAAAGAGGAGAAGAAAGTGATGATGAATATGATTCAGAAAAAAAAAAACGAAAAGCTAAAAGAATAGAAATATGAAAAATAAGAAAGTAACGTTGAAGAAAATAAATAAAAAAGTAGAAGAAAAGAAAAAAGGCGAAGAAAAAATAGAGAAAATGGCCTATATAGAAAAGACGAAAATGATGCAGAGAAAGGAGAAAAAGAAGAGGAAAACAGAAGAAAAAGACGAAGACAAAAACCTAGTAGAAAGGAGATGACGAAAAAGATAGAAAGAAAAACGTAAAGAAGAAAGAAACAAGATGGAGGAAAATTAAAACAGTAGCTTTAATTGTTTTCTGTCAAACATCCTCCCCTAATTCACGCACTGTATATGCATTGAATAAACAGAACAAGCTTGCGAATTGCCGACTATAATTATTTTGATCATCATCAGAAGATTAGTTTCTGAAAGGCATAAGATTGTCCAACATTCACTGCCATTTAGGAGATTAGATATTACATAGCAATTCAGCACTCTTTTCTTTGTTCCTAACGACATTTTCTTATCTCTTAATACTTTGCTTAGTTTCTGAAAGGCCTAAGGAATTTCTCCAGCATTCACCACCATATTGGAGATTACATACTACATAGCAATTCAGCACTCTTTTCTTTGTTCCTAACGACATTTTCTTATCTCTTAATACTTTGCTTACTTTCTGAAATGCATGAGATTGCCCAGCATTCACTGTCATATAAGACATTAGTTAATAGATAGGAGTTCAACACTCTTTTCTCCGTTTCTAACGACATTTTCCTATCTCTTTATACTTTGCTTACTTTCTGAAAGGCATGAGCAGATTGTACAACTTTCCCTAATATAGGAGATTAGATATTATTATATCATTACAATTTTTATTTTATTTTTCCAATTTTACTTTTGATATGAGTCTCTCATACTTGTTGAAGTGTTCAATTTTTTCCAAAATTTTTTACATGGGGATCGAAATTGTAGATGAACTGTCCGCAACTCCTGTTTTGTTCTGTGTTTGTTTAAATGCTTGCCTTTTTTTTTAAAAAATGACTGAGACGGTCGAAGCTAAAAACAAAAATGGAAGATTATTTTTGATCGGCTTTAACAAAATGAGATGCCACCATAATTTTTAAAATAAAGAACAGATTTTTTTACGCAGCAAATACTTCGAGTCAATCCTGCAGTTGAATTCAGGAGTGGAAAGGAGAATGTTGAAGATGACCCAAGGTCTGGACGTCCTGCAACTGCCACCGTCCTTATTCTCCTGATTTGGCCGCATCTGACTATCATCTGTTCCCCAACTTGAAAAAAAAAACACTTGCCTAGGAAACAGTATTGTAGTGATAATGATGTCATATCTGCTGTTGATTAGCTTTTTGACTAACAGAATGAAATCTTCGATGGAAGAAGTGTGTGCATCGCAAGGGGGACTATATTGAGAAATAAATCTCAGAGTATTCCGTCAGCCTATGAAATTTCCAGTTGACCCTACACAGGAATTTAAACTCGACTCGCCTATTCCTCTTTTCGCGTCGATAAACGCTGCGCTGTCCCTACACCCCATTAAGGAACATTCACTGTAAAATATTCTGTAAATAGACTGTTCTTTGAAGCTCAAAGAATTTTGAACTGCAAATAACTGGCAACTTGAATTAGAGTGCTTGTAAACACAACTTCTAAATGTCTGGATCCAACCAAAGGTTCCGATAAGGGAATCACTCGGTAGAATGTTAATCTTATCATGGAGAAAAGAAGAAGCAGATGGTTTTAGAGTTTGTTTGGCGTAATCAAAACAGTGATCATCGCCATATTGCTGAAACCAAAATGGCCGCTATTACTACCAGATAATTTACGTAGATCTTACGACTTGAATATCTCCATTTATCCGTTATCTTTCTTCTTATTCTGTATTTTTTGTAAACAGCAAGATGAATTAATAAAATGTTTTCAAATCAAAACATACGTTTTATTGGGACGAGCTGGGCAAACAGCGAGAAAAATGAAAAGAAATAGAGAGAAAGAAAATGAAAGAAAGAAGGTGAGAGTAAAAGTGAGATCGGTAATTGTAACGACGATGTGCAAGAAAGAAAATGTAGGAGAAAGTGTGAGTGAGAGAGAGAATTGTAACAACAGCGTACAATAAAATACACAGTGAGAGAAAGAGAGAGTGAGTGAGAATTTTAATAACAAAGTGCCAGAAAGTAAGAGTGAGAGGGAAATTGAGAGAGAGGAAACGAGAAGAAGGAAGAGTGACAACTAGAAAGAAAGAAAAAAAGAAAAAAAGAAAGAAAGAAAGAGATAGTAAAGAAAATGAAGAGAGTAAGTGAAAGAAATCTAATGAAAAAGTTCAAAAAAGAGAGAGAGAAAGCAAGTGAGAGAGAAGATCAGAGAGAAAGTAAGAGAGAGAATTGTAACGACAGTGCAAGAAAGAGAAAAAGAGTGAGAGAAAGAAAGAGAGATCTGTAGCAACAAAATTCAAGAAAGAGTGAGTGAAAAAGAAATTGTTCGAGAGAATTTTAACAACAAAATGCGAGAAAGAGAGAAGTAGAGGGAGAGAGAAAGAGAGATAGTGAAAATGAGACAGAGTAATAGTGACAACGAAGTGTAAGACTGTGAGGGTGAGTTAGAGAACAAGAGAACTATTAAGAGAGAAGGCGAAAAAGAAAATGAGACTATTGTAACGAGAGAGTGCAAGAAAGAGACAGAAAGTGAGAGAGAAAAGTGAGAGATACAATTACAACAAATACATAGATGTGTCTGAGTGTCTGAGTGTCCCTGTGTGTCTGATTGCCTGAGTGTCCCTGCGTGTGTGTGCGCGCGCGCGCGAAAAAGAAAACCAATGAGTGAGAAAGAGAATTGTCACAACAATCGCGCAGACATACATATGCTCATAAAGCTTGTCTCGATTACGACTGAATAGTGAGTTCGATCCTCACTGGGTGCTTCATGCTTTCGGTCTTGTGCCACATCTTCGCAACGATGAGAAAGTCATTATACGTCCACGATGCGTCGGGTGTTTGAGAACAAATTTTAACTCGAGATAATTATACTGTTTAGTAGAGAAAACAATATATGTTTATCGAATTTAGTAGATACACAAGACGTAGGTCTATTCAATACAACCACAATCTGTTTCGATTAATGCCTCCATGTGTCTTCTAAAACAATCTCATGAGTTAAAAAAAAGGTGTTCTTTATCCATCTTTGCTATGAAGTCCTCGATAAGAGCCTTCGGTGAGTCCTTGGTATTGTGAGCATGCATTTTCGTCTCCCTTTCAACAAAGCCCCCCGATATAATTGTCCATAGGGTTTGAATCGGGAGAGCTAGGATACCAAATTTTAACGGTAACATGGTCGTGAAATTTTCAGCTAGTCGTTCCTGGGCTTTGCCGGCTGTTTGAGAGGAAGCAAAGCCTTGCTGCTATGCGTGTCCATCCACAAACTACATCCTGGACCCTGGGCTTGACCACAGTGTCTAGCGTTTAGGTCCGTGGTTCCCAACGTTGGACAGGGTAATCTCAGGCCAAACACGGAAATATAACTAGAGTGCACATACACTACTCTGATATGGACCTTCTAAACGATTGATCAGTTGTTGATGTTAGCTATGACGTCCCTGATAGCAGCCTTTCAAGAAGTGTGGTTGGTTCTGCACAAAGCCTTCGCCATATCAAATCATATGTACTGGTGTCTGGCTGTCGATTCCTAGGAACTAAGCTACTTAACCCTCATACGTGGAATACGAGGAGCGAGTTCACTATATATATATATATATATATATATATATATATATATATATATATATATGTGTGTGTGTGTGTGTGTGTGTGTGTGAATACAAAATTTACTGTTGGCCGGGGTAATGTAAAGCCAAACACGGAAATATAAGTAGAGTGCACAATACACTATTCTGAAACGATTACATGCGTTGATCAGTTGTTGATGTTAACTATGACGTCCCTGACATGAGTTCCCTGATATGACGTCCCTGATATCAGCCTTCAGCGTGTTCTTCGCAATGCGTGCATGCATCTTGATCTAAAAACGACACCACAGACATGACAGAAACCCAAATTTTACGGGTAATATGATCATGAATGGATTTGACTTGTTTATCAAAGGCTTTGAGGAGAGCACACGGTTCTCCCGGGTACCTTTGACTTTGCCTTCTTATAAACGTAAAATTGTTGACCCCGACAGATGGAGCCGATTGGCAATGATGCTCCTTGGTATCCCTGGGTTCTCATCGATGATACCCTAGGCATGCTAGACAAATTCCACATTTCTGACAATGTCTGACCGTTGAGAATGTTTTATTTCCTTGGGACACTGAAAATATTCTTGCCAGAGACCTTAATCTTATCTTAAAAAACTAAGAACCTGGCGACATTTAAGAAGGCTAGAATCCCCGAATCAGTGTTGTTGGCGGCTAATGCAACGAGAGGGACATTCATTTTCATGCCTTTCCATCTCCTGCGCTAGAGTAGATGTTTCCATGAAAGGACAGAAAAAAGAGACAAGATTGGTAACTTATGGCTTTCTAAAGAAATGTTCTCAAATACCTGACGCTTCCTGTACATGAATGTAGGTGTGAGTGCATGTGTGGGTGTTTGTATGTGTAAAGAGACGAAAATAGAGGGATTTTTTTTATAAAAAAGAACCTAAAAGAGAGAGAGAGAGAGAGAGAGAGAGAGAAGGTGAAAGAGAGTGAAAGAGAAAACGAGAGAGAATTGTAACAACAAGCGGACATACATATATACATACATACATAGTCTGTGAATGTATTTGTTTGTTCGTGTGTGCATGTGTGAAAGAAAGAGAATTGTAACGACAAACACATATAGTTATGTGTTAGAGTGTGTGTGTGTGTGTGTGTGTGAGTGGGTCAGCGTATGTGGAAGGGAGAGAGAGAAAGTGAAAGAATTGTAACAACGAAGAGTGACAAAGAGAAAGTAAGAAAGAGAATGAAAGAGAAAATAAGAATGACAATTGTAATGACAAACGCGCCGACATACCGCGTGTAACAGCAAAATTGTCCAAATCGTGCCCCAGCAAAATTGTCCAAATCGTGCCACAGCAAAATTGTCCAAATCGTGCCACAGCAAAATTGTCCAAATCGTGCCCCAGCAAAATTGTCCAAATCGTGCCCCAGCAAAATTGTCCAAATCGTGCCACAGCAAAATTGTCCAAATCGTGCCACAGCAAAATTGTCCACCCCGCAAAATGTTTGATATTTAAAAACAAAACAAAACACTGAAATGATCGAGTTTCATTTTCTAGGTTTTTAGATAAAACGTTTAATCATTTTGACACCATTTGTCATGAGAATCACTGAAAAACCCTTTGAGTTATTCAGCTATTAGGTTGGTGCAAAAATAATGGCGTTTTTTGACGTAAAAAAAAATACGTCAAAAAACGCCAATATTTTTGCACCAAGCTAATAGAAAGAAAACGGATTATAATTGTTTTGTGTCAGACTACTATGTCTTCCCAACTGAGCAATGGTGAGAGGAAAAAGATCATTAAGGCCTTCAGTAATAGTACCAACAGTCATACTCTGGTTTCCATCTTCGAAGTACATTCAAGAACCATCAAGGGAATAGCTGTTACACCCGGTTAAAAAAGTGGGAACAGTAGAATGAAAAACTGGACCAGGAGGTCACAACAGGAAGATGGATCATCATCTCAATTTAGAGCTAAAGAGATCAACTTAAAAAGATCCAACTCAATTCATAAGACGTTTGGCCTGTGTGAGAGGAGTTTCAGCTATGACAGTCCAAAGAGCAGTGAAAAAAGACTTGAAAATGAAATCGTACGTGAAACCTGCGAAGATGTGAAGAACCTTGTTACTCAGGACAGAAAGGTAGATTAGATAGGGCGAATATCATATTGAATAAGGTGGAAAATGATCCTTGAATAATATATATATATATATATATATATATATATATATATATATATATATATATATATATATATTTGAACTTAATTTCAATCCTTCATGAGCTTCCGATCCTTAGCGATGATTAATTAATGATGAACATGTCATTTTCGTTTATGATCGATTTCATCACGATTCTTCTGTTAAGCTTGGAGATTAATTATACATTCTTATTGCTCAAAGTAATAGTGTGGGATTCCAGTAAGATATCTTTAATCATTTCTTAGTTACAACAGTTCAAAGCTTAATCTAACAATTGGATAAGTTTGCCGTTACACGATTTGAACAATTTTGCTGTTACACCCGATACATGTTGAATGTGTGTGAGTGTGTGTAATTGATAGCGAGACAGTGAGAGACAGAAAGAGTAAGCACGAAAATAGATTTATACACATGTATCGTTTTCTTCAATATGTTTTCTCGAGAGGGCAGGCCGATAGACGAAATAAAATAATGTTTAAAATAAACGGAACCGCTATTCAAATACGAGTGTCCACTAAAAATAATATTTGAGGTAATAAAAAAAAATCATGTCAGATTTAAAAATAAAATCCATTAATTCTTTAGAAATTGCTTTGTGTACGTCTCGGTATACGAAACTGAGCAGATATGGCTTTCGATATAAATAAGAACGGGAGAATGTGCTTTAAAGGCAAATACAGACTTGCCTGATTGTGAGGCTCTTTGTAGCTGAGCGGTCAAATCAAGTCAGATCAAACGGTTGTTTCTCTTTAAAAGAAACTATTGAGACTTGAAAATGAAGCCTAGAAAATGAAGACTGGGCTGCTTCTGCCTATATAGGGCGACAATACTCCATTTTCGGCTTCATCTGTCTCTTGGTTTATTGTTGTTGCTGTTGATTTGTTTTCTGCTTTTTCATCCAGCTATTTGTGATTCTTCAGCGTCAGTTCATAATGAAGGATATTTTTCATCAAGACCCACATGCTTCACTCGCTCAAAGCCATTTTTAACCATTGTGATGGTAACCCCATAATAGGTCATATGTAGAAACGTAATATTTAATACTGGTTTAATTACTAGCGGTTTAATGGCAGGTAGAAACTTAAAATTAATACAAGATTTAGATTTAAATATTATTTATTATTATTATATTATTATTATTATTTTATTATTTAATTAATACTGGATCTTATGATGGGCATTAACGAATGAAAAAAAAACATCTAAAATTCAATGATGCACTTTAAAACACTTTAAAAATGTTTCAAATCAGGTCATGCTTTATAAAGCATTAATGACCTTATTTGAGGAATCAAATGAGCAATGTCCGGATTGAGGAATAGGAGAGCCGAGTTCGAATTCCAGTCAAATCCATTACATTCACTTACGTGCTAATACCCTTGGGAAAGGTATGAATCCTCTTCTTCTCCTCCCCGTAGAAGGTTAAATTACCCCGTAAAGGTTAAATTTTCCAAGCCACAATATGATCATTTTCTAAGGGTAGCTTAGATGTGGCACAAAGCTAAAAAAAAAAAAAATAATGGAATACCCACCCAGTAAAGATCGAACTCACAATTCAGTCGTAATTGTTCATCGCGGGACTAGCTTGCCTCCTTATAAGTCCAAGGAATTCCAGTTGTCTTTTCCTGATTCTGAGAAGAAGTGTTCATTCTGTTGCCATTTTCTTTAAGACTTCCTTCTTGCTCACTCGGTCATGCCTCTCCACAACTTCCTATCTTTTAGCCGTTTTTATCCCTTTACGAAAATACCACCGTTCCGCCACCGATTCACAAAACCTCGTCAGATGACTCGCTGTCTCCTCCTATCTATTTCGTCCTGAATATGCCCCGTGAGGGTTAAGTTTTCCAAGCCCTCAATCCTCGTTACGTGTTCAAGGAATTTGTTTTTTTTTTCTGATTTTGAGTAGAAGTGTTCTTTCTGTTACCATTTTCTTTAAGACTTCCTTCTTGCTCACTCGGTCATGCCTCTCCACAACTTCCTATCTTTTAGCCGTTTTTCTCCCTTTACTAAAATCCCACCGTTCCGCCACCGATTCACAAAACCTCGTCAGATGACTCGCTGTCTCCTCCTATCTATTTCGTCCTGAATATGCCCCGTGAGGGTTAAGTTTTCCAAGCCCTCAATCCTCGTTACGTGTTCAAGGAATTTTTTTTTTTTTTCTGATTTTGAGTAGAAGTGTTCATTCTGTTGCCATTTTCTTTAAGACTTCCTTCTTGCTCACTCGGTCATGCCTCTCCACAACTTCCTATCTTTTAGCCGTTTTTCTCCCTTTACTAAAATCCCACCGTTCCGCCACCGATTCACAAAACCTCGTCAGATGACTCGCTGTCTCCTCCTATCTATTTCGTCCTGAATATGCCCCGTGAGGGTTAAGTTTTCCAAGCCCTCAATCCTCGTTACGTGTTCAAGGAATTTGTTTTTTTTTTTCTGATTTTGAGTAGAAGTGTTCATTCTGTTGCCATTTTCTTTAAGACTTCCTTCTTGCTCACTCGGTCATGCCTCTCCACAACTTCCTATCTTTTAGCCGTTTTTCTCCCTTTACTAAAATCCCACTGTTCCGCCACCGATTCACAAAACCTCGTCAGATGACTCGCTGTCTCCTCCTATCTATTTCGTCCTGAATATGCCCCGTGAGGGTTAAGTTTTCCAAGCCCTCAATCCTCGTTACGTGTTCAAGGAATTTGTTTGTTTTTTTTCTGATTTTGAGTAGAAGTGTTCTTTCTGTTACCATTTTCTTTTGCTTACTCCGCTCCGTCTATGGAATTTTCAATGTCCTTTGTAGAACCACATTTCTAGTGCCTCCAAATTTTTCCTCATACCCTAGGAAGTTTGTCCAGAATTCACTTCCAAATAAGATGATGGATATCCCATGGCGATCCAATACTCTTTCTTTTGTTTCTAACCTTTTTTTTTCCGTTATCCTCACTTTGGAATGTTTCCTTCGCTAGTCAAATACGTATTCGGATCTCGGTGTCACCTTTTTCCATCTTCTGTTAAAACACTTCTCAGATATTAATACTTCTGTGACTGCTTGAGGTTTATATCTCCAATGTGTAACTCACATCTTGGGGGTTTCTCTTGCTGATGAGCATACGTTCTGTCTTCTGTCAGTTGATAGTTAGTCCTTTTTTCCCCCTAATATCCTGTCTATAGGGGGTCCTGTAGTTTTCTTTTCGAATCGGCCATCAACACAGTGTCATCTGCGTATCTTATATTGTTAGGATTATGTCCACTGATGATAAATCCTGGTAAGGTTACCTAACTTGACTTTCCTAAAATAGCCATCGCTAGGGGACGTTCCTTAAGCCTATAAATAAGCAATGTTATTCCCAGTCATTCTCTTTCTCTTTTTACAACTCCGGCTATAAGATGTGGCCGTACGTGGGGGAAAAGTGTCCGCTATAAGGGCACGTTTATTTTCAATATCTTACTTTTCTCTCATGACTATTTCTACTCTTTGACAGACGGACCTATCACGTAGGCCTAGGCCCTACACAAACTTCATGTACACAAACATACATTCTTTAGTTTAAATGTTTTTTTCATGTAACTAGTGTTTAAATATTTTCTTCTTTTGTTGTCATTGTATTATTTTTGTTAATACAGACATTGTGGTTTGTTTTATATTGTTTTGTGTTATTCGATTATTAATCGAACTCACATTCGAATCCGCAATAATTATTACAAGAAAAAATATACCAGGAAACGCGTTTTTTCTATATAAATCCAACAAGCATTCCCGCAACAAGGTCTCCAGTTCTCTTAAGATAGCGTCGCTGTAGAGGTTGAATAAATCTGGGAATAAGAGAGATCCTTGTCTTACACCCCTTTCTATTTTTGTATAGATACTCTATTTATTTTCTATTTATATGCAAACGGTTTGGGTATTAATATAAAACTAGATCTAAATTTCAATGACGCACATTAGGGAAAGATAACAATGATAAAACATACTTGAGTTACTTCCCTTAGATTCTCGGGCGACTTTTGTTTCTTTGGTTTTATATTTATTTAATTTATAATTGTCTTTAAATAAGATATGTTCAATACTTCGCTAAAAAAGAGCATACCGTGATGAAAAAAAGCCCCAAACTTGATTAAACAATTTTTATGGTCTAAATGTTTATGTTAATTATTAAGAGGAAAGACCAAAGCATATTTTTAAAAAAAATTTAATCCTTTCCAGCACGTCCGAAATTTTAGCTAAAAATCTTGTGTGCGTGTGGGGGGGGGGGTAAACTAAAACTAAATCAAAATATATATGCATATATATGAACTAAAATTAAATTAAAATATGCATATACATATATAAACTAAAATGAAATTAATGAAACTGCTCTCTATTAATCACCACAGAATTAGAATGTCTGACGCTCACTGAGATGGACTAAATACATTGAGTCAATTGCTTCGTCCACCGCAAGGAAAGTTGGCTCCCTGTGCCGCGCCAGGAAATTTTTCTCCCCGGAATCGATCCTCCAGATCTACAAATCAACAATTCAATCTTGCAAGGAGTATTGCTGCCATATATGGTCTGGAGCCCCTTCTGTTTGCTTCGGGGTTCTTGATAGGCTCCAGAGGCGGATATGCAATATAATTGGCCCTGCTATGGCATCTCGTCTACAGTCGCTTTCTCACAGACGCGCCGTCGCCTCTCTCTGTCTGTTTTACAAATACTTTCATGGCAATTGCTCCGAGGAGCTGCATTCGCTGGTTCCCAGACTTCATGAGTTCAAGCGCCCTACGAGGCTGGTATCCCGCTCTCGCCCTTTCACTGTCGAAACTCCTAAATGTAGCCGTCTCTTCTACTCCAATAGTTTCATGTCTCGCACCTCTCGCCTGTGGAACTCCCTTCCCTATTCCAGTTTCCCTGAGAGCTATAATCTCCAGCTATTCAAATGTAATGTCAATCGACATCTCCAGTTACCTTGACCTATACACTATCCTTCGCCTCATACTTTCTTCTATCACTCCTATCTGATCTTGCTCTAAATTTTCTGTAACCCCTTGCGTCCTAGGGGCTTTTCGCCTTGCTTGGGGCGAAACGCTTAAAAAATATGAAGAGAGCGTGATAGATAAGATAGATAGATAGATAGATAGATAGATAGATAGATAGATAGATAGATAGATAGATAGATAGATAGATGGCCAAGCAAAGCTAAAAAGTGCGTTTAAACACAGATTTTCTCTGAATTTGTAAATAGACATATCTGCTCAGTTTCGTATACTAACGTAAACTAAACAATAGATAGATTCTTTATTTATTAATCTGACAGATTTTTTATTATCTGTCTATATTTCTGAGATGAGGTATTGTAAGTATTTGCATTGTTCAGACTGTTTTCTTCATCTTTCTTGCTATATTCACAATATGACTCAAGTCTAAATGTTTTTTCACCTCTGCTCATGCCAGGAATTGAACTCGCATCTCTTTGGGTCAAGTCACTTGGAGAGGTGAGTTACTAAATGGAATTAACTGATACTGAGAAATCCAGAAAAAAACGTGGCACGTGGAACTAGAACAATCTACCTCAGTTCGAACTTTCAACGTATATCATCTAAAGAAGGCCGGAGCATACAACGGCCGAAACGTTGTTAATATGACAATAAGGATAAGGATAACAGTCTGATAAATGTAAATAGTTTAAATAGATTTTTATTACTTAAACGTCTGTTTATTATTAACGGTATATTTATTATTTATTTTCGTCTACCTGAATATTCGAGTATTATTAGAGATAAATATGAGCTCTCCGAATCGATAGATAGATAGATAGATAGATAGATAGAGAGATAGATAGATAGATAGATATCCTGAACGGACATTCCTCTAGATCGTTTTGCATTAATTCAGGTGTCCCCAGGGTTCTATCCTTGAACCTACGTTCTTCACAATTTTTATCAATGACCTTCCAGGTGGCTTCAGCCATCAATTTGGTTTCCTATGCCAATGACACAACTCTTAGCTCCTGTCTTTAAATCTGGTCGTTTCGATAAGGTGAGAGTGGCAGATGATCTCAAAAGTGACCTAAAATCTTGCTGTTAACTTAATCTTAACGCCTCCAAAACGGAACTGCCTTTGATTAATCATCTGAGAAAATCCTTTCTGTTTTCCAACATGGCTGATGCTAACATCCGGAGGAATGACTTATTGTCTTCTCGGGCTAACGTTCTCTACTGATATGAAGTGGAAAGACTATATTGAACCAATTACTAAGTCTACTGCTTGGAAAATTAGTTAACTGAGTCGGGCAAAACAATTTTTCTCCAAAGAATCTATCTTACATATTTATAAGTCTTTGAATATTGCTGACACATATGGTCCGGTGATCCTGCTATATATATAAGCACTTCTCGCCTGTGCAACTCCCTTCCCGCTTCTTATCTTCCAACTCCTTAATAATCTTTTTCTTTTTCCTTATTCTTTCAAACTCAGCAATCAGTGATGTCTTAGTGGCTTTATTGCCTTGCTTGGGGGGAAAATGATTAAAGGAAATATCTATTCCCCTTTGTGCCTGTGTATGCGGGTGGTCATGTTAGTTTGCCCATTCTACACCCGGCATTTTTTTCGTGTTCAATCAACGCTGGAGAGAATCGTATCTCACGTCCTTCTCTCATCTTTCTTGAAATTTGCATTTAGTCGACATTAAATAAAAAAGTTTTTTTTATTTATGTGCTATTCATCTCGATAGCTCAGTCACGTTTCACCAATCTTGTGCAATGCGGACATTAATTTATTTTTTATCAAGGATACATTGTATATTTTCGTGAGGGAGGGGGCAGGCCTGATTAGGTGCCCTGACGATGTGCATTGTGGCCTTCGCTATCTTATCGAGATTTGCTTTTTTATATCTACTTTTATATACGTTACAAATTAAACTAAGCGAAAGTGACTATTATTAAAGAATGAAAAATTTTCGCGGATTTTGACGCCATTCTGGAGTCTTTTTGTCGCCTGAATCTTACTTATTATAAAACGCAGTTTGTGTGTGTATGTGTGTGTACGTTTATATATTGGATCGGATTTCCTACATTTTTTAACCGATTTCAACAAAACTTCACAGGACTACGTAAAATTAGCTTGCGGTGGTTCTGACAGCGCCAAAAATTGGAAAAACATAATTGTTTTTGCACGAAATCAATTTGAAAACACGATTAAGAGGCATCACGAGAATGAAAGGGGGACAACTCATATCGAGTTATACTTATTAATATCGAGTTATTGAGTTATACTTATTATAAAACCCAGGTTGTTTGTGTGCGCGTGTGTGTGTGTGTTCGTTTAGATATGGGATCGGATTTCCTACATTTTTCAACCGATTTCAACAAAACTTCACTTTTTTTTGGCAGGTAGTGTTTCTTATTGTCTTGCACACTTTTTTTCTTTATTTTTACATTCAGAATGCTTTAAAAATTCCATTTACAAGACAATTGTTTATAAGAAAATTCTATTCAATCGATAAACTCATAAAGATTGAAAACAATTTTTTTGTTTGAGTTTGGGTTTGACCAGTTCATAAAAAAAAAAAAAACTAATTAAAACATGCGTGTCCGTCAACCTTAAACAATAATCTTTCTCAATTTTATTTTTCAGTCTTTATGATGGTCGATACTTGATCTATCTCTTACTGTTACATCCCCGGGCAACGCCGGGCTCTACTGCTAGTCTGTGAATATGTCAAGTCTCGAAAAAAACACTATATGAAATTCACTATTTATAATGTTGAGTGTGTTCAACGTTTTAACAAGAAAAAATTCTATTTGATGTTAAAAAATTGCCGCAAGACATTTATTTAAGATGGAATGATCTCTTATCGCATGTCTCTAATTTCTATTTAGATACATTGTATTTATTTGGAATTTTTCTAGTTTAATTGTTCACCTAATATGATCCATTATTGTACATAATTAGTTTACAATAAAATTTGTATTTTATATGAATAATACCTTATGAAAATTGAGATGTAGTAAAGTGGGGGCGTATCATAGATTCGGTGGGTGCCAATGAGACCCTTGCACTGACCCTGAGAACTGAGTTAAAATCATTTTGTGAATTATAACACTTCTCTAGCGTCTAGCTAACTGACGCTTCTGAAATAATACAAACAAGGACGGTTTTTTCCGTTGACATCGCTATTATTTTAATTACCTTCTCTCCTGATTGTCTTAGAAAGTGATGACTAGTATTGTAATAAAACACAAACATATAATGAAAGATAATTTATACATTTTCTTTAGTTCTCGATAATTTACAACAAAAAATATTAAACACTATTAGATTGTTTATTTACAAGAATAATTCTGTTTACAACATTCTAAAAACTAATGCAATGCAACATTTAAGATTTATCAATTTGTAAAGAAATAAATATGAAAAATACATTTAAATTTTCACATGGTTTTTTCTTCTTTTTATCTAACAGTTCATATATATATATATATATATATATATATATATATATATATATATATATATATATATGTATTAGGTGGGTGCAAAAATAATGACGTAATAATGTCGTTTTTTGGCCTATTTTTTAACGTCAAAAAAGACATTATTACGTCATTATTTTTGCACCAACCTAATATATATATTAATCAATTCACCCCAAGCAAAGCGGGAGTGCCACTATTACGCAAGGAGCAAACAGAGAGTGTAAGTAAGGAAAAACAAAGTGGGTATGGGAGGTTGATGAAAGGGTAAAAAGAACGGTGATCAAGGTAACAGAAGATGTTTATTGACATTACATTTAAATTTTTGAGGATTAGTGTTATCAGGGAAGCAAGTAAGAGGGAGAAAGTTCCACTGTCGGGAGAAGAAGAGAAGAAGCTGTTGGAGTAGAAGATGCGGTTACATTTAAGTGTTTCGACGGTAAAAGGGTGTAATCGAGATGTCAACCTAGTAGCAGGCTTAAATTCATGTATCCAGGGCACCAGTGAAAATAGCTCCTCAGAGCAGATGTCATGAAAATATTCATAGGAAAGACAGAGGGAAGCCACATTATATATATATATATATATATATATATATATATATATATATATATATATGGCCGAGTGGGTAGAACGTTTGCTTGCTGACCATGAGACCATAGTCGATTTTTCAGGACGGAGACTTCCTCATGTTATCGGTCTGGAGGGGAGGCGATCTCAGCGTGCGGCACCTTTGGAAAGTGACTGAAAAACATACCACGGGTCGACCCAAGCCTTGTAAGTGAAATTGGGTAGACGGAACCGTTGGCAGCCATCGCTAGTTATGCTAGCACGAAGTCACTAGTCATTGAGCCTGCTGGGCATGTTCAAACTGTTGATCACGCTAAATAACACGCTTCTCGCGCTTCTCTCCCAGAAACTGTAACTAGGATCCGCTCAGTGTAGTAGCAGTATAAACCACATGTAGGCTCTGTGGGCGTTGAACAAACACGAAATGCGCCTGAGCGGGCGTCTGTGATAGGTATTGGCTAGGAATGTATCCTCGAATATGAGTGGCCAACTATTATATATATATATATATATATATATATATATATATAATATTTTTTGTTTAAAAATATGATTCCTTCGCTACATAAGAGTTCCCATGTTTCAAAAACGAGAGCCGAAAAAAATCCTAAAATTTCGCTTGAAGATGAAACAGGACTAAACACCTCAATTCATATATATATATGTATATATATATATGCGCGGTAAAAGTGCTTGATATCCGTGATAGAGCTAACATATTCAGTTACATGGGTAATAGTTCGTAACCCTGGGTTTCACATTTTCGTCTCCTTCAGACAAACTGGTTTATTTTTTCAAAAGTCGAACTACTTATGCTTCATTTGTGTTTGATTACTTGCGTGGGGTGAAAGGGGGAAATTTTTTCTTCTTTGTTTTTTTTGGGTTGACACTCACATACTTGAAGAATGAAGTAAAACTTAAATCTTTTGATATGACATTCTGGGAAATGCCATGCACTTGGTTGTACATGAGTTGGTTGTACCTTTCGGTGTCACTTGTGCACACATGTCCAACCCAGTAAAGAAGTTATTTTTGCCTATCCTATCTTTTTGGTCAGATAATATATAACAATAAGTATATATATATATATATATATATATAGTATTTAAATTTAGTGGAAAGTGCTCAATATCCGTGATAGAGTTGATATATACAGTTGCATGGATAGTAGTCTGTAACCGGGGAGTTTCACACTTTCGCGATCTTCAGACAAACTGGTTTATTTTTTCAAAAGTGGACCTACTTAAGCTTCATTTATCTTTGATCATTTGTGTGTGGGGGGAGGCAGTATTTTCTTCTGTGTTTGTTTGTATGTGAAGGTGACATCCCAAACAAACTCGGGGTTAGAAACTACTATCCATGCAACTGAATACATACATATATATATATATATATATATATATATATATATATTGCTATCTCATTCTTGCTGATATAATCTGCTTTTTTATTCGTTTGTTTCTTTTTATATATCTAGCTCCTGTTAATATCTATTCATATATATACATATATATATATAGAGAGAGAGACAGACAGACAGACAGGCAAACAGAAAGAGAGAATGATTCCTATCTATCTATCGCTCTCATTTTGTTCATATCTACTTGTCTATATATCTCATTCTGTTTATATAGTCTATTCGTTTGTTTCTTTCTTTTTATATATATTTACTTCTGTTAATATATATTCATATATATATATATATATATATATATATATATACAGAGAGAGAGAGAAAAATAGAGGAAAGATAGATATCTCATTATTGTCCTATCAATCTATCTATCTATCTGTTCGTCTGTCTGTTCATACAGTAGGTTTCCTTTTCTTTCTTTATTTATATATATACCTCTGTTAATATATTTTCACGCACACACACACACACACACATATATATATATATATATATAGAGAGAGAGAGAGAGAAAGAAAGAAAGAAAGAAAGAAAGAAAGAAAGATATAGATATATAGATATAGAGAGAGAAATAGAGGAAAGATAAATAACTTATTATTGTCCTACCTATCTATCTGGCCCACCTGTTTTGATCATATTTGTGTATCTAGAAAGAGTAAAATTATGTATCTTAGAAATTAGTACATGTAGAGATTTCATACATTTCTATTTGTTGTTCTGTCTATATTGACGTTCCTAGGTCTGCTGCCCTAAAAGCCTATCTATGTATGCACGAATAGCATTTAGTCTCAAAGGCTACAACTGGGGACTCTGATATCGCTTCATTGACCCCATTCTACACCTTCTGATGAATTAATATCCATTCAAGTTTGCAGGTGACCTCACGCCTGCGAGGAACAAATCGCCCTTGGAGGTGAACCGGAATTATCGACTAATTTCAACAAAGGAGACCTTCATGCACGTCTCACAATTCAGTAACATTTTATCTCCGGGTACCAGCGATTTAGCCTGAAGATAATTAAATATTTTGTAAATCGACTATTTTATACTGAATTTACCATTCTTGATATCTTTACGAGAATCAGATTATTAAAAAAAATAATGGCGTATTGCTACCATATCTCGACAGCAATTTTTCCACTCTGCAACACTTTCTCACAGATAAACGTTGCTAATCTCTTGCCGCTCTATTTCCATGGAAAGTGTCCAGGCGATCTTCATTCCTTAGTTCCATCAGGTCTAACCTTGACGGCTAAAACCCGCCCATTGTAGTGAACCACCCTCATTCCCTTCGTATTCCATTCGGGATGTGTAAATTCCACTCGAGCAGCTGATTTGTGGAATCGACTCCCAAGAGGATGCTTCCCCGATCACTACAATCTTAACCTGTTCAAGTCTAGGGTTAACCGTTATATCCCCCAAATATCTGCATAAACAGTGCATCTTAATCTGTAACTCTCTACCTCGAGTGGCTCTTAGGCCTTGTACGCTCTCATTCTCATCGTCTTCCATATAGTGAGATATAAGTTCCAATCGAGCTGCTTTTTCCCACGAACAGCTGCTTTTTGGAACTGACTCCCAAGAGGATGCTTCCCCAATCACTACACTCTTAACTTGTTCAAGTCTAGGATTAACGGTTACATTCCCCATATATGGCCATAAACTGTGCTTCTTATTCTGTTACTGTCTACTTCCTGTGACTCCTAGGCCTTGTAGAGGGCGAACATTAAAAAACAAAAGATCACGCTGAGCCCCAACATCTATTCCTTTTTTTTTTTTTTTTTACACGAAGAAGGCTGTCTCGATTGAATTAAAATTGTCTCAAGGACTTTCAGATAAAAATCAGAATGTTGTCTACACAACACAAAAAAACTTATCATCGCGGTAACCTGGTGCGCATTGGCGATTATTAATGAAATATTTCGAGATTATAGACCCGGATGTAAAGGAACACTTTTCGAGTTGCTATTTATGTTAATTATGTTTATTTCTTAGTTCAACTTCTCAATTTTTATAGCATTGATTATTTTCTTTTAAATTCCCTACTCGAACAGCTTCTTATAACGAATCGCTGCTTTGTGGAACTGACTCCCAAGAGGATGCTTCTCCGATCATTACAATCTTAGCCTGTTCAAGTCTAGGGTTAACCGTTATCTTCCCATATATCCCCATAATCTGGGCCTCTTATGCTGATTTTTTAGCGTTTTCATGGAGATAACCTATTTTACTATAAAAATGTATTTTCATAGTGTTTGGGGGGATTAACTATCACCCCGGGACAGAGTGGACCTGAGAACAACAGCAATTAAGAAGTGGTTCCACGCTCCTCAAAAACTCCACTCTCGCCATCAGAGGACATGCTGCCAGATGCTGCTCAGGCACCAGTACTGTTAAACGAAGAGCTCTAAATAAATAATCGCCTAATTCGTATGCTAACCTTACATATACACGTTTTATTTACGTTTAATATTACAATACTGTATTGTTAAGTTAGGTACAAATACTGAGAACAATAGCGGACATACATTTTTGGGTCCTGAAGTTTGAACAGATATGGTGGGGGTGCTCTTTGCAACCTGGAGCAATAGATTCGAGGATCCAATTGCAAAAATGTAGACTATGAATAGATTCTGGCAAGCCCAATGAGCCCATACAGCCGGGGGTTCAGGTGCTACAACCCCCCAAGAAAATTTTGAAATTTGACCAATATTTGAAATTTGAGGCCATATGAAATGTGTATTAAAACATATTCTAAGGCCAACATTAGCTACTTCAGCCTATTGGCTTATTAATTGGCTGATTTTGTTTTGCGGCATATCAACACCTCTATAGGTTATTTAATGCCGAAATGTAAATATTTCGAACACAATTTTATAGCTTCGACTAAATATATTTTGAACGCAATTGTACGTCTTCGACTACAGATAAAATGTATTGTTGATCTTTTTGCTATAAAATGTATTTGTAGAATAACAAGACAATAAACAGCACTTACCGGCGTAAGAGTTCCAGCTAGCGTCCAGCTGGCAGACAAAAATAAAACAGGTTGTAACTTAATACAAACCCTGAGGATTTATTGCAACAAAGGTTACAATTGTGGCACAAGGCCAAAAAGGGGAGGGGGAAAAGGCTGGTCAACACTTACTATCTTATACCTAGCTAATCTGACTCACGACCCATTCATACATTACAATTTACCCATTCACCACAAGAACTCGTCCGTCACCAAACAATCCTCCAACCACCATAATACCGCATCCTCTCAAGGGGAACCTACCAAAAACGCGCCCCACACCATAAAAATTTGATGATAATACATAAAATACATAAAATTTTAATAATGATAGAATGAGAGGGGAGGGAGATGAACCCAATAATCAAATAAATATAAACACAAAATACAAACTAAACATAACAGATGTTAGTAGGGGACCGTCCAACCCTCAAAATAGAGAGGCCGCTGTATTCTGGCCAGGGGACAAAATCAAGAGGCAACTCTCGCTAAGGGAGTGGGAAGAAGGCTAAAATATTATGCGGGAAAGGGAAAATATAAAGCTGACCCAGTCGAGATAAAAGGGGGCCGAAACAAACTGGGGAGGTTGGGAATCTCGACTTGGATCATAACCAAAGAGTAGCCGGGTTACAGGCCAGGAACAACACTTACTCACATTAACTAGGTACACTGAAGCTTGTCTAATCCTAACCAAGGGGAGGGTTCCACAGGAAGCCACCCCGATAACTTAATACAAACCCTGCAAACTAACTGATGAATCAAGCTGGTATTTATATAGAAATACCTCCACTCAGGTACCAGCAGCCAATCACAGCCCAAGCAATGGACTATCCCACTTTAGCACAATGAGATGCTCCATTGCACCATAAATAGCTCTCTTCCTCAAGGTTGGATTACTTTTATTTTACCTCAGCTTGCTCCACAACTGAGTGTTTATCTTGACCACGTGATTGTTCGACATGGCGCTGCGAACAGGATTATTGACACCCGAAAATTGGGAACTCTTCTTCATTGAAGCAGGCATATCCACTGACTCGGCCAAGACTCATGCAACAAGGTTTGCGGATGAGAAGCTGACAATCGAGAGCCTTCAAATGTTGGATCGATCTATGCTTAAGGAGCTGGGAGTCACTTTAATTGGAGAAGCCCTGTGTATCATCAAGCAGGCTAAGGAATCCACCACCCAGACAACCCGTATTCAGGCACTAGCAGCCAAGCCTCCTCATCTCAATCTCGAGATGACACCACAGCAATTCAGGAAGTTCCGAATTGACTGGGATGTCTTTACCAAGATGACGAATATGCCAAGCTCCCAAGCTAATATTCACTTATACAATTGTGCTGATGAAGCTGTGCAAAACGCCATAATCAACACACACCATACAGGGTCACCATTCCCGTTTGCACTGTGAATTCAGGTGTTGGTAGTCTATGGTTCTTCTTGGTTTGCCATTTTTCTTGGCGGTAATTACCATAGTGCTACACCAATCAGTGGGCATGCCGACAGGTACTGGGGTTATGATGCCCCTTTTCACATCTTCCCAAAGGGCCTGTCTTACGGGCTCTTTGAAGTGAAAAGGCACAGGAATTGGGTTATGTCTGGCTTTGGGGACTGCTCCTTCTTTGAGGTGTATATGTGCAGTGGGCAATAAGTGTGTCCATGGCAGCTTCATTAGCCTCTGGGCTTTTCCTGACCGCTTGAGCTAGTTTCTTAGCCCGGCATACCCTCGATAGGTGATTGGGCTTCCCACAGTTACTACATGTTTGTCCCCATGCTGGGCATTTTAGCCGGCGGGATCCGGTTCCTGAGGTGCTATGCTGGTGGCTGCCACAACCTAAGCAAGCCTGCTGGTTTGGTTTAACATTGCAGTTGCCATAGGTGCTGGTACGGATCCCCTCGTTAGCTTGTGGTGTACCCTTCTGTCTGCGGTATGTTGATAGCCGAGCAGCAGCTGTATCTGAAGCGCCGGCCATTGAGGTTTGGTCTCGCAATGCTGATTCGAATGCCTCAGCATGACGGATATTTTGCTCAAGGGATTTAAGTGCCCCAGCTTTGGCCAGTAGGTCAGCCTGGAGTGTGTCATTTGCTATTCCACGGATGATCTGGTCCTTGATGTATATATCAGACAGGTCATGCTCACACGAGGGGCAGGTAAAGTTACAAAGCTCCAGTTTGCTGCCCTGAAGGTTGGCGCCTGATATTTGCTGGTAGCAGATTCTGCATTGATGCTGAACGCAGATATGCACCTATTGAAGGCGAGGCAGCAGCAATTGCATGGGCATTGGAAAAGTGTCGCATTTTTGTAATGGGTTGCCCGAATCTCATAGTGGTTACAGATCATGAACCACTAAAAGGATTATTCGGAGATAGAGACCTTAGTAAAATCCAAAACCCCCGATTATTCAGGTTAAAGGAGAAAACACTCAGGTACAGATTCACCATTCAGTACTGCCCTGGGAAATGGCACAGAGCCTCTGATGCTGTCTCACGTAACCCAGCAGACATATCACAGGCACTCCTAAATGTATTCACTGCTGAACCCTCTCAATCAGACATCATAGAGTCTGACAACATGGATGACTGGGTCAAATCAACAACCCTATTAGCAACATTCGGTGCAAACGACAACCTGGAGCTCATCTCACCAGACGTTATCCGTGCGGCGGGACACAGCGACCCGCAGTACAAAAAATTAATTGAAGTAATACAAAATGGATTCCAAAGGACGCGCATCCTCACTGCACCTGAAATCCGTGAATACTGGGAAGTGAGGCACCGCCTAAGTGTTGACGACGGATTAGTGCTCTTAGATCAAAGAATCGTTATCCCCACCTCACAACGCGCAAAAGTATTACATAGCCTACATTCTGCACACCAAGGTGAAGTTGGCATGAAGGCACGTGCCAATGAATCTGTTTATTGGCCCGGGATGAATGCTTCAATTCGTAACATTAGAGCAGGTTGTACGTTTTGCTCAAAAAATGCCCCGAGTCAACCAAAAGAGCCAATCAATGTGACACCATCTCCTGATTGGCCATTTCAGCAAATCGTCATGGACATCTTCCATGTTGGGAACCATGGTTACTTAGCATGCGCTGACAGGTTAACAGGCTGGCTGAATCTATACCACTTGAGCCACGGAGAAGCAACTGCCTCAAGAATTATTTCGATTTGCCGGGACATATTTCAAACCTACGGCGCTCCTGAGGAACTCAGCAGTGATGGTGGGCCACCCTTCACATCTCTTCCATTCAAGCAATTTTTAAAAGACTGGGCTGTTAAACACAGGTTATCATCTGCTGGTTACCCACAATCCAATGGTCGTGCAGAGCTTGCTGTCAAAACGGCCAAGAGAATCGTAAATGGCAACACAGGAGCACAAGGATCATTGGACAATAACCGTGCAGCAAGAGCCATCCTCCAATACAGGAATACGCCCATTCAAAACATTGGGCTATCCCCTGCTCAACTACTACTCCACCGCCGACTACGTGACTACATACCATCCCACCCCACACTCTATAAGCCACACGCAAATTGGATAACCGCAGCCCAAAATCGCGAGTTAAGTCTGTCCCGGCGGAACGCTCGTCTCATAGAGCAATACAACAGAACAGCACACACCTTAAATCCCCTTCAAAAAGGACAAATAGTGGCACTACAACGACCAACAACCCGCCGATGGGACACAACAGGTCAGGTCATTGAAACCCTCCCCAACCACCAATACCGTATCAGAATTGACGGATCAGGTAGAATTACCTTACGAAATCGCCGATTTCTCAGGAAACTGGATACACCAACAATCCCAGTACCAAGACCTAGTGCCTTACCCGAGACCCCTACACCAGTGACACAAACATTCGACGCTGGAATAACATCAAACACTGCTCAGCCGTCTACAATAACACGGACAAAACCCCCTCGGGCATTGTCCAGACTACTTCCACACAACCAGCCAGGTTTAAAGGAACTCATCCCTCCCCAAAGGCCACTACCCACACGCGATGGGGTGAAAGGAGATGTAGAATAACAAGACAATAAACAGCACTTACCGGCGTAAGAGTCCCAGCTAGCGTCCAGCTGGCAGACAAAAATAAAACAGGTTGTAACTTAATACAAACCCTGCAAACTAACTGATGAATCAAGCTGGTATTTATATAGAAATACCTCCACTCAGGTACCAGCAGCCAATCACAGCCCAAGCAATGGACTATCCCACTTTATCACAATGAGATGCTCCATTGCACCATAAATAGCTCTCTTCCTCAAGGTTGGATTACTTTTATTTTACCTCAGCTTGCTCCACAACTGAGTGTTTATCTTGACCACGTGATTGTTCGACAGTATTGTTGTTCAGTTTGTTTTGCAAAGATATTGTTGGTAATTTTACTATAAATATGTATTGTTGGTAACTTTTTATATAAAAAATATTGTTGGTATTTTTACTCTAGATACTTCCACTAATTCGGTAAACGTAAGGTTTAAAATTAATTTTTAAAAATGAAAAGTCTTTCTTGAAGCTTTCATTTTAGCTTCAATTGAAAGATAAAAGACTGAAAATTTACTATTTCCAATAAGCAAAATACTCTGTAGTGTATTTCAAACAAAAATTGTATTGATCAGAATCGATTTTTTTCAGTAAAATCGATCAAAATGGCACTTTTTGACACATTTGTAAACAAAAGTTAATTCTCGGTTTTTAAACGTTTTTTGAGGAAAATTAACGAATTCAAAGTTGAATTAATCTGATTTGAAACACATTACTTATAACAAAATGTTTTATACAAACATTTCTTAATTACGAGGTCTTGTTTTTCTGATCTGTTAATCGATGTATTGACGGCGGATTGACAGCTGAAGGTTTTCACAGTTAAGTATGGTAGAGCAGGCGAGAAACCTTACAGACGTGACCTTTTAATGATAGATTTATCGATTTGTACATCCATACTTCAGAAATTCTAACGTAATCACATACAAAACAAATCAAAATTCCTTTAAAAATATTCGGGGTCGGCAGATTGTAATAAGCTTTACAATATATGATTAGTAAATGTAGATTTCCCTAATAACAATATTTCCTAAAAATTATCATGATGAAAATGAATTTTAAAAAAATTAAAAACTTTATAAATTATTCAATTTAAAATTGTAAGAAAATGAAAACAAATCTTGTAAAAATTGATTTTTCGTCGATTTTTTTTCTTTTGACAATATTGTGCTTAATATATAATATTCATAATAGCAATTAAAAGTTTCTCTAATTAAATAATGTCTTAATTTTATTGCCCTTTTTATTTTTCGATTCAGAATAGATTTTCGGTAAGATGGAGTCCGCTTTTGCAAAAAAAAAAAAATTCGGTAACTTAAACGCTTCAAAAATTTTGCTTTTTACTAATATAGTCACTAAATATTATCACATTGAATTACTCAAGTTTTCATAAAATTAAGGGGCTAAAGCACATGTAAAAAGAATATATATTTTACCAAGATATTCTAATTAAAAAAAATTCAAAAATAATTTAATTCAGTTGTAAATAAAACCTGGAAATTTCATTAACATCCGGCAATTGTTTGATTTCTCAAATTACCGCAGATAAGCTAAAATTTGTTAGTACAACCGCCGACGCAAGAAAAACAAGTTTTTTTTAATCAAAATTTCGAAGGTTCTAAAAAAGAGTAAAAAATTTATTTAAATAATCAAAAAATATTTTGATCCTTCCTTTAAATAATAACATAAAAATTTTGACGACAGCACTGTTTTCATTACGTTTGAAACTTTTTTTTTCATCACGGTATGCTGATTTTTTAGCGTTTTCGTGGAGATAACCTATTTTACTATAAAAATGTATTTTCATAGTGTTTTGGGGGATTAACTATCACCCCGGGTCAGAGTGGGCCTGAGAACAACAGCAATTAAGAAGTGGTTCCACGCTCCTCAAAAACTCACTCTCCCTATCAGAGGACATGCTGCCAGATGTAGTTTATCGTCATACACAGGACTTTCATTGGGTTATGATTTTATCGCGAAAAATGGCCTTATTTTAATAACAAACACTTAAAAAAATGATTTTGATGAAAAATTCACTCATTAAAAACAGTTTCTTAAGGCCCCCCCTCTCTGGGATTAGGAGTCCTGAAGCTTAAATTTCATTAGTTTCAGGGTAGATCCGCCCTGACTGAAAGTCTCCAACGTCTAGGTTAACATAGACCTACTTCATACCTCAGCTTTACATATAAACATAGCCTAATTATATTTAAAATTAATATTAATATTTTGTATTAATATTTTATATTCTTTTTAATCATTTCATCCCAAACACACAGGGGGGGGGAGTTACTGAATGTGAAAGAATATAATTAAATTATTATTAAGAAGCAAGAACAACAAAAGAATAGAAAATAAAGATTGACATAGCATTCACATTTTTGAAGATCAAACTTGACTAGAAAACAAGAAGCCGGAAGGAAGTTCCACAAGCGAGAAGTGCGAAAGAAGAAACTGTTAGCATAGAGCTTACAGTTATATTTAGTCAACTCTAAAATGATGACGTCCTGGCTAAGACGATAAACTACATCCGCGTCCTGGGTAAGACGATAAACTACATCCGGCTGCAAGACCTTTGAGGTTTGGAGGAGCGTGGAAACACCTCTTAATTGCTGGTGCTCTCAGATCCGCCCTGATCCGGGATGGTAGCACCTGCTAGGGTCCCAGCTATGATTAAATAGTTAACCGCCAAACTGGGGTCAAAATACTATGAACGTGTAAAAATAGGTTTTAATACCAGAAATACTTCGTAAAAAATTATTACCAGTAATAATTTTTTGAAAAAAAATATTACCAGCAATAAAAATCTTGTCGGCATTAAATAACCCATTGTCGTTGATATGCCGTAAAACAAACCAAACCAAACCAATCTAAAATGATGATATATTGCCGCCAATCTAGTACTGCGCAAAAATCACCGAATCTGGGTACTACAGAGGAGAGTTCATCGGAACAATTACTATGAAAGTATTTATAGAAAAGACACAGGAAAGCTACATTACAGCGATAGGAAAATGACTGAAACAGGGATACCACATCAGTACCAATAACATTGCAGATTCTTCTTTGGATTTTATCAAGGATCTCTAAGTATATAGCAGGAGCACCATACCATACGTAGAAACAATATTCAGTGTATGGACCAATGGTAGACTTGTAAATATGTCAGACAAATTCGGGCGAGAAAAAATCTCTAACACGACGCTGTAAACCAACT
Organism: Acanthosepion lycidas; assembly: GCA_963932145.1. Classification (NCBI taxonomy): domain Eukaryota; kingdom Metazoa; phylum Mollusca; class Cephalopoda; order Sepiida; family Sepiidae; genus Acanthosepion; species Acanthosepion lycidas. Next base: position 55,177,071 of record OZ010582.1, on the reverse strand, counting down.
TTCCTTGCAGTAGACCAAGCAATTGATTCAATACAATGTTTCCACTTCATGTCAGCGGAAAATTTTAACCCGAGAAGGCGAAACGAGTCACTTTCTTGGAGGTTAGCATCAGCCATGCTGATGGAAAGACAGAAGGTGTTCTCTCATACGATTAATAGAGAGCAGTTTCGCTTTTGGTGGCGTTAAAATTAACAAGCCTTTCTTTATCCCAGTTAGCAACAAAATATAGGTTAATTTTCTAGATCGGCTGCCAATTTGACATTGTCGAAACGATCAGACTATTTATATATGATTAAGAAATTAGTTGTACAAGTATTGATAATATACGACGTTTTGGAAAACATTGACCAACCAAATACCTCAACCTTATATATATAAATATAGTTACATTAATAGTACAATATTTTGCAATCAGATTTGGTACGAGTACTAGCAGTCTAAGGCGTCTGGGGAAAATTGACCAATCAGATACTCAACTTTACACAGAATACAATAGAAATATTTTAAGCCAATGTTTTAGAGTAAGGAGATTTGTAATCCGATATTATTTCTTTTGTTAAAAAGGTTTTATTGATTAGGGACAAATGTTTAAATATCCCTGATTTTTTTTAAGTGGATAATTTTAAAGCGGTTGATTTTTTTAAAGCCGACATTATTTATTCTTATTATAAAAGTTGGCAAATTTAGACCTTCAGACCCGCAAAAAATCAGTTTCAAAAGAATGTTTTTTTCTCTTGACACCGTTATTATTTAAATACCTTTACTCGTCGACTATGTCTATTGTTTTAATAAACGATGGTTAGAATTGTAATAAAACTTAAACATTTGAAAGTGAATTTTCTTTGTTCTTGGGACAACAAAAATAATAAACACTATTTACTAAATTGTTTATATCCACTATTTATTTATTATAGTGTTTATTTAAATGGTTGGCAAAACATCGGCTAACTGCCAATTAATTCAAATTTTATAAAATGGTAACTAATAAGGATTTCCTTATAGCTGGTACATATATTTTAATAATTTAGTAAATGTTTATAAATCTATGAATAAAAAGGTGATAATAGCTCTCTACGGCTTCCTTTTCTGTATTATAAACAATACAAACAAAAGGCACTCTTTGAAGAATCACTGACTATATATTAATTTTGTAAAGGTAGTAAACGAAAGCGGGGAGGAGGGTGAGACATCAGCTGCAAGAAGACAGAATGTGCGGTTGCTTGCGAAAGGGACAGGCCAGAATGCGGGCTACAAATTGGAGATGGCAAAATCAAACCAGTACGAAAATGTAATTATATTATATGAGATGTTTTTAAAAAAAAAACAACTGAAAATGTGACACCGAAATTCGAAGGTGCATTGGAATAACAAAGGACGCCCTCCAAGGGTTAAGCATTGTATTACAAAACAGGAAAATAATGCTAGAAACGAGTAACAAACTGCTGAACTTCTATATGACATCAGTCATTCTATATGACAGTTAATGGTGAAAAATCTGTATATACCTTCCAGAAATTAAACAAAGTATTGAGACAGGAATATGTCGTTAGAAAGGAAGAAAAGAGTGCTGACTTGCTATGTAATATCTTATCTCCTATAGGGCAGTGAATGCTGGACAATCTCCTCGTGATTTTCAGAAACTAAGCAAGGTATTAAGAGACAGGAAAATTATTGATTGATTCGTTTTCTACGGCTTATCAACTTTATCCAGGTTATTTAGAGCCAGAAAAGTTTTTACATTGTAAGAATGTGGGCGTAATGATTTGGTAATACACGTCTTACTAATTAATCCATAGCATAGGGGAGAAGAGGTGGATTCATACTTTTAACAAGTGTATTTGCGCGTAAGAGAATATAACGAACCTAACGGGAATTGGAATTCCGATCCATTACCCATTACACTATACAAACTAACATCACCTTGTAGTCCCAATCTGTCACCCATCTAAGTACGAACCAATTTCGACGTTACTTAACTTCGGTAATCGTACGGGAGCCGATGTTTCAACGTGATATGGCTGTAAGCCATCAGGAAAATGACGTTAGAAACAAAGAAAAGGATGCTGAACTGTTCTTTAATATCTAATCTCCTATATGGCAGTGAATGCTGGACAAATTCCTTAGGCCTTTCAGAAACTAAGCAAAGTATTAAGAGATAGGAAAATGTCGTTAGAAACAAAGAAAAGAGTGCTGAACTGTTCTGTAATATTTAATCTCCTATATGGCAGTGAATGCTGGACAAATTCCTTAGGCCTTTCAGAAACTAAGCAAAGTATTAAGAGATAGGAAAATGTCGTTAGAAACAAAGAAAAGAGTGCTGAACTGTTCTGTAATATTTAATCTCCTATATGGCAGTGAATGCTGGACAAATTCCTTAGGCCTTTCAGAAACTAAGCAAAGTATTAAGAGATAGGAAAATGTCGTTAGAAACAAAGAAAAGAGTGCTGAACTGTTCTGTAATATCTAATCTCCTATATGGCAGTGAATGCTGGACAAATTCCTCAGGCCTTTCCGTAACTAAGCAAAGTATTAAGAAACGGGAAAATTTTGTTTTAAACAAATAGAAGAGTGATGAACTGCTACGTAATATCAGTTCTTCTATATGATAATGGATGTCAGACAATTTCCTCATAGATGAAAGTGCAACAGTAATGCCTCTCTACAGAAAGATATTGAGAATACCACGAACTAAACATGTGATTAACGAGGAAGTTTTAACTATAATTGAAACAAAACGGACTTGTATATTTACAATCAGAAAGAGACAATTCAAATTGCTCGTATTCATAATGTGGGAAAAGGACTTGGAGAATTCAACACTCACAGAGCATAGTGAAGGGAAGTAGAGCAGCGGAAATACTGATTACCATACCGAACGAGCTTGCATCACTGGATGACAGAAGAGTGGGGGGAGGAATACTAAAAAGAGAAACAAATGATAGGAAGTTGTGGGATGCCATGATCCCTCATATCCTGAAGGGAGACGGCCCATAGAAGAAGTGATTATTCAAATTGCCTAGACGATCAGTCCCGGGATGGGGTGATATTCAAAAGATGCTTTGTAGTCGTAGCGTGAGGCCGCTTGAACGTTTTTCTTTGATGTCGAACTGCCTTTTCCTGGACCTGTTAACAAACTCACGTGAAATGAATTCTCTTAACTATTCAATGCATACTGTGTCACTTCATATGATTGAGACTCTGTATAAAGCATCATAAAATGACGATATTTAAGAGTTTAAATATACTAAAATTTGTTGAGCAAATTACACGCCAGAATGCAAACAAAGCCATTTCAAAACTTTTAATGTAATGACAATCGTTATAGTCTGTTTTAGTAATTCTTGCCAATTTATTATTCTCTCTCCTTAATAGTAATTTTCTTTTTCCACACTAAGGCTCAGTATCACCTTGCGTCTTAGTAACTTTATTAACTTGTCTGGGGTGAAATAAATTTAAAAAAAAACTAAAATCAAGAGCATTATGTGGAAACTAGAATTAAGATTATTATATAGTAACTAAAATCAAAGTTATTATATGATAACTAACATCAAAACTAAATAATACTCTTTAAGGACTATTAAAAGTATTCCACCTAATAAAACGTCAATATATTACTACTTTTACTACTAATAATAATAATTCTCTATCTGAAATAAAATGTTGTTGCTGCTGCTGCTGCTGCTGTTGTTGTTGTTGTTGTTGTTGTATTATCATCATCATCATCATCATCATTATTATTATTATTATTATTATTGTTGTTGTTGTTGTTGTTGTTGGTTAATGAAGACAATGACAGGAGAGTTCCATAAGATTTACACTATGCTGTTTGATTAATTCCTCTTAGTAAGTAATCAACTAACGGAAAATTTCAAAATGAACAAGATCATCATCATATTAAGGACGTTTCAGTTGTATACCTACACGCGGGTGGCGTTTCATTCGTTTTGACGCGTTCATTGCCAGTACAGTCGTTTTTGTCATTTCATGACAAACAAGGTGTTATGAATAATCAAGAGTAGTCTCCCCTTGTTTTCTTACTCTCCTCTTTGAGAGAGCTATTTCTGTTTACTGGGACTGTAAAAAGACACTATACGCGAACCTTGTATTTTCAGTTGAATAAAGCTTTCTTAAAGCCTACACCTGCGTACTTTTGCCATTACACAACGTTTCATAACCGTACATATAGATTTTTTTTACGTGATGGGTTTTTTCTTTTCTTTTTTTTTTTGCTGGTGCCGTGTGTGTGTGTGTGTGTGCGTGTGTGTGAGTGCGTGCGTGCGTGCGTGCGTGCGTGCGTGCGTGCGTGCGTGCGTGCGTGCGTGCGTGCGAGGTATTTTGGTGTATGTGGGAGCAAATAGTGAAGGATAGGTTCTCATGGTGAATGAGTAAATTGTAACGAATTAATGGGGCGTGAATCTGATTGGAT
>OZ010582.1:55122645-55162645 GCA_963932145.1 Acanthosepion lycidas | reverse complement strand
CTTCAGCATTGTGTTTGAGACTTAGAATTGTCTGGCAATTCTCCACTATTTCTTTCTGCGTAATATTACTGTTTTGTTCAATTTTCGTTAAAGTTTTCGCTCGTATTTCAGCATCTTTTTTAGCTGTTGAACCTTGAATGAAAATTAACCCTTTAAACATGTCCTTTATTCTAAACTTTCCACGCTCTTTTTTGATGATACCAGCATACGTGACAAAATCTTCTTCCTCTTTTTGGGTTAGATTCTTACACCCCCAACAAGCTTTAAACACAGAGCCCTTGTTATTAAAGATTTTTGTCAGAATTTGTACAGTGTCTTCAAACACAATTTCAACTTTTTTACGGTTATACGTAGTGGCAGTATCTTTCATACTCTATCGGAGGTATTTTCGTCAACTTCAATCTTGTTTTTCTCTCATCTTCCCAACCGCTGACTGGATATCTATGAAAATACACAGGAAAAGTCAGTCCCTCATCAGGATTGGATACAAATTCTGATATGGTGTTCTGGCATAACTGACGTTGAAGAGTTTTTTGTTTTCTTCAGAATTATATTCAACAACTCTTGTTGCTGTTTGTGTAGTTCTAGCAAATGTTGATTTTGTTGTTGTTGCTGTTTCTGTTGTTGTTGTAGAAATAGAAATATACCTGAATCAGTTTTTAACAGTAGACGAAACAGAGTTGAATATCTTTACTCGATAAACCGGATATACAATTCTAAAATTGATAAGGATTACTCTATAAACTCGCCTATCAAAAGTAAAATGCCAACACATATTTAAGTGAATATTAATACTAGTGAACAGATAATACAATTATCATCGCTACTACGATATCTCCTACAACGAGCACTTCTGTGTTTGACTACATGCTGAGTCATAATGAATTGACATTGTTGATGTTAGCTACAGCGGGTTTTTGAATGATTTATCAATTATGTTTGCTTCACGGTATATAAACTCTTTATGGGACATTTAATGCTGAAATTTAATTTTCTTTGGAGGATTAGCAATTTTCTTTACAAAAATTTAATTCCCTTCTGAGCTTTGAAGTAATAAAAAGAATATATGTTATTCTACTTTCACAATTGAATACATGGTAGATGATACTCAGTTTTTGTGCATATACATTTTTGTGCGGACATAATTACTAGAGGTGGTGATATGTGTGTTTTATGTTGTAGTTTTGTTGAAGTTATATTTTGGAATACAGTTTGATTTCTTTAAGAAACTGTAGAATATTATATGGATTAATATCATAAAAGTTCTTTCGTGTTGCTAGATTGGTTGGTTTTTAATGGCATATCAATCTCCATGTGTTATTTAATGTCGAAATCTCAATAATTTGAACGCAATTGTATTTTTTTTTAATCGGTATCACTCCATGTAAAGCCACTAAGGCACAAGATGTTACTGGGTGTTGAAGAATTAGGAACAGTAACATTAATAATGAACGAGAAGAGAAAAGAGTAATCACGAGGACAGTAGAGAGCGATTGAAATTTCTTTTAAATTTTTGCAGATTAAAGGTGGCTTGAAAGCTTGGAGCTGGAAGGGGGTTCCACTAGCGTGAAGTGCAGGAAAAGAAATTGTTATAATAGAACTTCCGGCTACATCCAGCCAGCTCAGCTGTAAATTGGTGAGATCTTGACGCCAGTCTAGTACTGCGCTTAAATTCATAAAGTCTAGGTACCAAAGAGCGATATTTATTTGTAAGTATTTATAAAATGCTGCACATGGTCAAAATGGGGAATGGGGAAAAGGATGGTCTTCATCTGTCTTAAAATAAAATTAGCTAGCCACAAACACTGACCCAGCCATACCACAATATTCCTAACACCAAAACAACGCATTCTTACTTACCTTTCTTACTACATCCACCATAATACCTCAGTGTCTCTATGAAAATCCTAACTAGTCCCCATACCATACCATAGCAAAGAGCTCGACCGAACAATTACCATGAAAGTATTTCTAGAAAAGACAAGGAAAGGTAACATTACGTCGGTGGGAATGTGACTGAAGCCGAGCCACCAGATCAGGACCAATAATATTGCTGAATCTTCTTTGCATTTTATCAAGGTGCACTGAACCATATGTGGCAATATTCTAAGTATGGATATGTAAGATAGATTCTGACATAAAAAATTGTCTCGCACGACACTGTGAACCAAATTTCTTGGCAACTGACCTAACAATGCATGCAATATAATCAATAAAGCCATGCTGATGGAAGGCAGAGTGGGGTCTTTCAGATGATTAATGCGGAGAAGTTTTGTTTTGTAACCGTTAGAATTAACACGACTTCTTTTGCCCCAGATAACGACAGATATCATTGTGATATTTTCGGACAGATTAGCCTTACTATCGAGGCAGGAGTAAATGATTGTGTCATCAGCGTAAATACCAAGTTGAGAGCTGATGTAATCGTAATGGTCATTAATGAAAATATGAAAGAGAGACTTGAAGCAACAGAAATGTGGTTCTACAGAAGAATGCTGAAGATAGAATCGACCGATTATGGGAGCAACGACGAAGTTTTAGAGAAAATAGAAACAAAAGAAAACTTATACGCAACATCAAGAAGAAACAGTTGAAGCTTCTAGGGCACATGATGAGTAAAGTGGTATTGGAAAATCTTATACTCACAGGATAGGTTGAAGGCAAGTGAGACAGGGGAAAATAACGCATAAGCTATTTAATGAGCTTAGCATATGGATGGTGGAACAAGGTTTAGAAGTGACAACGAAAATGTATTAAAAGCTACAAAGGACTGGAAATAGTGGAGAGCTATGATGGCTAACATCCTGAAGGGACATACCACATAGAAGAAGAAGAAGAAGAAGAAGAAGAAGAAGAAGAAGAAGAAGAAGAAGAAGCTTGAATAAATGGATGGAGGAACAAGATTTAGGAGAGATAGCAAAAAGACAAAATTTATTAAAAGCTACAAAGGACTGGAAATAGTGAAGAGCCATGATGGCCAACACCCTGAAGGGGCATAGCACATAGAAGAAGAAGAAGAAGAAGAAGAAGAAGAAGAAGAAGAAGCTTCAATAAATGGAAATAGTGGAGAGCCATGATGGCCAACATCCTGAAGGGACATAGCACATAGAAGAAGAAGAAGAAGAAGAAGAAGCTTGAATAAATGGAAGTAGTGGAGAGCCATGATGGACAACACCCTGAAGGGACATAGCTTGGATAAATGGATGGCGGAACAAGTTTTAGGAGAGATAACAAGACAAAATTTATTAAAAGCTACAAAGGACTGGAAATAGTGAAGAGCCATGATGGCCAACATCCGGAAGGGACATAGAAGAAGAAGAAGAAGAAGAAAAAGAAGAAGAAGAAGAAGAAGCTGCTTGAATAAATGGATGGCGGAACAAGGTTCAGGGGAGATAACAAAAAGACAAAATTTATTAAGAGCTACAAAGGACTGGAAATTGTAGAGAGCCACAATCGCTAACGTGATGAAGAGATACGACACATAGAAGTAGAAAACTTGTCTCATGAAAGGAAGCCTAGAATCCAGAATTCCATGTTGTCGCTTTAAATTGCAAGCTAGAAGACCCAATATATATATATATATATATATATATATATATATATATATATATATATATATATATATATATATATATATATGTATGTATGTATGTGTGCGTAGATGGAAAATACTTTTCAAATACTTACTTATATTTTCAGAATCTGCCTTTCCCCTCCTCCACCTTTTCACCGTCTGTCACCTACGATAGATGATCACGATTTCTGCAACAGACCATCAATCACCATGACCCTTGCCTCTAGTGGGGGCGTTCATTCCAAAATTTTGTCACCATTATCAACAACGTCTTCATTTCAGTGTCACTGTCTTCATAAGAAAAGTTATCGACTCTATCAACATGCTTATTGTGATCGGCGTCGCTTGTAGGGCTATCGTGAACATCATCATCATCGTTGTCACTATGAGTATTATTACTGGGTAACCATTATCATCATCATCATCATTTTGAGGATTATTCTTGTGTGATCATTATCTTCATCATCATGAGTTTTATTACCGGGTATCATCATCACCAACAGTATTATGACTGGGGGATCATCATCATCAACAACATCTTCAGCAACACCACCATTGTCGTCGTCGTTATCATTGGTATTATTGTTGGGTCATCGTTATCATCATCAAATTAAGATTATTACTGGGTGATCATTACCATCATCATCATTATTACTGTGTGGTCATCCTTATCATCATCATCATCATACGTATTATTACTGGGTGATCATCATCATCATCATCAACAGCAGGAGCAGCATCGTTATTATTCGTTTAATCGGATGGGCTGATGCTGCCAACAGACATTTACTGACGTCTATATACGCGACCTTTTACAGGCGTCTGCAAAGCGCTCACTGATGAAATCGAAGTGCCAGAAATGAAATGAAATCAAATCTATTCTCTCGTTGAATGCAAACTAAATAGAAGTCTTCGTCGGATGCTATCAGGTTGGAAACGTTTATTCGAAGCCCAGATCGAAGCCTAAATAAGTAATTATCACAATGGCCAGTGAAGTGGACATCTCTAAATATAAATGTGACAACTTTTTCGGAATTAATTACTCGCCTATTGTTTGCACACCCATTCACAAACGTCAGAGACAAAAGTCGATATATACAAGTATGTGTTTGTGAGTATGTGTGTGTGCATTTGTGTGCATGTGTGTGTATTTGAGTGCATGTATGTATGTGTATGCGTATGTGTGCCTGTGTGTGTTTTTTGCATGTTTATGTGCATTTGTGTGCGTGTGCATGTGTGTGTGTTCATGTACATGTGCGTATGTGTTCCTGCGTGTGTGTTTGTGTACGTGTTCGTGTGTATGGGTGTGTGCGTGTTTGTATGCATCTATGTGCATTTGTGAATTCTTGTGCATGTGTATGTACTTTTATATGTGTGTGCATGTGTTTCTGTGTGAGCATGTGTGTGTGTGTCCTTATATTAGGTTGGTGCAAAATAATGACGTTTTTTGAAGTATTTTAGTATCATTATTTTTGCACCAACCTAATAGATATGGACATACTATAATCTGCAAAGTAACAGGTAAGGCTATACGATCAAGGTAGTGGTTATATCTCTGACGTGCGAATTTAATGTTTGTGCATCACAGGAACATACAACCACAACAGTATCCTATAGATTAACCTGCACATCACATAGCAATTCTTACTGACATCAGTATACACATAACGCTTGGCAATACGTTCTCCGCCAACAGAAGACAAAAACACCCACGTTTCTCCTCTCTCGCTCTCTAACTCTCTATCTCCCTGTCTCTCTTTCTCGCTCTCTTTCTCTCTCTCAATATATATATATATATATATATATACTTTCAGTCAAATTTCAAGTGGGCAGTGATTGACTACGATTTCCAGTTTCATGCGCCTTCACGCAATCATCAGGCGGTCGGTAGCTGTAGTTCGTAAAATAGGAACCCTTATATCACCAGGTGAGTCTAAGATGATGGGCCAACCCGCTTTTACCGTTGAAATAGTTAAATGTAACCGCCACTTCTACTCCAACAGCCTCTTTTCTCGCACTTCCTGCATATGGAATTCCGCCCCGTTTACTTGCTGCCCTGATAACTGCAACCTTCAAAAGTTTAAATTCAACATCAATTGCCATTTTCTGATGTCTTGAACTCCGTTCATCATTTATCCTTTCCTCATTCCCCCTATACACATTTTTCTCCCACCTTCACTCTATGTAACCCCCTGTGCATCAGTGGCCCTCCCGCCTTGATTGGGTTGAAATGCTTAAAAATATATATATATGAAAAAATATGGTCTTAAGGTGTGCTATATTTATCGGGATAAAGTGCTCAATATCAGAGATAGAGCGTGTGTAAATATAATTTAATTAAATTCTCAAACCAAAACAAAACTATTAAATAAGTGATATAAACAAATCTTTACTACGTTAATAAAATTAAATAATTAAAAAATAAGTAAATAAATAAATAAAATAAGAAACAAAAAATAAAAACAAGCAAAATAATTTAACCCAAATAAATAAATAAACGACTTCCGGTAAAATAACCGCCATAATAGACTACCCACAATGCACCACTGACCCGTATATGTATAAATAGCCGAGAAAAATAACAGCATACGTGGCCTGACGATTGCATCTAGCATGAAACAGACTGTCGTCTCTAAGTGTTGACTTCTATGTTCACTTTTATATTTATATATATATATATATATATATATATATATATATGTTAGACCAATATCTGGTAATGGTACAGCAATATTAGCCATTTTATTATAAGGAAACATTCAGCATTCATTGGCCGAGCAGTCTGTGTTACTCGAATTAGGGCTTTTCTTCCAGTCTTGGCCATCGGTCAGTGATCAAAGTCTAGTATAGTTTCACTCATTTCTAACGGTAACAGTAATAGCCTCCTTATCAGGAAATATTCGTCATTCATTGAGCAAACATTCAGTGGTACTAGAGTTAAACTTTTCTTCACTCCTTTTGCCAACGGTCTGGGATCAAAGTGTAGTATCTGTTCCTTCATTTATAACGGTAATAGTAATAATCGTTACCTTATAAGGAAACATTCGACATTCATCGACCGAGCAGTAAGTGCTAGTCTCAGTTGAAATCATAAAATCTCTCTATTAAAAACTATTTTTCAAGAAAATAGGTTTATGAAGTTTCAACTGTTATCACACTTCCCAGTTTTGTTGGGTGTTTCCTTCCTATCTTTTTCTTTGAAGGTGTCTAGAAATTGTCATTATTTTCCCTTCGATTGGCTTGTGCTATCCAATTTAGTTGTTGCTGCTGTTGAAAGTCCTTGTGTAGTTTGAGATTTTATAGCGTCAGTCTACAAGGTTCGAAGAAGAACAGTTCTCTCCTAGAGATACAGCTTTTATTCGCTCGAAGCCATTTTTAACTATTGATCTGAGAAATACGTTGTTTTTAGCTAACAGTTAAGATATTTCTGAACGAGTTTGGCACTATGCTGACATCTATATGATCTTCTTGATTTGAAAAGGCTATTAAAGCCTTTCATACTCTCTTTTCCATCTTCAAAGTCCATTCAAGAACCATCAAGAGAACGGTGAATAAGTTTAAAAAAGAGGGAACAGTAGAGATTAAATCTGGATCAGGATGTCACAACAGAAAGAGGGGTCATCATTTCAACTGAGAGCTAAATACATTATTACTGATCAAAATAGAGTTCAATAGTGTTATAAAAACCTCGGCGAATTCCAGTAAGATATCTTTAATCATTTCTAAGAAACAACGGTTCAAAGCTTAATCTAACAATGGACAATTTTACTGTTACAAGATTTGGACAATTTTCCTATTACACGCGGTAACAACAACATTTGGTGCCAATTTAAAAAATTACCAGGGTAGCCTCAAACTTTCGAATTGTAGTATATATATATATATATATATATATATATATATATATATATATATATATATATATGTAAAAGAACGAAAACAATAAAATTCAAATGTTCATATCAATTTAAAAAGACCTCAATACAAGAATAGAGCAATAAATATTTATTATATACTGCTACATTAGAACATGCAAGTTACTATTTGCTTGTTCTAAATATAGTTTATAATTTAAAAAAACAAGGATCATAAAATTCATCGAGTGATTGGTAGGTTAATGCATCTTTAAAATTTTATTAGCGAAGGGATTTCGCCATTTTATATCATTAACTTAACTAATTTACTTTTTGTATGAATGATTCATTGTAATATATATATATTGCCAGCAACACATTTTTGTAAAAATATTACCTGTAATACATTTTTGAAAAAAATATTACCTGCAACAGATTTTTGAAGAAAAAATATTACCAGATTTTTTAAGGAAAAAGAACATTACATTTTTGAAAAAAATATTATCAGCAATAAAAATTTTGTCAGCATTAAATAATCCATTGAGGCTGATATGCTGTAAAACAAATCATACCAAAAACCGAACATCCAAGATGTTTGAGGGTACTGTTCTGATTCGAGGAAGGAAAGGCTTTTTATTTATCTCTATACAAAAGTTCGGATTTGAAGATGAGTCCAAATACGAGGGAGTTTAATTCGAGGAAATCTAGACTATGCTATAATCAGATTTTGTGAGTTCTACTATCTATCTATCTATATATATATATATATATATATATATATATGTGTGTGTGTGTGTGTGTGTGCGTGTGTGTGTGTGTAATTGTTATGGGAAATTCAGTGAGCACAATAAGAACAAATAGAAAATATATTTGGCGAATGTACGACTTTAACTTCTTCATGTGTGTGTGTGTGACAAAGTGGAAAAAGTTCTGGAGAAGGTGTCATGAGTTATTCCCATGAAGATAAGCATTAGTCATGCCAATGGAAGGTATAAAAAAAAGTTTCTCGAAAACGATAAAAAGAGAGCAGTTCAACTTGGAAGCGTCCCAGATAATATGCCTTTTCTTGTCCGAGTTAACAATTGATTGAAGTACTACTGCTTAAATACTTGGTTGCCCTAAGCCAGTTGAACTGAGATTCATTGTCATACTTCTAAAGAGAATATAATAACGTTTCTGAGTTATGGGAAGATCGCGTTGAATATTATTAATAGATGGTACAAAATAATAATAAAAATTGATACCACTGACATGATAAAAAAAAAAAAATGAAATAAAATAGCTTTTAAGAAATGACAAAAAACGATCTGGGTCAAAATGGAAATCAAATTTATATTTCCAAGACATTGCGGGCGCGTAACAATGACAATCTTTAATCAATCATTTTAGGCTTTTTTCCCCGAACGGTACATATGTAAACAGTTGAGTTTTTGTACATCAAATGTGCTCATTGTTTAAATATTTAATCTTCGAAGTAATAAACTGGAATTCCCGGGTGGTATCTTTTTACTGATTATATCTATCAATCTCTCTCTAACACTCAGTAACTCACTGCGTTCTAGTGGCTTTGTCTCTTGCTTGGAGTGAAATGATTAATATATATATGTGTGTGTGTGTGTGTGTGTGTGTGTGTGTGTGTGTGTGTGTGTGTGTGTGTTGGATTCGACTCTCCCGTCGTATTAGACGTATGAGGATCAAGCAGCTCAGTTCCTAGGAAGCGACAGTCACACACCAGCACATATGATTTGATTATAGTGGTGAAAGCTTTATGCAGAACCAACCACACTTTTTGAAGGGCCGAATACAGAGACCACAAGGTCCCCAAACGACTCTCTGCTTGTTCTGAAATCAGAGTTGTCCTTCTAGTTGTCCTAGACCAGTTGCCATCCAAGGGTTTAGAACCCAGTCTGTCCTGACATTCACCCTTATATATATATATATATATATATATAGTGATTTTCCAAGCATAGCTTAGATGTGGCACAAGGCCGAAATTATTTATTTTTTATATGCTTATAATTGATTTGTACCGTGTAGTCGATATTAATTTTGTCAAATTTTCTTTATTACACAGCGGCCCTTTCAGTAAATGCCCTTTAGTTTTAGTTCCCCTCGTCCCATCTCTCTCCCCCACCCCTTATTCTTTTCTTTTCTTTTCCCCTCCCTCCATCTTCTTCTGATCTTTAAGATGAGATCGTCTATTGGGTGTGTCTATCACCACAAAATGTATCCTTTCCGGTTACATCTTTAATGCATTTGACGTCCGACAACATTCATATTTCTCACTTAAACCGTCTTTGACTCACCTCTCTAAAACTTCTCTCTGTTAAATTTTAATCCCCCACCTTCATCTTTAGACCTTCCTGCTCTTCTCCTGTCCTTCTCTCGTCTGTTACCCCTCTCTATAGCTCTAACATTCGTCCCACACTCTCATACATACACTCTCACTAAATTTTATTTTTTATTCCCGGGGTTGTTTTTTTCTGTTTTCTTTTTGAATTTGTAGGTCTGATGAATTGGATCGTATTTACGATTCCAATGGAATAAATTATGACCATGGAATATTAGCGTTTAAGCCGTTTCATTATATATATATATATATATATATATATATATATATATATATATATATATATATAGAGAGAGAGAGAGAGAGAGAGAGGTGGGGAGAGAAAGACAGACAGACAGAGACAGAGAGACAGAGAGGGGGCAATATATGACAAAGTGAAAAAAGTTTTCTTGTGACACGTTTCGTCCTTTAGGACTTGATCGGACTAAATTTGTTATGTTTGTGCGATTGCACATGCGCACAAAAAAGGAGTGCAGTCGTACTTATATAACAAATTTAGTCCAATGAAGTCCTAAAAGACGAAACGCGTCGCAAGAAAACTTTTTCCACTTTCTTATACATTTCCCCCAATATTGTTCTTGATATATAAAAATATATATATTTATATAGTCATATATATTTATATAGTCATATATATTTATATAGTCATATATATATTTATATAGTCATATATATTTATATAGTCATATATATTTATATAGTCATATATATGTATATATATAAATATATATATATATATATAGTCATTTATTTTTTTCTTAAAATGTAGTTGGTCTAACCAGATGAATATAGACATTCATCGAAATTTGCACTGTATCATACATTGAGCTCTCATATTAACTGAAAAGTCCTCTTTGGAATAATCCCTACCAATTGCAATTTAGTATTATTTATTTACAACCAACAGTAATGAAAAGATTTGTGCTCAACAAATATTTGTGAAAAACTAAAACACTTTATGAAATGTTTCAAAATTTATGAAAGTTATGAATTTTCCATTCAAAAACAATTAAATATCTGTAAATCAAGTCAAAAATAAGGATATTCAGTACAACTCTTAACCGAACATCCATTTGAGGGAAAAATTATAATCAAAAATACTTTTCGAGAAAAAAAAAATTAACAGGAATATTATCAGCAATAGATTTTTTAAGAAAAATAAAATCTGCAATAGATTTTTTAAGAAAAATATTACCAGAAATAGATTTTTGAAGGTAAAAGAACATTACCAGCAATACATTTTGAAAAAAAAAAATATTACCAGTAATAAAAAAAAAAAATAAGGTGGATATGCCGAAAAACAAGACAAACCAAACATCCGAGATGTTTGAGGGTACTGTTCTGATTCAAGAAAGAAAAGGCTTCATATTTATCTCAATACAGAAGTTCGGATTTGAAGATGAGTCCAAATACGGGTAAGTTTAATTCTAGATTATGCTATATTCAGATTTTGGGAGTTCTAATATATATATATATATATATATATATATATATATATATATATATATATATATATATATATATATATATATATATGTGTGTGTGTGTGTGTGTGTGTGTGTGTGTGTGATTATTGTGGGAAATTCAATGAATAGAGTAATAAGAAACAGAAAATAAATTTGCCGGGTGTACGACTTTAACTTCTTCATTTATCTTCCTTGTTTCTTTTGTTAAACGTTTTCTTAGCATTTCCAGTAACTCATTGCGTTTTGAATTATCTCAGCCAACAAAAATGAAAGAAAAATTCTACTCGTGGTTTTTTCCTTAATATTATTTCTTTAACATTTCCCGTGCTGTCAAATAACTTACACGTTTGTAGAAAATTTACATTTACCCGATGTTGACGTGTAAATAGTTATTCAAGACACCATGAACATGTCACTCCCTAGCGCTTTGCGCTATTTCCAAACCAGCATAGACATCTAATAGCGTACTTTAATTCATGTTTTGTGTCGGCATTTTTATTATAATGTGAGTTAAGGTGTTGTTTAACTTAGACTGTACTTCAAAATGCCTGATCGAAATTAGAATGCGTCGCAATGACAGTTTTTATTTCTGTGTAGATTTCTGAGGTGAGCTACTGTAACTATACTATTTACATCGTTCCGACTGTTGTCCTTATCTTTATTGACATATTAACGACGTTCCTACAGTTGTACGCTCCGGCCTTCTTTAGGTGATATTTGTTCGAATTTTGAAATTTTTAGTTCACAGAGGCGGATTGTTTTAATTCTAGTGCCATACTTTTTGCATATCTTGGTTCTAGTTAATTCCGTTTAGTAACTCAACTCTCCAAGTTTTTGTTCACCTCTGCTGTGGCCAGGTATTGAACTCACAACATTTCGGATCACTTAACCAACGCTTTTATCCTCTGGCCCTTTTCCATGTGTCCATGGCTTTGAAATTCCAACGTATATCCTGAAGAAGGTGTAAATATGTATGTAAATAATTTAAATAATAATATGTCCAATTCGAAAGTACTTGAAGGTTAGCCGGATCGACAAGTACCTGATGAAGGCCATAGGACACAACTGTCGAAACGTGATTATAACAATGACAAAGATGAGGATAAGAGTCTGCGTATGAATAAAGTAAATAATGATATTCCTCACTACATAAATTCAGCCATAATATATGTCAGTCCGTTTTATGGAATTGAAAAGCGATAGTCATTCTTAGCGAGAAAAACTTAATAAAATTATGTTCCTGTGAATATTGTCAGGCTGGTTTATTTTAAGAAGTGTCAAAATTTACTGGGTTATTTAATGTGTCTGGATCACCCATTGAGATTCGAACGCACAACTAATTGTCAGACAGACCAGTCTTTCGAAACACTGCCCCAGGCTGAGGCAACAGGAAATGCTTTTTAATACATTCGAAATGATTTTACTATAAAAATGCACTAGAAAGTGATTTTACTATGAAAATACATTGGAAAGTGATTTTACTATGAAAATACATTGGAAAGTGATTTTATTATGAAAATGCATTGGAAAGAGATTTTATTATGAAAATGCATTGGAAAGTGATTTTATTATGAAAATGCATTGGAAAGTGATTTTATTATGAAAATGCATTGGAAAGAGATTTTATTATGAAAATGCATCGGAAAGAGATTTTATTATGAAAATGCATTGGAAATGGATTTTACTATGAAAATGCATCGGAAAGTTATTTTCATGCTAAAATCATTTTCATAGTACAATCATTTTCAAAATGGTTTTAGGTTAATTTGGTTGATTTTAGCGTTATTGCAATATGATTTTTAGTATTGGTCGCTTAGTGAGGATCCAACTTGCTCTTCAGTAGTATTGTATGTAATGTACCATGTTATTTTTGTATCGTGCAGGACAATTGGGAATAAAAGATTGACTAACAGGACGAAACGTATTTCGAGCTTAACTACAACAAGCCATGTCGTGTTGATCCCAATCGCCGAAACTCGAGAGAGTGTAATTAATGTAAATAATAATAAAAAAACAAAAACTATTGCTAAAATGTTTCTTCTTTTTCATCTTCTACGTTTTATTCATTTTCTTCTTCTTCTTCTTCTTCTTCTTCTTATTATTATTATTATTATTATTATTATTATTATTATTATTATTATTACACTAAAGGGATGGAACTGAGAGTGTTCTGTATTGGGGAATTCCATAAGCTCTGCTAAAAACGTACATTCAGACAGAGAGAGCGAGTGAATAAACAAAAATCGGAAGGAAAGGGATCTGTTTCTCTCCTTTATTTAATTTATTTAACGTAAACAGCAGAACGACCCTAAAAGGATCGAAAAAGTCAATGGACATGAGGTTAACAATATAAAACATTCTGGCTGTTCAATTTTAGTTAACAATATTGTTGTAGCATACTTACAGACGATAATGGGTATATCCCCAGTCACATAAATACAGTAGTAATTACTGTATTTTTGTCTGTAGTTGGAGATTCGTCTCCGGCTGTACTGGTCAAACTCTCTTCCTCCGGGTGGATAGGATCCCCAGACGAGGCTATGTCGAAGGGAAAAGTCTCGTCTCTGGAAACAGCTATCCGACCTCGTTTTATGCGGGGTCTACGGAGAATTTGGGGCCGAAACTACGAGCTCGGATACCCCACATTCAATTCGGCCTTGTGCCACATCTGACCGCGTGGGGCGGTTGGCAGATATCCTGCGGTTACAGATTCATTGTGGAATTCACTTGACTCCCTTCTAGTAGTTGACTACTTCTACGCACCGCTGGCGAATCTTATATGTGTTGTTCGTATCCTAAGTGTTATCGTGCATTACCAACCTTCGTTTGATTATTTTATTCAGTAACCTTCCCTAGGTTACAACAAATATAAAATAGTCGGGCTACCGGATGTAGATTATCGTCATACCCAGCAGAACGCGGTTGTATGCAGCTGTCTGTTTAGGTATTTCTAAACGACTTTGCCGTCATTCATCAAAAGTCTCAATTTGTCGAGGCTATTTAAGAATATGACTCGATTGTCCAGGTTAATGTTTTTGTTTTCCAGCTGTTATCGCTGTAATAACACAGTGGGTTATCTGTTAAATTTACTTATCTCTAATGCTAATTTTATTTGGATCAGTTCAGTTTAAAATAGTTGAAAAACAATTAAACGGTTTAATGATTGCTTGGGGTGCAGCCTCTGTAAATCTCTTTACAATTGTATACTAGTTATGGGGGATTAAAATTCTGCTTAATTAACAACTATTTATTGTCATTTACTCGCAAAAAACATTTTATTTCCGGCTCTTCAGCCAGACATTTAATTTTAAACTCTGTGAATCACGATTACTGACCTATGCATTCGAAAAACGTAATACATGAGAACATTTTTTACATACAAACTATCATCCTCATCTTTGTTACTATTATCACATTACAGCCCTTGGTCTTCATCAGATGCTTATCGATCAGAGTAACCTTCAGAGAATTTCGAAATAAACACATCAGCATTTACATTAGGACGTCTACACGAATACGTGTATCCACAAAAAAATAACGTTTAGAGTAATAAAATACACACACACGCGCGCGCGCACACACACAAACACACACACACGCACACACACATATATATATATATATATATTCATACGTTTCATTAAATAATATAGACAAGTGTTGTCTATTTATTTTATGTAAATTCTTTTCATAACGTCTGATAAGCGCTAATAACATTATCATTAAACGAAGAAAGAAAATCACAATATTGATACATATTTTTTAATCCAGTCTAAGCTTTCGGCTTACATAAGCCATTATCAAAAATGACAATTACTGTACAATATATTAAGCAATATACGAATAAGACAGTGATGATAGTCTGTTTCTGTTTACATGGATGATTTCCAAGCAACGATAAATCCGTGCATATAAGACGCTGGAATCTCATGACGTCACACATGACCACGCGAGAATGAATTCGAGAAGTATCAAGTATGGGATGCCGTTAGTATAAACCAATGGCCTCTGTTACCAATTATAGACATTTAAGGAGATTTGTGGAGATTTCATAGTTTATTTTGTTTAGGTTAGGTTTTATGTATATAGGGTCAAGATTTTTTAGTTTTTGTTTATTGTTTTCAGGTTTAAATATAAGTGTGTTTTCGACAAGGATTTTACGGAATTGTGTGAGCGGCCAGGCATGTTGTTTTAAATGCCTAAAAATGTTAGAGTTTTCATTCAAATGTAGTGTCAAGCGTCGTGAAAGCGAGTTTGTGGTGTGACCAATCTAAATATTGTTTAATTCGTTAGAGATACAATCTCCCAAAGGGCACTTGAATTTGTAAACTATGTTGTTTTTTTGCAAATCGCTAACCGGGGGAGAAGAATCATTGCGAAGAATTAAATTGAATATACTAGATTTAGTGTAGTATATGATTAATTTAATTTTTTTTCTCGGATCTGTTGTTGATATATTAGTATTTACTAATTGCTTTAGTATATTTTCATCTTGTTTATAATTAGTATGCATAAGATATAGGAGATTAATATATTTGAGATTAGTAGAAGCAATATTATGTACTATTTGCTTAGTATTGAGATTTCTAAGAAAGCATCTTATTTGTTCATCAACTATATAGTTTGGAAAGCTATTATTAATAAGTGCTTGCTTTATATTCTTTAGTTCGCTGTATAAAATCTGTTTTGTGGAGGAATTAGTTTCTGTACGATGTATTAGATTCTTTATAATTGCTATTTTGTAGTAATATGGGCATTCGATCTTGTAGTTAAGTGTACATGAATTTATGCTTGTAGGTTTTTTGTATGGCAAAATAGTAAATTTGTTATTATTTGTGTTTATCAATATGTCAAGGAAGGGGATTTTATTAGTAGTATTGAGTTCATATGTGAAATTAAGGACAGAATTATTTTGGAAACGTTTTTGAAGTTGAAATATTTCATCTGTATTTTTAACTAACATAAGAATATCATCAATGTATCTTAGGTATTAGGTTGGTGCAAAAATAATGACGTAATAATGTCGTTTTTTGACGTTAAAAAATACGTCAAAAAACGACATTATTACGTCATTATTTTTGCACCAACCTAATAGATGGATGGTTTTTTAAAATCTGTAAATATCTTATTTTCGAGGTTCGACATGTAGAAATTGCTAAATGTCGGACCCAGTACTGAACCCATGGAGATACCATCACGTTGTATATATATATATATATATTATTATGATCGAAGAAAGGGACTTCAGTAGTACAAGCTAATAGTAGTTTCCGTAATATATTAGGATTAATTTTAAGTAGGGGTAAAGATGAGTTACTGTATATATTTCTTATAATTAGGTCAATAGTTTCACTAACAGGGACATTGGTAAATAAGTTTTCAACATCAAGTGAAGCCATGATTTCATTGTCGGGTTTTTCACTTTTTAAGATTTGAATTACTTCTAATGTTGACTTAACACTATATTTACTAGGAAGGTAGGGAGTAATAAGTTGGTTAATGTATTTTTTTAGATGATATACAGGAGTTGGAATTTGCGATATGATAGGACGGAGAGGACAGTTAAGTTTATGTGTTTTTATAGTGCCGTATATGTAACCAGGTCTATAATCATCAACAATTTTAGGGAGTTTTAAAGAGTTCTGTTCAGCATTATTAGCATTAATAAGTTTATAAAGCTTTGATTTTAGTTGGTTGGTTGGGTTCTTAAGTTTTTTAAACTTTATGTGATCATGGAGTATGTGGTCAAGTTTTTTGTTATAATCCAATTTGTTTAGGATGACAAAAATGTTGATCTTATCAGCTCTTTTTACAATAATGTCAGGGTGGTTGCGTAGTTCTTGTGCGGCGATTTTTAGTTGTTTAGAAAGTATTTTTGAGGAGTTTATGCTTTTATCATGCCGATCCTTGGATGCCTCGGCCTTAAGTAAGTCTTTAAATTCTGGTGTAGTTTCTATTAGTTGTTCATCCTGGAGTTTAACGATGTTTTTGGTATAGGGTCTCACTTTCTATTTTTTTAAAAACTCGATTGTACTTACGGTATATATGGCAGTTAGGTCCAAGGTTAAGTAATTCTTTTTGGTGCTTAGTTAGTTCATAGTTGGAAAGGTTAATGTATTTATCAGTTTTGTTAGGAAGAGTGATATTACCTTTGTATAATGTAATCAGTTTTTTTATAATTTTAAACCGGTGTTGAGCTTCAGATTTGTTAGTAATTTCCGTGAGTCTATGTGTAATTTCCTCCAGTTGGTCCGGGGTAGTTATATCCTGTAGTTTATCGTAGATGTTCTGTTTGTTGCTGTTAAGGTTGTTCAATTTTTCCTTGGCTATATATATATATATATATATATATATATATATATATATATATATATATATTAGGTTGGTGCAAAAATAATGACGTAATAATGTCGTTTTTTGACGTTATACGTCAAAAAACGACATTATTACGTCATTATTTTTGCACCAACCTAATATATATATATATATATATATATATATATATATATATATATATATATATATATATATATATATGAAAAGATTACTTAACTTTTAAATATCAATTTTTTTCTTGTTTCCCCCGACTTCGAAGTTTCCTAGTAAATTTCTGTTCTTCAAGAGGTTCTGGTTTTAAATGATATTTCCAATTTTGAAAATTGAATACTGAAAAAATGTTTTTATATTGTGCAATATATGTAAAATTATTTGCTGTTTCTTAAATCTTATTAAATATTATATATATATATATATATATATATATATATATATATATATATATATATATATATATATATATAGATGGTATTTATCAATCCACCCACGAGGATCGAATGTGGCACAAGGCCTTTTTAATGTGGGTATCTCCGAGCCCGTAGGCTCAGCCAAAAATAAATAACCATCCAAACCCCCCGAGGGGGGCCAGTTCCGTCAACCTCCCCCAACGCAACCCTACCCTTCGGCGGAGCTTCGTCAGGGTTCCTCCCTGCAAGCAGGGAGTTCGACAGACACCCGACCCGGCAGCTCACAAAGCACAGATACTACACTTTGATCCTAGCCACCGGGCGGGCGGGTATGCTTTTTATAGATACTAGATAGATAGATAGATAGATAGATAGATAGATAGATAGATAGATGGATGGATGGATGGATGGATGTGTGTATTTATGCAACATATCTTCATTCAAGCATGTTTGGCTGAATAATCTAAATATGTTATGTCTATTTTGATTTTAATCCTCCCAACTTCGCGGATCAGTTTCCTATTGTCGATGCAAAACTGATTATGAAAGATGCTGTAATTATTCTTATAGTTTTTATTTTTTCCAATTACTTTCAATCTCATCCTAGATAACTGATAACTGACAGCCATTAGATATGGCATGTGGAACTAGAACAGTCTACCCCAGCGAGCGAAATAAAGGGTTCAGTTCGACATTCCAACCACCTGAAGAACGCCGGAGCGTACAACGGCCGAAACGTTGTGATAAATATGACAACAAAGATGAGGATGATAGTCCGAAGAATGTACATATTATTAACATTTTCTATAAATGCCAAATGTTGTAAAAAATCTTAATTAAAATTGTAATTACGTTTTTTTAAACATTCTGTTACAATTGTGATTTTTTAACAATTACTATTTTTAATATTTTAAAACTTTGTTGTTAGTAACATTTTAGAACTTTAGAACTATACTCAATTTTATTTATTGTTGACTGTAATTTTTATATAAAGAACTTTTAGAATTTGATGTTTTTGTATTTTATTTTCGTGGTGGAATATACTGTATGGTCTATTAATATTTCTCTAAATAGTTAATGTGGGCAGGAATGTTCCTTTAAATGTGAAGCGATCGAACCAATATATATATATATATATATATATATGTATGTATGTATGTATGTTTTTAAAATAGGATATAGAATCCTGATAAAGTTTTGAAGAAATTTGACAAATGGAAAAAAACGTTTCATTGAAACTAGATTTGATTACACGTTTCACCTTTCTAGGTTTCATCAAATCAAAAAGCAAAAGAAATGAATGTATCGAATTAAAGATAAATCCTTGTCTCATTTTCAGAATGGCTGGAAAGCACGAGACAAAAAAGCTGGGAAAATATATTGACAATTTTCGTCACGAACTAAGAAAAGACGCAGAATAAATAGTAACTGCTTTTTTTTTAAAGTCACTTATGTTCATTATTTTCTTAGCCATCTTAGCTGAAAAAGTACTAATGCTTTATTATTTAAGCATTTACACAAATACGCACACACGCGTCTTTTCTTTTGTTTTTTATCTGATGAAGCCTAGACAGGCGAAAAGGGTAAATCTTGTTTCAACGAATCATAGATATGTGTATATGTGTGTGTATGCGTATGCGTGTGTGTGTGTGTGTGTGTGTGTGCGTGTGTGTGTGTGTGTGTGTGTGTGTGTGTGTGCTCACGAATATAAAAGCCGACATTGAGATCAAGACCTTGTGCCAATAGTCTTCAGGCTCGAAGACTGTGTTTTAGCCACTCGGTGTTAATCTCAATGTCCGCTTTTATGTTTACATACGCTCTTCCCTGATAATAAGTACTTTAACACACAAATATAGAATATCTTAAAAGTATATTTTTATGATTTTTCGAACTCACTAGTCAGTCGTAATTGTTCTAGTGAGAGAAGCTTACTAACCATTTCACCGCTTCGAGGTGCCCCACCAGCCTACTATATATATATATATATATACGAGATAACGATATATATATATATATATATATATATATATATATATATATATATATATATATATATATATATATCAAGAACAGTATTGAGAAAATACTGTATGACAAAGTGTAAAAAGTTTACTTGCAAGGCGTTTCGTCCTTCGGGACTTCAGCGGTTTAAATTTCTAATGTTGGTAGGCCCACAAATGCGCACGACAGTCGACCGTAACGTGACTGATCACAATTTTCACATAAAAAAATACTACTTTGATTAAAGGAGGAAATAATTAATTAAGACGTAAATGTCTAGAGAACGTCTTAATCGAAAGCTCATCTATAGTAATTTTACGCCCTGTGCTCTTACAAAATTTCTCTCAGATCTTCTAATATCACATTGTGGAATACCTAATTACAAAAGTAATGGAAAGAAAAAGAAAAAGACTAAATGAATTCAACTAGATTTTTTTTTTAAATTCTCAAATTTCCAGCACCACTCTGTTGCGCGCCTATGTAGTTCTACCAGCATAACTAATTTAGTCTGGTGAAGTCTTGAACGCCCAAAGCGCGTCACAAGTAAACTTTTCTACCTTTTCACATATATATATATATATATATATATATATGTATGTATATAACTATACTCGTTTCGAAAAACCCTCGAATTTTTGATTTGCCAATAATCAAATCAATCCTGAGGGAAAACAATTATTGTTTGTGCTAATATCCCCTCCCCTTTTTAGTCGTTGAATCAATCTTTAACGGTGTTCTTGCGGTTTTGTTTTGGTTTTTGGGGGGTTTTTTTTGGTTTTTCTTTGGTCACGTGGTATAATTTTGATTATCGCCTATAAATATGCCGTTTCTCTTGCCTCTTTAGCCAGCTTTCCCTGACGATCGGCTTAGGTGAAACGTGGGTAGGTTTGTCTGGTTCACTAGGTTTATATATATATATATATATATTTATATATATATATATATATATATATATATATATATATATATATATATATATATATTAGGAAAATCTACGACAAAGTGGAAAATCTTTTAACTTTTAATTTTTTATATATAATATCTGGGTATCTAGTCTAGCCGATTTAATTTAGTTTCTTTTCCTTGTATTGCTTTCATCCCTTTTTTATTAAGTATCCCACATTGTGATAATGCATAATCTCCCAAGAAAGGAGAAATGTCGTAAGAACCATGACGTAAATTTACTTTGTATGATCTATCAATTAAAGCACTTTCTATACATTTACGTCTTCATAAATTGCTTTCTTTCTTAATTAAAGTAGCATTGTTTAATCAAAATTACGGTGAGCAACTAATGCATTGAGTATGTTATTTTGAAAGAACTCCGTTTTGTGTTCATATAATCTTTTCTTAAATTCCTTAAGTTTCACCGATGTATTCTTTGTAGCAATTATTACATGTGATAGATTAAACTCCTCTTTCATGTTTTTGCCTATTATTACTTTGCTTTGTATTAATTATTTTATTGTTTTAGAAGTAGTTATTTCAAATTTTCTGTTAAGCTTAGATAAATTATTTTCAGTTGCAGTTGGGATAGAGACCGTGGGTTTGACTCATTAGGTTCATTACTTTTTTGTTTCCAATTTGTTACAAATCTTTATAAAATTGTTCTGATATATAAAAATGTGTGTATTTTTTCATATATATATATATATATATATATATATATATATATGCCTGAAAAGTAATGGGATTGGGTCTGCTGTGAAAGATAAGCTGATTGCGTTATCATGTAACATGATATCTTCGGAGTATGTAACTGTAATCTTAGCTTTCTGCAACCATTGCATTTTTTTCACATGCCAGAGTTGTGACAAGAAAAATCTTGGCTGCTTCACGGCGATAATGCACAGTCTCACAACGCCCTGAGCATCCGGCAGTTCCTGGTCGAAAAGTACATCGCTGTACTGGAACAACCTCCCTATTCACCTGAGCTCCATGTGATTTTTTTCTTTTCCTCATAACTCAAGGGGATCATCAAGGATACGCATTTTGAAAGCGTGAAGGCTAGCAAGAGGGCCGTAACGACGTATCTGAGGGGCCTCCAAGAAGAATCCTTCCAGCAGTGCATAAAAGCGTGGCAGAAAAGTATGGAATAGTATATTAGACTCGTGGGGGATTACTTGGAAGAGGAAACCATGTAGTTTGTTGCTTGAAATTGAAAAAAGTTGTGATATCAGTCTCGTTCCTATTCAGACAGACTTCGTATATAATTTTGTATTTGGGCAGCAATCCTTCTTTTATACAAGTTTTATTAAAGACAACTGACAAGGGACTGCGATTAAGCTTTTTTTATTTATTTTTTCTTATGTTCGTATAAACGTTTTCTTTTCTGGATATAAATTTTGTAAAAATTGTTTAAATATTCTGTATATACGACACTTTCAACTACTCTTTTAGCCATTATTGAGGATGATTTTTATTTTTTATTTTTAACTGGATGTATGGATTTTTATGTATGTATCTACAGTTATAGGCATGTTTTATTTTCCAAATGCGGCCAGTATATTGCAGCCGTGTTCATGGTTTTTTTTCTTTTTATTATTAGTGCTTCCAATTTTTTTAGTCTTTTTTACATGTGGATGAGGCTATTATATTTGTATTTTCTACGGGTATGTTGCGGATGGAGTTTAATAGATTTCCGTGTGTGTTTAAATCGATCCTAATTGAGAGAGGTGTAACGTGAGTCTTCTCGATAGGCATGTAGTGGTATGTCCAATATAATTATTCATTAGTTTGGCTTGACCAGGAACGCATTTCCTGAAAGGGAATGTGAATTCATAAATAATATTGGTACACCGTAATTTAAATCTCGCAGGTGCGTTGTTACCGTTGATGATAAGGTTAGCTGTTTCAGTTTTTTTTATAGTAGATAATTTAATTTTCTTGTTCTGGTCGACTGGCTTGTGTATTTCTTTATAATGCTTTTAAGAGTAAATTCGTCTTGCTTATAATTCACGTGTATTTGGTTTTTATAGAAAATTTTAATATTATTGTTTTTATCTGTATGTTTAGTATTGACATTAGTTACGTTATAAAGAAATTGGCTGATTTGGTGATCGATGAGATAGTTCAGAAAACCGTTGTTAATTAGAATCTTTTTCACAATATTGAGTTCTTTAAGGAAAAGGGAACAACAGGATGAATTCTCGTGCGCTCTATTGAAGAACTTTTTATAACGACTAAGAGGACATTCACTCATAAAATTAAGGTGGCAAGATTTTCTACGAGTGAGTTTTTGGATAACGAAGTAGTGAATGTGTTACTACTGAATTCTACGAGAACGTTTAAGAATGGGAGTTTATTTTCTTAACCGAGTTTATAGCTTAAGTTAAGGCTATATATATATATATATATATATATATATATATATATATTTGTGTGTGTTATGTATGTGTGGATGTTTGTGTACACAAAGGAGTTGCTAATATTCTGTGGAATCTTTAGTTTAATATCATTCCTGTATTTATTCAGCACGTATAGTGTCGCTGGAGTTATGAGAAACTATGGAATTTAAGCCGAAATGTTTCTGGGTGCGTTAGTTGGTAAACTTTCTCGTACTGCTCAAGTATTATTTAGCGCCCATTTTTGGGTGGAAACCTTTGCAAGTATTCTAAACATTGGAAAATTATAGTCTCTAAAAATAGCAATAATTATACATTGAAGCGTAAAAATACCACCTGCTTAATAAAATATCCGGTTTTGTATGTGTCCGAAAAACAGATATGGGCTATATATATATATATATATATATATATATATATATATATATATATATATATATATATATATATATATAGCTACATTGATGAACTGTGATACAGCGAAACAGTCTGTCTGTGTATGACAATATATATATAAAAGAAGAGAAGAGAGGTGCCGTAAACGTTTTTGGTTGTAATGTGGATTTATTTAGAAAAAATAGCCAAAACATAATATTTTTTCTAAATAAATCCACATTACAACCAAAAACGTTTACGGCACCTCTCTTCTCTTCTTTTTAATATACATACTTTTCTCTCGTTGGAACCACTACAACCTCTTTCTTTTATATATATATATATATATATATATATATATATATATATATATATTCCTTATAGATGAAAATATTTTAGTCCTCATATTTCGATCAGGATACTCGAATAGAATTTATTCAAAACAGAGTGCTGTTCAGGAAACCAAATCAGTTATTTGAGTCGCTTAATGCACTTCAGAGGGGTTATAGTTAATACCGGGTACTTTGTGCGTCCCCCCACCCAACCCCCAAAAAAAGAATGATTTTAAGGGAGAATGAAGCATATTTTACATTATTTTTGCTAGGCTCATGTTTATGATGTAAAATTAATATTTTACGTTAAAATGTTTGTTTTATAAGTGTTTTTGATAATTTTATATCGAGATTAATTCCATTCACTTTCAAGTCCGTTAGTTATGATGTTTATATATATATATATATATAACGAACCTAATTTTGATATTCCCGTTTATACGTTATGTATTTCATTTGTTTTTTCTTGTATTGTGAATTCTGTATGCTTTTCTTCGAGCATTATTTTTTTTTTAAGTAACCTGCATAATGGAACATTTTCAAAATACTTTCACTATGTTTTTCGTCATGAGGTACATATTCCAGACTGCAAATTGTAAAACATAATTATTCCAAATTCTATATTATTGTGTTAATGTATGCGAAAATTTATGTGGTTGCTTATTTTTGGTGGGGGGTTTCCTCACTTCCACAAGTTCCTTTTTATGGTACATCTTCTATGTTTTAATTTAAATTAAATCTCCCGTTGAAGCCTGAAGAGCGGGAGCGAAACCGGTTGTTTCGCCTGTTTTTTTTTGGGGGGGGGGGTTGTTTTTTTTGTTTTTTTGTTTTTTTTAATATGTCTAGTAATTAAGTTTTACACTTTTATTTCTGTCATATAAATATATATATATATCATTTTATCATTTCTGTTTTGGGCTTTTATAGAAAACTAGCAGTAGAGCCCGGCATTGCCCGGGGATGTAACAGTAAGAGATAGATCAAGTATCGACCTTCATAAAGACTGAAAAATAAAATTGACAAAGATTATTGTTTAAAGTTGACGGACACGCATGTCTAAATTTTTTTTTTTTTTTTTTTTTTTTACGAATTGGTCAAACCCAACCTCAAACAAAAACATTGTTTTCAATCGTTATGAGTCTACCGATTGAATAGAATTTTCTTATAAACAATTGTCTTGCAAATGGAATTTTTAAAGCATTCTGAATGTAAAAATAAAGAAAAAAGTGTGCAAGACAATAAGAAACACTACCTGCTAAAAAAAAGTGAAGTTTTGTTGAAATCGGTTGAAAAATGTAGGAAATCCGATTCAATATATAAACGTACAGACACACACACACAATCTGCGTTTTATAATAAGTAAGATGTTAATGTTATTGTTTTTCAGTATTGGCATTAGTTAGTTTATAAAGAAATTTTCTACACTTAATTTTTAACTGTTATTATTTCAAATGAATTATTATTTATTCTTGAATGTAAAAATATTGTTTGTAAGAAATGCAAAAATTTGTATGACTTTTTTAATCGGTAAGGCGTGGTTTGTTGCCTTTGTGTTGTTTTATGTAAATATTATATATTGCTCTAAATAACTTTCGACTTTACACCACCCGCCTCTGTCCCTATTCTGTCATATGTTTACTCAAACATATATAGTTTACTAGCGTTTTTCGCTTTCACTTGCTTTCGTTATGTCTTTTGTAAATATTATATGACAGTGTAAATCTGGCTTATTGTGGACAAATTTGTACTTGAATTGTCATTACTAGTTTGCATGACATTTAATTCTTTATCGTTCACGATCGTTTATGTATGCACAGGTGATGTAATGTATAGTGGCTCAGAATGAAAAATGGCAGCGTTGAGTTTCAGTCGAGCTCGCTACTCTGTTATACACTTAAATGACCTTGGGAAAGGAATGAATCTATCTTCTCTACCCATTGTAACCTGGTTCGAGTTTAACCAGTGCCTATTTGTCTAGTGACCTGATAATATCATCCTGGCAAACTGATTCCAGCGTGTGGCACCTTTGAAAAGTGCCTGAAAACCATACATTGTGTTGACCCAAGCTTATGTGTGAAATTAGTTAGAGAAAACTTTTCGTCGATGGCTATGCTAGCACGAACTCAAAAGTCATTGTGACCGAGCGTCTAAGCATACTAGCATTATTCAAACTGGTAATCATGCCATGTTTTCTAGGCGTAGGTGTTGTTATTCCTTAGTTAGGCACAAGGCTACAAGTAAGGAGCACTCAATGAGGATAGAGCTTTCTATTCATTAGTAATGGACAAATAACTTTCAACTCAATTTTTAGGTTTGTAGCCATCTTAAAAAATGTGTATATTGTTTATATTTGTATCTGGAACAATCCATTATCTGAAAAAAGTTGTTAGTGTAAAAGAAATTGTTAGTGTAATACTTGCACGTAAAATAAATTATTCACACAATGCAATGCTTCTGGCCACATCATGTTCAAACACCGGTTCCCGTACGATCACCAAAGTTAAGAAAAGATTAGCCTGGTTAGTATCTAGATGAGTGACCGCTTGGGGATACCAGGTGCTGTAATCTTGGATGTGCCGGTGGTCTAATGGATGGCGGCTCGGAATTGGAATCGGAGAGCCGAGTTCCAGTTCCAGTTCCAGTTGGGTTCGTTATATTCACAAATAAATCTACTCTCCAAACTTAATTAGTAAGACTTGTAACACAAAATCATTATTATCTTCAAAAACTTCTTATAATGTAAAAATTATTTTCTGGCTTTAAATAACCTGAAAAGGTCGATAAACGAATCAAACACACTATCAACAATCCAAATATGTTTCGATTTTTAATAATAAACAAGGGGTTGATAAGCCGTAAAAAATCAATATTATGTCCAAGTGGGTGATACCATTTTCTCAGTCTAACCTACTTACCAAAATCTAACCAAATCAAGAAAAGAAGGATCAGATTTTTTTATGGTTTTCTTCCTGTTCTAAAGCTGTTTGTTCTTTTTACTGCTCTGGGTATTAAGACCCCAGTAATGCTTTCTTTTCTAGCGTAGGGAAATGATTAATGAATCAGTTTGCTTTACCATTACCACTGAATAGTGAGTTCGATCCTCACAATGATCTCCATTCTAAAACATTTAAATGGTCCCTTAGAGTAAGTAAGAAATGTCTGGCTACTTGTTTCCGTACCTTTGTGCTAAGATACGCTTGTGTTTCTTACACACACGGAGCCAACCTGTGGTTTATGCCAGTGATTCTCACCGTGGTCCCTTAGGCCCAAAAGTGGGCCTGAGAAATATTTTAAACTAATTTCAAAGCCGCCCTATCGGGCAACATTTAAGTTAAATCCTCCGGAGAGCTCTTGATTAGGTCTTCATGGCAGTATGTAGGGAGGGGGTAAATGCGATAGGCAACAATAAATTACAGAACTCAAAATTGATCGCTGCATTTAAATATTGCATTAATATTTAAGCTTATTTTTTTTTAAGTTTAATGATAATTCTTCTGCCGCCACTTAATTTAAACACATTGTACATAGGTCCTTACTTTCCATAGAAACAATTATTTTTATTTCATGGGTGACTTTCGCTGGATTTCACAATTAATTTCAATTATTCCTAAATTTATTTCCAAGTTATAAAAACTGTTATCGTACAAAAAAAGTTCATCGCAAAAAATTACGAAAAAATCGCCGAAAACAATCGCAGTTATAACTTGGTAATCCAAAATTTAAGGATTGCACGTCCGGATCTGGCCGGAAATTTTTTTTAATTTGCTCTCAGGCCTAATTTCAAAATGGTATGATATTTTGTGCTACGACCTCTAGGAGGAAAGCTGCAAACACGGATAATTTTATTTTGAAACACTGTAATTTGAGAATAGTATTTTTTTCAGTTGGACATGAGCTATTGAAAGTTAGGGAGTTGTGGCCCTTTAATTGTTTTTATCCCTAGCAGTCAAGATGGCGGAATCCTAAAAAAATCACAGTAATGAAAACTAAGGAATCCAAAATTTCAGGATTGCGGGTCCGGATCCAGCCCGGGATGTTTTTAATTTACTCACAGAGTCGGCCAAATTCCAAAATGGTATGGTATGTTGGGCTTATGGCCTCTAGAAGTGAAGGTGAAAAAGTGTGACACAGTGACACACTGACATTCGCATTTATTATATTCATGAGCCTGGAGACACAAAAATTAGGGTGGTCATTGATCAGGATTTATATTTTCTACTACATTCTGCTTTTGTATTGAGGAATCGGAGAGCCGAGTTCGAATTCCAGTTAAATCCATTATATTCACTTACATGTTAATACCCTTCGGAAAGGTATGAATCCTCTTCTTCTCCCCTTAGCTATTGATAAATAGCAGGACAGCCTTGGATGGAAACTGGTCTACCGCAGAAAGAAATGGCAACCTACTGCAGGAAAAAAATCTGCTATGTCAGTCATGTATCGGAAGACACCTGATCGCCTCAGCGTGTATCACGTATGGCACATAACTGAATGATTCAATATATAGTTATTTTTAATTCCGTTCTGCAGTGTAAACATAGTGATGTGAATCATCATGGCGACTGCTAACTTCGTCAGTTTTTACTCGTGTCGAATCTTCTTCTATGTGTAATGTCCCTTCAGGACGTTGGTAATCATAGCTCTCCACAATTTCCTTTCCTTTGTAGCTCATAATAAATTTTGTTTTTGGTTCTCTCTTGTTCCTACCAACCATTTACACAGATCTTTTTTTCCAAGGTTATTAACATGTAAATGAATGTAATGGATTTGATTGGAATTCGAAATCTTCTCTGCGGTTCCTTAATCCAAGCCGCTATTCATTAATCCACCTTCGTACGAATCCTGTTCTTCTCCCTCTAGCTATTGGTAAATAGCAGGACAGACCGGATTCTTGGATGGCAACTGGTCTACCGCAGAAAGAAATGGCAACCTACTACGGGTAAAAATCTGCCTCGTCAGTCATGTATCGAAAGATACATGATCGCCTAAGCATGGCACATAACTGACTGAAATTATCTGTTAGATGGAATTTCTATTTGTGTTTATGTTTGCCTGATTTCTTTCTTTTTTTTTTTTGACACCAAACATGGGTCAGAAGGAAGAAACAGGTTGAAACTAAAACTCTGCTGACTGGACCGTAGTTACATTTTCTAGGACAGCGCCCATTTTGGGGTATGATTACTAGTTTCAACAGGGCCTGTACGCTCAAACTCTCGATCATAACGACTTCTAATTTTGGACGAGCCCAACTATCAGCGAAAAGTTTCAGTCTCAAGGCTGGGGTCAACCTGTGGTATGCTTTTCAGGCAATTTTCAAACGCAAATTGCAAGCTGGGATCGACTCCCCAGGACGATAGAATCTGACAAATCGATCATGGTGAGATTGAACGCGAGTCTCATAGTCAGAAAGCGAACTTTCTAACCACTCGACCCCATAACCACATATTAACTCACTTTTTTTTACAGTGATATTCCCTCTATGCAAATCCAGGAGCCACTCGAGGTAGAGGGTTACAAATTAAGAGACAGTTTATGCGGAAATGTCGATAAGGTAACGGTTAGCTCTAGACTTGAAGAATTTAGGATTGTTGTGACCGGAAAAACATCTTCTTGGGAGTCGGTTCAACAGAGTAGTTCTCGGGAAGAAGTTGCTCGAGTGGAACTTACCTTTCACCATTGGAATACGAAGGGAATGAGGATAGTACAGCGGATTCTAGATATGAAGGCTAGAACTGTTGGAACTAAGAAATGTAGTTCGTCTGAGCACTTTCTTTGGCAGTAGCGATGGGGCTGAAAGAGGCTTGCGACATCTAGTTCATGTGATCCGGATTGCAGAGTGGAAAGTAATTTGACACATTCAAGGATGCTGGGACGCTTTTAGACTCCGTCAAGACTGTAAAGTGGGGAATGGGCAGGCTCTGCCCAAATATGACAGCAGTACTCCATTTTAGGCCTGATCTGACTCTTGTAAAGGTAGAGCTAGCAAAAGGAGTCACGTGCTTATTAGACGGCTACATTAGAACCGACCATTTTTCCTGCATCTTTTACGATGGACAGTATGTATGAGTTCCACTTAAGGTCTGGGTTGAGGCCTAAGAGTCGTTCAGGACAACAGGCCTCCATGAGGGAACATCAATTCATCATCGTCACATGATGGTAGCTCAGAGTCTGATTGGCGATGATGCAATATATCTAGTTTGGTTTTTGATGCATTAAATGTAAGCAGAAAGTTTTCTCCCGAACAGATCGGATAAGACACCAGCTTCCAAGCACTGGTTGTCTAGAGTTCTGTAGGTGCACCCATATACGGTTGTATCATCAGCATAGACTACCAATGTTTTACGTTAGAATAACAAATTAACTTCTATAGGAAATGGCTTTTTTCACCAACCTTGGGTCAACACGGGGTATGATTTTCAAGCACTTCACTGTAATCGTTTCCTTACGACGACATTATAAAGAAGTGTTGTGGAGTGATTTCACAGTGGAGGCTTGTATTTGTACTAAGTCGGTCCTAAAATAAGTTCGACGTACAAAACGTTAGAAACCTGCTATAATAGGTATGACGCAGAGTAATCTAGTTGTGGTCGCTGATACTTTAATATGTTTGTCAGGTTTGCTCGTCACTCTGCCGGCTGCTTGAGATATTTCGTCTTTTACTGACATTCACCATTGATTCGACAGTCGTATTTATGCCTACCATGAAAAGAAGGGTGGGACAATCGACCCCGGCATCGACTAACCGAACTGAGCGACTCTTACTACTCCTACTTATTATAGGTGGGAGAGTCTATTAACTATAGAATAGGTGTGTTCCACTATAACAAGAAGTTACCTCCTTAACAAATCTAACTGGTGAGATTCTAATCCGGGTCGAATAGTCGTTACGCCAACGTTTTGACTACTAGGCCACTAAGTTTAGTAAATTGGTACATTGAAGGGGGGGAAATAATTTGCAAACTTGAGAAGTGAATTCGATCCTCACTAGTGCTCCTTACAGCCTTGTGTCAAACTAAGTCTAGTCAGTAGGTGTCTTTGTGGCGGGTAATGGTTGGCAAACTTGAGTACAGAGTTTGATCCCCAATGAGTGCTCCTTATTAGTAGCCTTATGCCAAAGTAAGTTTTCTAAATGGGTTCCTCGGAAAGAGATAATAGTCGGCCAATTTAAGTAGTGAGTTCTATCTTCTCTGAGTGCTCCTTGGATCCTTGTGCCAAAGTAAGTTTAGTAAATGTGTATATCGGAGAGTGATAATGGTTGGCAAACTTAAATAGTGAATTCTAGCTTCACTGAGTGCTCCTTACTTTTAGTCTTGTGCCAGACTAAGAAATAACAAATGGCTTTGGCGTATTATAAAATACTACTCGCGTGATTAACACGCCAAGTGTATTTATTTAAATGTATTTATTTACCTATTTATTTTTGAACGTAATGACACCTGCTAAGCTTTCTGTCAATTTCAGGTGGGCGTCTATCAGGTAATCAGTTCTATCAATTAAATGTGTCACCTCGGTGCTAACAAGATAAGATATACTCTTCCTAAAGGTAGATCTTTGGCGACGAGTCGCAAGCATTCTGAACGCCAATGGGCATTGAAAGACGTTATCACTGGCAACCGTGTTTAGACATCGCGCTAGGTGAGAGAAAAAAAATTGGGGTTGGGGCGAAAGTTTCAAGGATCATAAACTCCGCTTAGAACTTCTGCAAGATTTCAAAATTCACTTTGGATAATAATACGTTATTAATTAATACGTCATTAATTAATAACGACGTTTTCAGTCAGAGGCTCGTTTTCGATACACAAATAATTATACCAACTCGAGTTGGTATAATTATTTGGGTATCGAAGACGAGTTCGGATTATAGTCAAAATCGATGAATTTAATTTCGCACTTTGGGAAAAATATGGATCTATTCCTTCTCCTCGCATACTCAGATGTGGTGCAGACTGGACTCTCTCTGGTCGTGTAAAGCTCTGAATTCAAAGCCGCGCGCGGATCTAGTGGCCCTGTTAAATAAAAGTTGTAATATAAAACTTGGGTTGGTCCCGTGACGCTTGAAGAAACGTAAAATGGGCTTGAGCAGACGGAAATCTTCGGAAACGAGAAAGGCCTTCAAATCAAAATAGTTCTGATGAGGATTTAAGTCATTGTTTCATCGAGTTCTCTGATATATCTCCTTTTACCTTCTTAGTGGCGCCAGTTTCACTTCACCCAACATCCACTCCCATTTGATTATCTCCCTTTGTTACTTGTTTTCTGTCCATCATTTTTTTGTACATTTTTTGAACCGCATTGTGCTGGCGTTACAGAATCACAAAGAATAGTACCAAATAATATAAAGCATATCATTTGAAGATTTGTTTTAATAACAACAACAAGTAAAATGGATATTACAACTCTAAGAGAAAATAATGACATAATCAAGATGTTGGCATTTCACAGTACTTCAAATAAAAGGTTAAGAAGGCAAGCGCTATCAATACAGGAAAGAGCGATGACAGGTTATTTTTATGTATACAATTATCTAAATAAATGTTCTGTTTATAATAAACAGTATGAATTGAATGTCCGAGAAATTTCGTAGAAAATATGTGTCCTCCAACAGGAATCGAACTTGTATCCTACACGGAACCTTCATAAAGGTTCGATTCCTGTTGCAGGACACATATTTTCTGTTTATTATGAATAGAGCATTTACTTAAATAATTGTATCTATAAAAATAACATACAAACAGAAAATATCTTAAAATAATTATCGAACTTAGCCCATATATATATATACATACATATATATAATCTCATCCACAGACAGACTGTTTAGCTGTATCACAGCTCATCACTGCGGCTAGACATGCGGTTGCCTTTAGCTGGGATCGAAACCCGACTGAATTGGTATCAGGCGGATTTTCTACCACTAAGCTGTCGGCACACGGTCGGGATGAAGGTGGATTTTTAGGGTATTCATTTTTGGAAACACGCCATATATATATAAAGAATTAATGGATTTTCTTTCATTTTATCCGATATATTTTTACTACTTCTAACGTTAATTTTAGTGGATACCCATATTGGAGTAGACGCTCCGTTTATTTTAAACAGTATTTATTTCGTCTACCGGCCTGCGTACTCGTGAAAACTTAAGAAATAGAATGTGCTTTCCGGCAAAATATTTTCTTTATTAAGTTTATTAAGCTCACCGTAACGAGACTGAGCACAATTGTTAGATAAAAATGTCACGCTAATTAAAAGAGAAAACAATTCATCGTCCAATGTCCAGAATCAAGAGATTGTTACTCTGCCAGTTTCTTTTATGCTTATATATGATAAGATCAAGAACAAATACGACATTTTTATCGATCTAAAATGATTAACCACATAATAGACGTGTTTCGTATATATCTATATTAGAGTAGTCTGATGTTGTTGGATTTAATTCAATCCACCCAATGCAAGTATAAACATAAAAAGACATACATACACATCCACCCAACTATATACATATATTAGAGCTTTTTTGTATATATATATATATATATATATATATATATATATATATATATATATATATATATATATATATATATATATATGAATAGGGATCAAATATAAATTAGAATCTGGCAGAATGATAGGATAAGGAACAGATAGTGAACGTTTATAAATGTAAGGTTTCGCATATATATATATACATATATATACATATATATATATATATATATAATTATATATAATTATAATTATATATATATAAATATAATTATGCTATAATTATTATATATATATATATATATATATATATATAATTATAATTATTCTTTTTAAAAATATGATTCCATCCCGACAAAGAAATTGCTGTTTCAAAACTGAAACTCTTGTCCTAAAGTTTAATTTCCAAATTAAACTTAAAATTTAGAGCACAGTTTCATTCTCAAGCGATGTTTGGAATAACTAACCGAAGAAATTTTTTACTCATTTATAAGTATGAAATGGAGGTGTAATCTGGGGTCTGTCATTCATTATTGAGGGGTCTCTGCTTTGATAAAAGTAACACACACGCACACACACACACATATATATATATATATATATATATATATATATATATATATATGTGTGTGTGTGTGTGTGTGTGTGAGTGTGTGTGTGCACGCGCCAATTCTTACATAAATAAGAGTTCTCTATTTTAAATACTTTTAAAAGAGGTTTTTAATACACATGAAAAAAACATTTTTCATTTAGTTACACATTTATATCCAGTTTTATGCATGAATCGGAGTTTATCTAGAACATACAAAAGAACTATCGTATATATATATATATATATATATATATATATATATATATATATATATATATTCAGCATATCTTCATTCAAATATGTTTCATTGAATAATATTAATATATTATGTCTATTTTTATTTTTATAATGATCCTTTCTAATTCTCTAATCAGTTTCCTGATGTTAACATAAAATTCATCAGTGAAAGCGTTGTAGTTTTTTCCTACCCAAGCACTTTTGTTCTACACCAAAATCATCCTCAGCAGTCAATTACAAAGACAAACTCATTGTTACTGTGATTAAATCTATATTTCGTTGCGATGGTGATTAACAAGCGTCGCAATATAAGGGTGCTGACCGGAAATTGCTAGAAATACAAATGGGATGAAATGTTTGTTATATGCATATCAACACGTTGCTGCTATATTCGTAACGAATTTTGTTGAGTGTTGGTTGGGTGATTATTTTTATATAGAGGGTCTTGAGAATATGTATATATATATATATATATATATATATATAGGTCTGCTCTACTTAACGTATTGAGCACTTTATTTAGCTATTTTGCTTACTCGTATCGGTTTTTTTTTACTTTGGACTTGAATGCTAGACGATTATTTTCGGCTAACGTACATGTTCTTTGTTCTTTCTTTTTTTATACCTTTTTTTCCCTTTGGTATTGGTTTGATTATTTGCAAATCAAGACACCGAAGGTTTTCCGGAACAGTATAATTTCTTATACTTATAAGATTATTACTATTATATATATATATATATATATATATATATATATATATATATATATATATATTGTGTGTGTGTGTATTTAGGCAGCATTTTTTCATTTATACATGTTTCATTAAATAATATAGACAAGTGTTGTCTATTTATTTTATGTAAATATTTTTCATAACGTCTGATAGGCTTAATAACATTATCATTAAACGAAGAAAGAAAATCACAATACTGATACATATTTTTTAATCCAATCTAAGCTTTCAGCTTACATAAGCCATTATCAAAGATGACAATTACTGTACAATATATTAAGCAATATACGGACAAGACAGTGATGACAGCCTGTTTCTGTTTACATGGATGATTTCCAAGCAATGATAAACACGTGCATATAAGATGCTGGAAGCTCATGACGTCACACATGACCACGCGAAAGTGAATTCGAGAAGTATTAAGTATGGGAAGTCGTTGGTATAAACCAATGGCTTCTGTCACCTATTATAGACATTTAAGGATATTTATGGAGATTTCATAGTTTATTTTGTTTAGGTTAGGTTTCAACTGTTTTATGTATATAGGGTCAAGATTTTTTAGTTTTTGTTTATTGTTTTCAGGTTTAAATATAAGTGTGTTTTCGGCAAGGATTTTACGGAATTGTGTGAGCGGCCAGGCATGTTGTTTTAAATGCCTAAAAATGTTAGAGTTTTCATTCAAATGTAGTGTCAAGCGTCGTGAAAGCGAGTTTGTGGTGTGACCAACCTAAATATTATTTAATTCGTTGGAGATACAATCTCCCAAAGGGCACTTGAATTTGTAAACTATGTTGGTTTTTTGCAAATCGCTAACCGGGGGAGAAGAATCATTGCGAAGAATTATATATATATATATATATATATATATATATATATATATATATATATATATATATATATATAAACTGTTAAACATCCAACTGAAATGCAATTCAACCAAACGCATGCTTACGTTCATTTGTTTTTAATACAGTACTGGACATTCTTTAGACCAGGTATCTCCAGACTTTTTTCAAAGATTTGATAAGGTGAATATGCGTGAGGGACAAACATTCTGCTTGACATTCTTTGAACCATTAAAATTAAATACAAATGAACTATCTTATAAAATTTTATTTCAAATGGCGTATTTTTATTTCTTCACATGGATGACAAATAAATTTAACCAGGTCTTACCAAAATCACCCAGCCTGTCATATCTGAAGCCCATATAAGATGAAGTAAAATATGTCTGAGAAAAAAAGGACTTCCTGGAAGCTATATCTCAGGATAATCTTAAGCATTCCATATTATTGGTAATTAATGTTGTCTGTCAATTTTTAAGTTAAGAACATATGAATAGGAACATAAACAGCAACATTCATCTTATTAAGAAAGTAGAAAACATAAAGTGATACAAGTCCAAGTGTCCAAATATATTTATAACTGATTTTAACCAACACAAAACAAATTTAATTGATCAAGATTTTAGAATTTATTCATCTTAGATGACCAAAACAAATAACTTGCCTGAAGTAATGTGAAGGATGAAAATAACATCTGGAGTGCAGTATGTAGGCCATGTCTGGTTCAAAGGCAGTGACTTTAGAAATTGGCTGAAAAAGGCCAAGATCTGTGTCACACCACCATAGAGCAGCCACAAAGATCTGCTGCCATCTTTTAGTAACACATTAAATTACATTTTATAGGTATGTTTTTACATACTCTGATTAGCAATACTGGCGATCCACAGGTGATACATTCTATGACAGATGATGGGGACCATATGAAATTTGATCGCGGACCGTAATTGGACTCCGGTCCAGCTTTTGGGCATGCCTGCTTTAAACAGAGCCATATACAGTGTAAATATTTTTTTTCTGGATCTTATTAAAAACGTACCAAGCACACAACTTACTAAAAGTTTCACGGTAATAAGCCGATCCTAAGACTTTCAGAATTTCCCTGTTCCATTGTTCGGACGTTATATATATATATATATATATATATATATATATATATATATATATATACATGGTCAGCGGTTACAATGCCTTGCAAGAGGATTGGTCTCAATCACCTGCCATCCACTAATACACGCGCATCAATATTTATTGAATAAGGCAAAATTAAATAAAATAAAATACTTAGATGTATATTTTTTCTCGGTTAGGCGCTAGCTGGCTTAACAAGAACCTGCCTACATTTGCTAACAAGTTCTGATCTTTTGTTGAGGAAACTTGCTTGTTCCGGCAATCATATTATTCTATATTTTTCCTGCAGGCATAGGCCACAAGACTTTGATGTTGCTTTTAGAACTTACGCTGTTTTTATCTTTTTCTATTTAAATATAGGAGATTTTCCGGTTTTGTCCTTTTGTGCCCATACATATTTAGACAGTGTTGTTCTGTTATCATGCTATTATAAAAATATGTTTTATCATTGTAAAATCTTTCTTTCCAATGTTCTGTGGCTCTTTAATAGATTTGTCAGGTTTATTTACACTATTTATATTTTTTGAACTGTTGTTCTCATCTTTATTGTCATGTTCACGACGTTCTAATTGTTCTAGTTCCCAAAGAACACATGACTAAGGGATATAAGCGTTGGTTGAAATAATCCAAGAGTAACTTGACACAAAGAGTTCAATACCTGGTCACAGCAGAGATAAACAAACATTTGGACAGTTTAGTTACTAAAGGGAATTAACTGGGATATCCAGAAAAGGCATGATACGTGGAACTAGAACAATCTACCTCCGTGGACTAAATAAAGGGTTTGGTTCAAAATTTCAACTTACCTGAAGAAGGGCGGAGCGTACAACGGTCAAAATATCGTGGATGTGGCAATAAGGATGAGGACAATAGTGTCCGAATAATGTAAATGGTGCAAATAGTTGCAATATCTCATCTCAGAAATGTAGACAGATTTTGAAGGTTAATATGGCAATAAAAATAGAGACAACAGTCCGAACAATATAAATAGTGTAAATAGTTGCAATATCTCATCTCAGTAATATTGACTGATTTTGAAGGAGATTATGGAAATAAAGATGAGGACAACAGTCCGAACAATGTAAATAGTGTAAATAATTACAATATCTTATCTTAGAAATATAGACAGATATTGAAGGAGTGAATATGGCAACAAAGATGAGGACAACAGTCCGAATAATGTAAATAGTGTAAATAGTTACAATACCTCATAGACAGATTTTGAAGGTGAATATGGCAATAAAAACGAGGACAACAGTCCGAACACTATAAATAGTTACAACATCTCATCTCAGAAATATAGACAAATGTTTGTCAGGTTTGCTCGTCACTCTGCCGGCTGCTTGAGATATTTCGTCTTTTACTGACATTCACCGTTGATTCGACAGTCGTATTTATACCTACCATGAAAAGAAGGGTGGGACAATCGACCCCGGTTTTCTGCAACACTTCATAATTGCGTTTCTTTAGCAACTACACCATATCTGTGCAGCTATAACTCAAATTTTACTGGGTCTCTTTTAAATATTTGATTCAGCATGCACGAGTTTTTAAAGTAATTATCAAATAAATGAATGAATAAATACCCTAATCCAGTTTTACAGCAAAATGAAATATCGGATTAAACCAGATTACATTCCTGTTCTGTTTTCTAGAAGACATTTTTCCGGCTGCAGAAATATTATGTCATGGTCTAGCTTGGGTCCAGTAAAAATTTATAGAGCAAGCAAGGGTACCTCACCGTGGCTAAATGTTAACGAGACCAGTACACTTGACTATTACAACTGAGTAGTGAATTCGATCCTCACTGGGTGCCTCATAAAACAAAATTGGCATCATATAATCTAATAAGGGTGACATATCGTAAAATCAACCAACATAAATATTTATGTCTATTTCATTCTATAGGTTATCTATCTCTTTCATTCTGTACGCTATATATCTATCTGTTTGTCAATTTCAGTCTATTCGTTATCAGTCAGTTCATCTAATTATCTATCCATCTATCATTCTGTACGTTATCTATCTGTTTTATTATGTACGCTATTTATCTATATATCTATTTCATTGTGTATGTCATCTATTTCAGTCTGTTCATTATTTATCTATCAGCTTGTTCATATCTATCTATCTATCTATCTATCAGAACCTGTTCATATATCCCTCTCTCTATAACTATTTCAGTCTGTACATTATCTATATATCAATCTATCTATTTCAGTCTGTTCCTTAACTGTATATCTCTCTCGCTATCTATTAGGTTATTGCAAGAATAATGTCGTTTTCTTACATATGTTACTATGTGAGAAAACGACATTATTCTTGCACCAACCTAATATCATAACTTGTTCATATCTATCTATCTATCTATCTATCTGTTTCGCTGTGTTCGTTATCTATCTATCTGAGCAGGATCATATGCATCAGAGCGCTTCGGTTGGAATAATGACTAGCATGTACAATTTGGGCGACCACTATTACTGAGTTTTGATTTCAGTCGTCACTAGCTGCCTATGTTTGGCATCTGTCTATCAGATAAAGGCAAAAAGGTTGTACCCGATTTTCATTGTTCTTATAAAATAACAGCAAAGATGGAGGATGAATAGTTGCACTTACGTCATATTATGCGCTTTAAATTTTGGAATGGAGTAACCGTTGAAACTCCAGGGAAAAAAAAACATTCAGAAGGTTTATTTGGATTGTATTCCAGAACTTCGGACCGACAAAAAATGGTTCGAAAAATTTCGTCGGAGTGATTGCGACCAAAACATTCCAGCACGCTCCGAGCGAGTTTCTAGCGTCGATGAAGCCGCTCTGTTTGAGTGTATGAATAGAATATGTATTCTTTGTAAGAAATCAGTTTCATTGACATATTTTTGTAAAGAGTGTTTTTGTCGAGAGTCAAATCTATTACTGGTAATTTTTTTTTCCAAAACGTA
>OZ010582.1:55095145-55120145 GCA_963932145.1 Acanthosepion lycidas | reverse complement strand
TTACTTTTGCAATGTTCGGTGATGTTGAGTAACTGGTATGAGATTGACTATAAAGAATTGTAAAAACAGTGCATTT
Organism: Acanthosepion lycidas; assembly: GCA_963932145.1. Classification (NCBI taxonomy): domain Eukaryota; kingdom Metazoa; phylum Mollusca; class Cephalopoda; order Sepiida; family Sepiidae; genus Acanthosepion; species Acanthosepion lycidas. Next base: position 55,120,069 of record OZ010582.1, on the reverse strand, counting down.
TAAATAGATTTTCTTCATAGTTAATTCTTTTCTCTTATAGGCAGACTGGTATTTATTACGTCGAAATTGCGTTCAGATGTGTTACGATGAAGTACCAGTGCGTTATATATCATTTATGTTTCTTTATATATCTTTAAAGCTATCATTATTGCTAATGAAGGCAAATAACAGTTCCGTTCTGAAAAATAAAATAATCATTTATCTGTGTGAAAATCGTGAATGCATAAACGCAACCTAAATGATAGTTTAGATCACTTCATTAATTACTTTTAATGAGTTCGTTCAGCACTAATTACCATTCTGTGACAATCTGAACTTAGTACAGTGTGTTTCAGAACTTTTTGAAACAAAATGATCGGACACAAATCAAAGACCACAAATAGAGTAATGGAAATTACATTTATTGAAAGGATAACATTTTAGGATCGGCAACCATTTCGTCTCAAACATGAGCCAAAAATATCAAGAGAAGCCCTAGAGTAGATGACAAAGATGTCTGCCGTTCAGTTGAAAGCATTGTTGAATGCAAAGGTGTTGATAATGCGTGGACATTCCTCCTGGGTGATCACTTGTATCTTCTCGGTGATGGCTACCTTCAATGCAGCAATGGTGCGAGGATTTCCCTGGAAGAGGTTGTCTTTGAAGTATCCCAGAGGAAGAAATCTGGGTGGTTCATTTTCAGGCAAGTGAGGTGCCCATCCCACTTCAGTTCTGCGACTGATGAGATGCACCCCAGGCTTTTCACGGAGCCTTGCCATTATAACAGGAGCAGTGTGAGGAGGAGCACAATCATGCTGGAAATACTGTTCCTCCTTCTGACGCACCTCGAACTCTCCACACATGAAAGGTTGCTGATTTGTTTCAACAATTGTAAAACATCTTCTCTCAATCTCTCTCTCTCTCTCTCTCTCTCTCTCTATATATATATATATATATATATATATATATATATATATATATATATATATACAAACACACAAAATCAAACATATTTACACTGGGTTCGATGGATAAATTGTCACAATTTTATATAGCACATACAAAAGCAATATATATATATATATATATATATATATATATATATATAGGGTGATTCAGAAATTTTTGAAACAAAATGATCGGACACAAATCAAAGACCACAAATAGAGTAATGGAAATTATATTTATTGAAAGGATAACATTTTAGGATCGGCAACCATTTCGTCTCAAACATGAGCCAAAAATGTCAAGAGAAACCCTAGAGTAGATGACAAAGATGTCCGCTGTTCAGTTGAAGGCATTGTTGAATGCAAAGGTGTTGATAATGCGTGGACATTCCTCCTGGGTGTTGGCTGCCTTCAATGCAACAATGGTGCGAGGGTTGCCCTGATATATGTGGTCTTTGAGGACCCCCCAAAGGAAGAAATCTGGTGGGTGGGGGGTTAAGTCAGTCAAGTGAGATACCCATTCAACTTCAGCTTTGCGACTGAGACGCACCCCAAACTTTTCACGGAGCCATGCCATGGTAACATTAATAGTGTGAGGAGGAGCATCATCCTGCTGGAACCACTGTTCCTTCTCAAGGTCCCCACGCTCCCCATCTGAGAGGCCGCTGCTTTGCTTCAACAATTGTGAGTTTGCATTCTGTCATGTTATCCATTACACCACTCACACATCCGCAGATACTTATAGACTCAAATATAAAGGAGTAATATTACTCTATTTCCGAACAAGTAATAAATGCTCATAGTCACAAATATAAAAGAATCTAGATTTACCTGTCATTGAACCAAGTAAATGCTTATAAACTCAAATATAATTTTTAAGACGACAAATTTTGATATTATTAGGTTGATGCAAAAATAATTACGTAATAAGTTCGTTTTTTGACGTATTTTTAACGTCAAAAAACGACATTATTACGTCATTATTTTTGCACCAACCTAATATTAGATTGGTGCAAAAATAATGTCGTTTTCTCACATATGTTACTATCTGAGAAAACGACATTATTTTTTGCACCAACCTAATAAATAATCCAGCAAGGATTAACATGTAAAATCGAGCAGCCAATCACAACTCATTTCTTTTGCTTCTCTTTTTTTTTTCTTTTTTTTTTCTTTATTTTTTTTCTTTTTTTCTTTTTTTAATCGAATTCTCTCCATCCTGAGGCACAACGGGTTACTAGGTGTGGTAAAGGTTCTTTTTTTTTTTTTACAATAAGATTTACCCTATACAAAGCCCGACTGGCCACTCGAGTGTCCCGCTAAGGGTTAATTTATATGGATTGAAGAGAAAGATGACAGTTGAACAGGTTAAGATTGTAGTGATCGGGGAAACATCCTCTTGGGAGTCTGTTCTACAGATCAGTGGTTTGCGGGAAGATGCTGCTCGAGTGGAACTTACTTCGCGTCGATGGAATATGGAGGGAATGTAGGGGGTTTGCTAGAATGTAAGTGGGACCTGGCCGTGAAGGGTAGATCTGACGGAACCAAGGAATGCAATTCGTCCGGGCATTTTTTTCCATAGAAGTAGCGATAGAGCAGTGAGAGACTCGCCACATCCCACCTGTGACAGAGAGAGAGAGAGAGGTTTGAGGGTGGAAAATAATCCTTCATCACGAAGTACTTGGAGACGCTTTTAAACTCTATCAAGATTGGTAAGTGGGGACTGGGAATCCGTGTCCAAATATGGCAACAGTACGCCATTTTCGGCCTTCATCTGGCTCTTATAATGTCTATGTTAATGTACTTAACCCAGCCTTTTTTCATTTTTTTCTTTTTACTGTTGTTAATTCTTTCAGCATTATATACAGAGAGAGAGAGAGAGAGAGAGAGAGAGAGGGTGGGGAGGCACGGTGGAGAATTGGATAGCGGCTTGGATTTAGGAATCGCAGAGCCGAGTTCGAATTCCAGTCGATTCCATTATGTTCACTTACATGCTAATACCCTTGGGGAAGGTATGAATCCTGTTCCTCTCCCTCCAGCTATGGGTAAAATAGCAGGACAGACTGGGTTCTATAGCCTTGGATGGCAACTTGTCTAGGAGAAGGACAACTCTGAATTCAAAACCTGCGGATGGTCATTTGGAGACCTTGTGGTACTTAGTGCACCAGGTCTCTGTATTCGGCCCTTCAAAAAATGTGGATGGTCCTGCAAGAAACCTTCAACACTATAATCAAATCTCATGTGCCGTTGTTGGGCTGTCGGTTTCCTGGAAACTGTTCTGCTTGACCTTCATACGTCGAATTTCGACGGGAGAGTAGACTATATATATATATATATATATATATATATATATATATATATATATATATATATATATATATATATATATATAATCATCTCAGTTACATTGTTTTCGCACATCAATAAATCAAGTTGCTTAATGATGAAAAAAAAGCATTTATTTCATATAACAAATATTTAAGTTTCTTTATAATGGCTTTCTTTTTTTTACAGTAAGGTTCACTCTGTACAAAGCTCGGGGGCCACTCGAGGTAGAGGGTTACATTAAGAGGTAGTTTATATGGCTAGGAGGGAAAGATAATGGTTAACTCTAGACTTGAACATGTAAAGATTGTAATGATCGGGGAAACATCCTCTTGGGAGTCTGTTCCACAGGGCAATGGTTCGTCAGAAGAAGCTGTGGAACTTACTTCACACCGATGGACTACGTAGGGAATGTGGCTGGTTTGCTAGAATGTAAGTGGTATGTCGGGTCCTAGCCGTGAAGGTTAGATGTGACTGAACCAAAGAATGCAATTCGTCCGTGCATGTTTCTATAGAAGAGCAGTGACAGACGCGCCACATCCCGCCTGTGAGAGAGAGAGAAGTTTGAGGGTGGAAAATAATTCTTTTCCAACAAGGAATCGGAGACGATTTTGAGCTCTATCAATACTGGAAACTGGGGACTGGGCAGCTCCCGCCCAAATATGGCAACATTGCTCCATTTTCGGCGATGGATCGTATATAAGAGTTAGAAACAAAAACATTGCTAAGAAACGAGAACAAAAGGCGAGTAATCAGGAGGAAAGTAGATAGCGATTGACATTGCATTTACATATTTGAAAATTAAAGTTAGCGGGAAAAGATGGAGCCATAAGGGAATTCCACAAAAGGAAGTGTGTGAAAAGCAACTGTTAGCATAGAATTTATGGTTACATCTAGCCAACTCAACTATAAATTGGTAAGACCTCGTCGCCAATCTAGTATTGCATTAAATTCAGAGAGTGTAAGCACCATAGCAAAGATCTCATTAGAACAATTACTATGAAAGTATTTATAGAAAAGGCAAAGGGAGGCAACCATACGGAGGTGGGAAAGAGACTGAATCCGCGACGCTACACTAGGAACAATAATATGGCTGATTCTTCTTTGGTTTTTATCAAGGAGCTCTAGATAAATAGCAGGGTTAGCGGACCCTGCTATTGCAGCAATATTCTAAGCATGAACGAATGGTAGACTTATAGATATGTAAGATAGATTTTGATGAGAAAAATTGTCTAGCGCGTCACAGGGAAGCCATTTTTTCTTTTTTCCTATTCTCTCAGTCCCTCCTCTCTCTTTTTCTTCTGTCTCTCTTTCTCTGTCCGTCTGACTGTCTCTCTCTCTCTCTCTCTCTATCTATCTATCTATCTATCTATCTCTCATTTTCCCTTCATTTCGGCAAATCTCGCTGACTTCTTCCTTCTATTTCCTGTACTTTCTGTTTCAGTTGCTCTTTTAATTTCATTTACAATTCTTCCCTTTTTCTACATTTCATCCCTCTCTCTCTCTCTCTCTATCTATCTATCTCTAGCTCTCCCACTATTTCTCACTAAACTCTCTCCCCTTTCTCCTTCTCTCTCTCTCTCTCTAATATTCATTCAGCTTTTCATCTCCCACCTTCCAGTTTTTCGACTCTTTAATCTAATCGACCTCTTCTTTTTCTGTCGCCTCTTCTGTCTTCTTTTTCGCTTCCTTCTTTCTTTCCGGTTCTTTTTCTAATGAAAATCTCTTTATGTTTTTTTCTCTTCGAATCCTCGTCAACTTTTTTCTTTCTCTCTTTTCATTTATGTCATCTTCTCTTCATTACAAGTTTTCTCTCCTCCTCCTACGCCCTCACCCCACCCCTGTCATTTTGATCGATCATATATTCCTTCCCCGACCCAATCCTTGACCAACAAAATCACGACCGATTCCAAGCAGCCTCCAGCCACGGCATCTATTAAGTGTCTAATTCGAGTGAATGAGATCAGTATTTCAATCAAACTAGTTACAAAACCTGCTGTTGGTTCTATCTACAGCGTTTAAAGGATGGGCCTTCTTGCCATGGAGTAACGATTACCCTGCTCGTCTAGGTGAGTACTTTTACTGATAATTAGTTCGATCTTCATTAGGTGCTGCATACTTGTGAAACGTAACGTAGATAGGTTTACCGATTACTATTGAGTGAGTTCAATACTTACTGAAATCTTTACACCTGAGCCAAAATCAGGCTTAAGCTTTCTACATACGATCTACAAGAAAGTTTTCATGAAAATAGGAACTAGAAAAAAACTTGTACTTACAATCACAAAGATAGAGAAGAAATTGCTGGGACATAAATTGAGGAAAGAAGGCATAGAGAACTTAACACTTCTACGACATAGTGAAGGCAAGAAAAGTAAGGAGAAATGGCAAGTAACCTACTTAATGAGTTTGTATAAATGGACGACAAAAAAGGGATAAAGACGATATATTAAAGACAAGAGAAGTGAAGAGATAAAGGGAGAAACCTGCTTAAAAAGTTTGCGTAAATGTATGGTTTCACAGGGACAAAGAGGTCTGGTAAAGAGTCAAAAGTTATTTAAAGCAACAAAATATAGGAAGTTATGGAGAACCATGATCGCCTACTTAATGAGTTTGTGCAAATAGGTGTCAGGACAATGACAAAGAGGGATAGTAAAGAGTCAAAAGTTACTTAGAGCAACAAAATATAGGAAATTGTAGAGAGCCGTGGTCATCCACTTAATGAGTTTGCATGAATGGACAGAGGGAGTGGTAAAGAGTCCAAAGTTACTTAGAGCAACAAAATATAGGAAATTGTAGAGAGCCGTGGTCATCCACTTAATGAGTTTGCATGAATGGACAGAGGGAGTGGTAAAGAGTCAAAAGTTACTTAGAGCAACAAAATATAGGAAATTGTAGAGAGCCGTGGTCATCCACTTAATGAGTTTGCATGAATGGACAAAGGGAGTGGTAAAGAGTCAAAAGTTACTTAGAGCAACAAAATATAGGAAATTGTAGAGAGCCGTGGTCATCCACTTAATGAGTTTGCATGAATGGACAAAGGGAGTAGTAAAGAGTCAAAAGTTACTTAGAGCAACAAAATATAGGAAATTGTAGAGAGCCGTGTCATTCCACTTAATGAGTTTGCATGAATGGACAAAGGGAGTGGTAAAGAGTCAAAAGTTACTTAGAGCAACAAAATATAGGAAATTGTAGAGAGCCGTGGTCATCCACTTAATGAGTTTGCATGAATGGACAGAGGGAGTGGTAAAGAGTCAAAAGTTACTTAGAGCAACAAAATATAGGAAATTGTAGAGAGCCGTGTCATTCCACTTAATGAGTTTGCATGAATGGACAAAGGGAGTGGTAAAGAGTCAAAAGTTACTTAGAGCAACAAAATATAGGAAATTGTAGAGAGCCGTGGTCATCCACTTAATGAGTTTGCATGAATGGACAGAGGGAGTGGTAAAGAGTCAAAAGTTACTTAGAGCAACAAAATATAGGAAATTGTAGAGAACCGTGGTCATCCACTTAATGAGTTTGCATGAATGGACAAAGGGAGTGGTAAAGAGTCAAAAGTTACTTAGAGCAACAAAATATAGGAAATTGTAGAGAGCCATGGTCATCCACTTAATGAGTTTGCATGAATGGACAAAGGGAATGGTAAATAGTCAAAAGTTACTTAGAGCTACAAAATATAGGAAATTGTAGTGAGCCATGGTCATACACTTTATGAGTTTGCATGAATGGACAAAGGGGGTGGTAAAGAGTCAAAAGTTACTTAGAGCCACAAAATATAGGAAATTGTAGAGAGCCGTGGTCATCCACTTAATGAGTTTGCATGAATGGACAAAGGGAGTGGTAAAGAGTCAAAAGTTACTTAGAGCCACAAAATATAGGAAATTGTAGAGAGCCGTGGTCATCCACTTAATGAGTTTGCATGAATGGACAAAGGGAGTGGTAAAGAGTCAAAAGTTACTTAGAGCAACTAAAGACAGGAAATTGTAGAGAGCCGTGGTCATCCACTTAATGAGTTTGCATGAATGGACAAAGGGAGTGGTAAAGAGTCAAAAGTTACTTAGAGCAACTAAAGACAGGAAACTGTGGGGAGCCATGATCACCTATTTAATGAGTTTATGTGAATGGTAGATGGAGCAAGGACTGGGTGGTATAGTAAAGAGTGAAAAGTGAGGAAATTTTGTAGAGCCGTAATTGCGTAGAGAATTTAACTCACTCAGGACATGTTGACGGTAAAAGGAAGAGAAAATAGCGAGTAACCCTGTCTAATGCGTTTGCATGAATTGAGGGCAGAACAAGGACAGATAGAGGCGGTAAAAGTTTAAAGAGCTACAAAAACAGGAAGTTCTGAAGAGCCAATGGTTGTCGAGAGAAATGAACACTCACGGGGTAGTTTTGAATGAAAAAGAAATACGCGGAAACAGCGGTTAAACTACTTAGAGCAACAAAAGGAGAGGATGTTGTGGAGAGTTATGATCGCCCGCATCCTAAAACGATGCGGAACATAAAAGATGCTTAGCAACGGTGTTCAAAGGACTAGTGAAGAAGAAGAAGAAGAAGAAGAAGAAGAAGAAGAAGAAGAAGAAGAAGAAGAAGGGGAGGAGGAGGAGGAAAAAGAAGAAGAATAAGAAGAAGAAGATGGGCAGAAGAAGAAGTGGAATACGGGTGGAAGAAGAAGAAGAAGAAGAAGAAGAAGAAGAAGGGGAGGAGGAAGAAGGGTGTAGGAAGAAGAAGAAGAAGAAGAAGAAGCGGGGGAGGAGGAGGAAGAAGAAGAAGGGGTGAAGGAGGAGGAGGAGGAGGAAGAATAATAATAATAAGAAGAAGATGGGTAGGAGAAGAAGAAGTAGAATACGGGTGTAAGAAGAAGAAGAAGAAGAAGAAGAAGAAGAAGAAGAAGTAGAAGTAGAAGAAGAAGAAGGGGAGGAGGTGGAGGAGGAAGAAGAAGAATACGGGTGTAAGAAGAAGAAGAAGGAGAGGTGGAGGGAGAAGAAGAAGAAGAAGAAGAAGAAGAAGAAGAAGAAGAAGAAGAAGAAGAAGAAGGGTGTAAGAAGAAGAAGGGTGTAGGAAGAAGAAGAAGAAGAAGAAGAAGAAGAAGAAGAAGAAGAAGAAGAAACACGACACTTCTAATATCATGTGGTCAGGTAGGAAATGTTATGACTTTTAATTATTCCTCACGAGAGCAACGAAAAAGTAAAAAAAGAATAATAACAGTAAATGAAGATGACAATGTGATGGATGGTAGAGACGAAACAAACTGGAGGTAAACCCGAAAATGCGACAGAAACCCAAGGAAGAAGAAAAGGAAAGACGAGAGGTTGAGGTAGGAGTTAGAGTTAGGGCCGTATATCATTCATAATGATAAACGCTAAATGAGAATGATGAGTAAGAAAAGCTAGAAGCAAGAATAAATAATGAATCCATGGCATAAATTATAACTGTTTTTCTCACTGACAATCATTTGAACTGCGATTGTTTCTAGATGTTTTTTTTTAATTCTCTACATCCGCTCTCAAAACACTTGATGATCAGGACTTACTCGCTTCAGAACGCCTTCACAAAAAGGGCTATGTCGATAGGTAAGTATTATTATCCACTCACTGTTTGTTGTCTTTTGAGTAAGCAATAAGTAATTATGTATAAGTACAGAAAATAGTGGAGTCTTCTTCTGTTCTGTGTCCCTTCAACATGTTAGTGATCATGGCTCTCCACAATTTCCTATCCTTCGTAGCTCTTAATAAATTTTATCTTTTCGTTATCTCTCCTAAACCCTGTTCTGGCATGCATTTACTCAAGCTCTTTATGTTGATTAAGCGTTGTTTGCTTCAGTCCTTCTTGCTTTCACTCTGACCTGTGAGTATCAGATTTTCCAAGCTCTCTTTCCTCATTAGGTGCCCTAGAAATTTCAACTGTCTCTGCTAAGTAAAAGCGTCCGTTTTGTTTTTATTTTCTCTAAAACATGGTCATTGGCCACATTTTCGGTTCATGGTATTCTCAGTATCCTTCTGTAGAACCACACTGGGAGTCGATTGTCCAACAATCGGTGCTATATATGACTGATGTTATGTAATAGTTCAGTACTCTTTTCTTTGTTTCTAACGAAATTTTTGTGGAGCGTATCTGTAGAGAGCCATGACGCCTAGATCCTGAAAGAACATGGCACTGAAACAAATCTATATTGGGGTAAGCTTGAATTAATAATATGATTTCATCAGAAACAGTGAACTTTCGAAAGATAGCTTGATAGTAGACATCTTATGTAGACATTTGGTAAAGTCTGGCACAAGGCCATAACTATGTCGAACTTAGGGAGAAACGATTTTACGAGACATCGTTTTCCATGACTATTACTCTTCTGCAGACACCCGTCTATATCCGCTTTATATGAATGATTTTGATGCAAGCGAACACGCTATTGATTGATTGATTTGTTTGTTTTTTACGGTTTATTGACCCTTTATGGGTTATTTAAAGCCGAAACCTACTTTGAGCTGTAAAAGAATAATTCCTTTTTTGTGACGCAAAATATAGCATTAACAATTTTTTTTTTTTTTTTTTTTTTTTGGTGGGGGGATAACAATGATTTTCCAGATAATAGTTCTACTATTTAATCTATAGATGGTGGGAAAGATGTAAATTCATACCTTTCTCAGAGATATTTGCGACTAGAGTTAGAACTCGACCCTCCGATTTCTCACTCTGCATCACATTACACCAAACCACTAAACTTTTGTGGTTGAAAATATAATGTGAGCGGCTTTTAAGTGGATTCTGTTTGAAAGCTAACAAGCACATGTTTTCCGCCTCGACTGTTCTACAATTTTTATTACTCAAACTAGTTTGCACATGTCGGCATAAATTACGGCATGTTTTGTCATTACGTCATTATTAAAAGTCATTTTGGTGTGGGCCGTCAGTATATTACTTAATAACAGGAGAAAACACGTTCCCTACTTTAAATCCAATATAAAATCCTATATTAATACTTGCTTCTCCACACTTCGATCTTTATCCTACAGACGAAATGTTGCTAGCCTTTCGCTACCGCATCGCAATTGTCATGGCAGATGTTTGGGTGAACTACATTCCTTGGCACCACCCGTTCAGAACTTCACAGCTAAGACCTGCCAGGCCATATACACAAAGACTCATCCTCATTCCCTTCACATTCCATTCGTAAGGAGGAAGTCCACTCAATCAGCTTCTTCCCCAGAATTGATTCATTGTGCTGCAAACTCCCGAGAGGGTGATTTCCCGACTATTACAATCTCTTCAAGTCACGGGTTAATCGTTATCTATTCTCGATATCCTCCTAATATGCACCTCTTGCTTCCTTCTTGTACGCTCTTATAACAATCTCATTTAGTAACCCTCTAGCTTGATTGGCTCTTAGGACTTAACTTGATTAAACGATAGTAAAAACAAATATATTATCCATGCCGTCAAAATTGACAGCCTATTTTATTAAGGCCTAGCTATTATTAGAATATTTTCACATGTTAGTTCTTTTTATATGCTTTTCTTACTATATATATAATACGCCACATATATACTTACGTTTTTTGTGTGTATCCCAATTGAGGAGTAGTGTGCAAAATAACAATGATCCACCCACTATCGTGCAAACTTGGTCACGTTGACGCGTACTGACATCGCTACCGGATAGGGTTCGTATATATAATATGCTACATATATCTTCAAGAATGCTTTGTTCATTTTTAGAAATTCATTTTAAACATTAAAAATTATAATAAAAAAAGAGGGAACAATTCATACAATAATTCATTAGTCATCGAAAGAGTTTTTTTATTATTATTATTATTCACACTACATCCTTCATTTATACTACTTATGATTGCAATTAAAGGTTTATATAATTAAGTAATTAGATAGTTTTGATGCAATTTTATGTTACGATTCAGAGCATATCTTGTGGAGTTTGGTAATAGCTTGAGAAAAATAAATAAATTTAAAAAATATCTGATGATACGTAGCTCTTAGTAGGACGAGAAATAAGCATCTGTCTATATTTCTGAGATGAGGTATTATGTACACTATTTACATTATTCGGACTATTGTCCGCTCATCTTTGTCGCGATATTTATTACGAACGTTTCGGCCGAATGTCGAATTGAACCCTTTATTTCGCTCACTGGGGTAGACTGTTCTAGTTCCACATGCCATGTTTAATGGATGTCAGTTATCAGTTATCTCCTGTTAATTCTCCTCTTCAAGTTCTCCACTGCCTTAACCGGGTATTGAACTCACACTCTTTGGGTCCTGTCACTGGATCTAACCAACGCCTTTATCCATGTGTCCTTTAGGAAATAAAGGAAATAAAGGGTTCAGTTCGACATTCCAACAACCTGACGAAGGCCGGGGCGTCCAACGGCCGAAACGTTGTAATAGATATGGCGACAAAGATGAGGACAATAGCCCGAATAATGTAAATAGCAGTAAACATAATTTTGGTTGTAAATATGTAACATTTATCTGGATAATATACGGATATCTTTCCTTAGATGTTTATAAATTATACACTGTTCAATTATTAACGTTAACAATGAACTATTTTAAATTACAAAATTGTACTTGGATTAAACGAAAATTACTTACAATATAATACATATTACTTATAATACATTCTTTCTTGCCGACAATTTTGGTGGCACTGGTACACTAGTTATATTAATAACTAGCAGGAGGGCGCAGCGTTGCCCGGGGATGTAACAGTAAGAGATAGATCAAGTATCGACCATCATAAAGACTGAAAAATAAAATTGACAAAGATTATTGTTTAAGGTTGACGGACACGCATGTTTTAATTAGTTTTTTGTTTTTGTTTTTGTTTTTTTTTTACGAGTTGGTCAAACCCAAACTCAAACAAAAACATTGTTTTCAATCGTTATGAGTCTACCGATTGAATAGAATTTTCTTATAAACAATTGTCTTTTAAATGGAATTTTTAAAGTATTCTGAATGTAAAAATAAAGAAAAAAGTGTGCAAGACAATATGAAACACTACCTGCCAAAAAAAGTGAAGTTTTGTTGAAATCGGTTGAAAAATGTAGGAAATCCGATCCCATATATAAACGAACACACACGCACACACACACAAACAACCTGGGTTTTATAATAAGTATAACTCGATATGAGTTGTCCCCCTGTCGTTCCGACGACAGTGATGCCTCTTAATCGTGTTTTCAAATTGATTTCGTGCAAAAACAATTATGTTTTTTCCAATTTTTGGCGCCGTCAGAACCACCGCAAGGTAATTTTACGCAGTCCTGTGAAGTTTTGTTGAAATCGGTTGAAAAATGTAGGAAATCCGATCCAATATATAAACGAACAGACACACACTCACACAACCTGGGTTTTATAATAAGTATGATTAATCATTAAGTGATCATTTTATTACTTCATAACAATAAAAAACAATTCCTCCACTTCATGCCCAGTATAGAGTCATATTACTGCCATATATGAACAGGAGCTGCAGTCTTCACTTTTCAATCTTGATAGAGTTTAAAAGAGTCTCCTTATGAGAGATGAATTATTTTCCTCCCTTCAGTCCCTTTTCACAGACGAAACGTGGCAAGACTCTCGTTGCCAAGAATCAGTTCCAGCAGTTGATTTCTTCAACGCTAAGACCTGCCATTCACATTGCATTGGTGAGATGTAAGTTCCCCTCGAGCAGTTTCTTCCCAAGAAAAGTTGCTTTGTGGAACCGACTCCCAAGATGTTGCTTACCCGATCACTAAAATCTGAACTTGTTCAAGTCTAGGCTTAACCGTTATCTTCCCCACACAGCCCCATAAACTGTGCCTCTTACTATGTAACCCTCTACTGGGTATGTCAATAAACTATATCCGTTAACAAGGCCTCTGATCGGAAGGTTGCTGTTGTTCCCAGGTCCACCATGACCCATGGTGGTAGCACCTGTTAGGGTCCCAGCTATGGGCAAATAGTGAACACCCAAACTGGGGTCAGAAAACTGTGAAAGTATAAAAATACATTTTTATATTAAAAATTTCCATCAATAGATTTTAATCGTAAATAAAATTCTAGCAATATATTTTAATAGTAAAAAATATCTAGAAATAGATTTTAATAGAAAAAAATCCAGCAATAGATTTTAATAGCAAAATAAATTCTAACAACAGATTTTAATAGTAAAAGCATTCTAGCAAAAGATATTGATAGTAAAAAAAAAATCTAGCAATAGATTATAATAGTAAAAAAATTCTAACAATAGTTTTTTAACAGTAAAAAAATTCTAGCAGTAGATTTTACTAGTAAAAAAAATTCTAGCAATAAATTTTTAAAATAAAAAAAATGAGAAAAAATCCCAAGAAAATTAAACTTAGGCATTAAATGACCCATAAGGAGTTGATATGCCGTTAAACAAATAAACCAAACCAAAACAAAATCAAATGGCTTTTGGGCCTTGTAAAAGATGAACAGTATTATAAAAAAATAATTATCTATGCCATCAAAAATAACGGTCGGTTTTGTTAAGTCTTTATTATTATCCGAATATTTTCATATGTGAGTTTTTTACATATACTTGATCTGGTCACATCCTAATTTCGAAAACATCTTAGTGTGCTGAGTTTAAACTGACATTTTATTTTTTCCATGCGTCTAAACTATAATTATAAACAAAATTTCGGAAAGAAAGGGGACACTTCACTGAAATATCTTTGACCAACTATTTTCCAGTTTCCCAGGTACAAAATATCACAAGGTAATAGAATTATCTCCCTTGCATAGGAGACGCTATTTTAGCAGTGCATTTGTTATGACAATGGTGGAATATGCTAATATTTATTTAATCGTTTACCCCGAAACAAGGTAATAAAGCCACTGAGACACAAGGGTTTACTGAGTAAGAAAAAATGTAGAAAAGAAAAGATTATTAAGGAAAGAGAATAATAAAAGAGGAACCAAGAAGACGGGTGACGACGATTGACATTAAATTAATTGACATTGAATTAATTAAATTATTGAAAATCTACGCTGACTGGGAAGCAAGAAGCAGGGAGGGAATTTCAGTCTTCAACAGGGAAGCTATATTTCTGCTGCGCTCTGTATTTTTTATATTTAATATTTTTAATATTGTTTTGTTTATATATATATATATATATATATATATATATATATATATATATATATGTGTGTGTGTGTGTGTGTGTGTGTGTGTGTGTGTGTGTGTGTGTGTGTGTGTGTGTGTGTGTGACTGAGGGCTAATAAATAGAAAAAAGGCACAGTACAATAAAATTTGTTAAAAAAAAGCAAAACACACGAATATATACAACATGGCGGTCGACTCAGAAATTATTCCGTTCGGGTTAACTCGGTTCGGCCCGGTTCAGCAATGTTGTTCGAGAACCGAAATTTTGTTTGATAACTGGGGCACTTTCATCTCAAATATTCAGTTCGAAAATTGATTTGTTCGACATGTGGGATGTTCGAGAAACGAGGTTGCTCTGTATTTGTAAATATTATATGTTAATAAATACTTTTTGTAATGTCTGTATTAAAGTCTCGATAATATTTTGTACCCTCTATCAATTATTTCAGTTTTACCTTGAGGGAAATTTCCAACAACCGCCTCAAAATTGTCATTATCCATTTAGTTATCCCTGGAAGTAACGAAATAGTCATTGGCAGTATTTACTGAGGTTGGTCAAGTCTGGCACAAGGTATTTACTGAGTTTGTTTGACAAGGACACGATGGTCGGAATGATTAAATGAAATAGAACCTTTTGGCAAAAGTTTACAAGTTCAGATTGTTAGCTATCGCCTATCAGTAGCTGCAATTTGATTTTTCGTTTTTTACGGCTTATCAACCCATTGTTGGGTATTTAAAGCCAGATATTTTAGATTGTAATATTTTTTTTTAGATAATAATGGTTTAATGAATACAAGTCTTACTAATTAACCTGTAGCTGGGGGGAGAATTGGTGGATTCATACATTTCCCAAGGGTATCTACTCGTAAATGAATATAACCAACCTAACGGGAACTGGAACTCGGCTGTCCGTTTAACAATTCCGAGCCATTATCCATTACACCCCACCCGTACATCCAAGTTTACAGCACCTGGTATCCCCAAGTGGTCACCCATCTAGGTACTGACAAGGCTCCAGGTTGCTTCCATTCGGTGATCGTACGCGAACCGGTGTTTCAACGTGATGTGGCCGTAAGCCGTGCTGTTTGGTCATTTTGCTATAGAATGTATTGTTGGCCATTCTACTATAAATAATAACTATATTTTTATTGTTGACAATAAAAATGTATTGCCGGTATTTTTACTATAGAAATATATTTTTATACTTTCATAGTGTTTTGTTTTTATTGGGAGATAACTATTCTCCCAATTTTTTTTTTCTTTTTTACTATTGCTGGATTTTTTACTATTAAAATCTATTGCTGGAAATTTTTACTATTAAAATCTATTGCTGGATTTTTTACTATTAAAATCTATTGCTGGAAATTTTTACGATAAAAATGCATTTTTATACTTTCATATCCTATTGCTAGAATCTTTTTTTTTACTATTAAAATCTATTACCAGATTTTTTTGCTATTAAAATCTATTACTGAAAATTTTTACTATTAAAATCTATTACCAGATTTTTTTCTATTAAAATCTATTGCTGGAAATTTTTACTATTAACAGGCATTTTTATACTTTTATAGTTTTCTGACCCAAGTTTGGTTGTTCACTATTTACTCTTAGTTGGAACTCTAACAGATGCTACCACCTCGGGTCAGGGTGGGTGTGGGAACAACGGCAATTAAGAATTGGTTCCGTGCTTCTCAAAACCTTCAACCTCCCGGGTGTAGTTTATTGTCATATCCGGACTAACGATCAAGGACGAAAATGATAACTCTTAATAAAAAATATGTTCATTTTTTTCATTTTTTAGCTCTTGGTCAGTATGTACCCGTTCAGCCTGTGGCTTGCATTTCTGCGACTACAAATTGCACTTCTATGGCGCCGCCGGGTGGAACATACAGATCCTGGAATCTAAAGAAGGCATCATGTTGCAACGACCAATATGGTTTAATATCGGACGACCCTCTTCGGTTGGTCCAGTCTAGCCAAGTACATTCCCACGAGATACCAGGACGAGATCCCCCCTACTTACGCTACAGGGCGGCTTATTACAGTGAATTAAAATGGCAAAATGGTGAGTATAAAACAGATTCATAATAATATATATTTTTAATCATTTCACCCCAAGCAAGGCGATACAGCCACTAAGACGCAAGGAGATCACTGAAAGTAAAGGAAACTGAGAAAACGTTACTGAGGAGACAGGTCAATAAAATGAACAGGATTCAAGGAGACCAAAGATGACGATGGACATTGCATTTAAATTTTTGCAGATTGTAGTTGACGGGAAATGAAGAACAGGGAACAGTGTGATAGACGAAACTGTTAGAATAGAACTTACGGTTACACTAAGTAATTTCAACAAAAGTAAAAGGATGAGACCTAACTGCCAATCTAGTACTGCGCTTAAATTCATGAATTCAAAGTACCAGAAGAAAGATAAACAGAAGACTTACCACGAAAATATTTACAGAAAAGGCACAGACTAGCTAAGTACAGCGGCTGGAAAGTGACTGAACGCGATATATATATATATATATATATATATATATATATATATATACACGGTGCAATAGGTAAATTGTCACATTTTATATCTTTAATTTCGCGCATGCGCGTTGCTTTTTTTTTTTTTTTTGTCGACTGTACAGTATAGTAGGGTCACCATGACGCAACTCACTCCGCCAGAAATTTGGAAACGACAAGCTGTACTACTTGGCATTCGCACAGGAAGCTCCAATCCGAACATTTCAGAGTTTTTGGGTGTCAATCTGAGGACAATGCAGAGGATTTGGGAAGAGTTGGATGAGTCTAATTGTGTTTGGACTTATCGCTAGTGATGGCAATGTTATGCCTCCATTCATCTTCCTACAGGGCCTCAGACTCAACACAGAGGCCTCCATCAAGTGCCTTGAGGAGAGAGTGCTGCCCTGATTCAAGAGGGTGGCTGTTGGAAAACACTATGTCTGGCAACAGGACTCTGCAACATTCCACACAAGCAGAATAACACAGTCATAGCTGTCAAACAATTTCTACGACCACATCACCTCTTACATTTGACGACTTAACTCCCCAGATTGCACCCACTTTGATTATTATGTGTGGGGTATAGGTGAGCGAGAGACCCCAAAAACTCCTTGTAACACCAAAGATGGACTGAAGGCAAGGATTTTTTTTTTTTTTTGCTTGTATCTTTGGTAAATATATCTGTTAAAATGAGATGTCAGTGTTTTTTTCATTTTGGCGTAATTTAGACGACAATTTATCTATCGCAGCATATATATATATATATATATATATATATATATATATATATTAGGTTGGTGCAAAAATATTGTCGTTTTCTCACATAGTAACATATGTGAAAAAACGACATTATTTTTGCACCAACCTTATATATAGAGAGAGAGATAGAGAACATATATAGAAAGTGAGAGAGAATTGTGGAGAGTGTTTAAAGTTGAATTTTTCTTGTAAAGTTTGTGATTGTTTTAATTATTTCACAAGTATGGCGATAAAGCCACTAAGACGCAAGAAGTTACTGAGGATGAAAGACAGTAGAGTGTAGGAAATTAATTAAACGCTACTGGTGAGAAATGACGATAAAAATAACAGAATCAAGGCAACATAATATAACAACTGACGTTACATTTACATTTTTGGAGATCGTAGTAGAGCGGAAAGCAAGAAGACATCCATCTCGTTTTTCTTAAACAGGGAAATTAATATCAACCGGCCTAGATCTTTTTGATCTAGGCCGGTTGATATTAATAGAGAAAAATATGTCTGCCGAGAGGAATCGAACCTAAATCCTGTTTTGTTAAACACTCCTATAGCCGAAAATTGTCGCTACCAATTTGACCACGGGTTGTCATCATGGTGAAGCAATTACCTATTTAAAGAATGCATCTCTCATTAAGACTTCTTCGAATAAATGTCTGAAATGTAAATACAGTAATTTTAAATGTTTTTTTTTATTTATCCAATAGTATTTTCTATTACTATAGACCTTTCATTTAGTATGTGAATATTTTTGAGTTAATATCCCTATTTTTTATCTTCATAAACAATGAAATTATTATAATATCGACAAGCCAAAATCGAGAAGTCCTACTAAAAAAATAATGTCGAACTTCTCGATCTAGGCCGGTTGATATTAATTCCACTCTACATCATAACTGTGTCTCTGCTGCCGCTAACCACTGATGCGCTCTACGGTGAGACTTAAAACCATAAATACTTTTTAAAGCTGTATTACAGTGCTGACAGAAAGTTAATTTTTGCTGTTTTGGCATCTGTGCTTAGCCTGTGTTTTCAGGATTTATACCTACCTTCCGATACCCAGTGAGACCAGACTTGTTCCTTCACTGTTTATGACGCGGGGTACCAATCAATACCTCCTGCTGACGGTAACTTTTCTATTCAATCTAATGTCCTTGGGCATGACAACGAACGTGGCGTTTCAGCCCTGCATGTGATAAGCAAATACAGACAAGTTCTTCACAAATCCATTGAGTAACTGATGCATTCTTCAGTATGGAGGCCAACTCCAAAAGATAGTGTCTGTGTCCACATTTTACACTTTTGTATATTTTTCTCCCATGGCTCTCCACACGAGCCAAATAGAGAGAGAGAGTCCGATAATATATATATATATATATATATATATATATATATATATATATATATATATATATATATATATATATATATCCAAAGGAGAGAAATTTGGATATATATATTCCACTGTTCGTAGCATTAACATTTAAAAAGTGCTCAACACAAAGTAGAGCAATACATTATTTTTATTATAATAGATTATAATAAAAAATATTATATTATAATTTATTATAATCTCTTATAATAATATATATATATATATATATATATATATATATATATATATATATATATATATATATATATATATAGGTAAAAATATGTGTAGTAATCCATATGGATAATTCCCGGGAGGATATAATCTAGAGAGCTGAATGTAAAAACAAAGCATATATATATATATATATATATATATATATATATATATATATATATATATAAACTTATTTGTTTAAAAAAAGTTTATAACATAAATATGTTATAAAATCACGACAAAAATAGCCATTTTGTTTCAACACCCCCGGTGTCTTATCAAGTGATGATGTTGATATATATATATATATATATATATATATATATATGATATATGTGTATATATATATATATATATGATGTATATATATACATATATATATATATATATATATATATATATATATATATATATATATATATATATATATATATATATATTATGAAATGAACGAATATTTTCTGTGAAAATTTCTCAGACATTCAGGCCGGTAAATGTTGTTTAATACTGTTTATTATAAACAGAGCATTTACTTAAATATTTGTATCTATAAAAAGAATGTTAAACATAAAAATGTCTTAATATATATATATATATGTATGTATATATATAAATATATATATATATATATATATATATATATATATATATATATATATATATATATATATATATTCGAGGGTTTTTCGAAACGAGTCTAGTTATCTATATTTATATATATATATATATATATATATATATATATATATATTAAAGACATTTTTATGTTTAACGTTCTTTTTATAGATACAAGTATTTAAGTAAATGCTCTGTTTATAATAAACAGTATTAAATATCATTTACCGGCCTGATTGTCCGAGAAAGTTTCATAGAAAATATTCGTCCTTTGACAGGATTCGAACCTGCATCCTATACGGAACCGTCATTTACGCTGACGTGCCTTAACCGACTCGAAAACGAAAGAAAACGCTCCTTTACATTTCAGCATTAAATAACCCAGAGAGGTTTATATGCCGCTAAACACAAACAACTAAGCAATAACACGAGTTTTCAGCAGAGCAAGAGCCGCAGTTTTTTTTAATGACAGGACACAATATGTTCGGGTGGGAGGGTTTAAGAACTAGCGATTCCTATAACCGTGACAAAACGATGCAGAACACCAAACGCATTCTGCGAAACTATTCTCGCTTGATCTAACCCACACTGACTTGCTGAACAACAAATGCACAAATAAAATTGAGTTATCTGTCTGTATTACGTGACAGCCTATAAATAAACCTGATCCATGAATTAAATTCCCCACTGCTAGATGACAGTAACACTTTTAACCAACGCCTACATCAACTACTCCACCCCACCCGCAACTGTATATTAAACTAATCGATTTCACTTTCTTTTAAACTATATCTTTGTTTATCTTTAAAAACTGGTGACTTCATTTTCCCCATATATTGAGACTATTTTGCTTAAAGTTCATATCTTCTTGACTTCAAATGAAAACTTGGAAATTTGCAAACATATTTCAGTCAATTTTTCATTTTGCAAGATTATAGTTATAATTATAATTTAAATATATAGAAAAAAAGAAAATGTCGATTTAAGATGACACCAGTAATATATGGAGCAAACTAACACTTTTTTCTATATATTGTAACCATTCTTTTTTTTTTTCTACTATGTGCCGTGTCTCTTCAAGACGTGGGTGATCATGGATCTCCACAGTTTCTTCTTTGTAACTCCTAAAACCTGTTCCACCATCCATTTACACAAGCTCGTTAGGTAGGCCATACGCTGCTTCCTCTGTCCCTCTTGCCTTTAATATGTCCTGTGAATGTCAAATTTTCCTAGCTCTATTTCCTCATTATGTACCCCAGCAATTTCAACTATTTCCGATGCTAAATACAAGTGTTCTTTTTTGCTTCCATTTTCTTTAAAACTTCATCGTTTCTCACATGCTGGGTCCATGGTATTCTCAGCATTTTGTTTAGTGTTTGTATTTTCTTGATTTCAGATGAAAACTAGGAAATGTTTCAAGATGATATGTTAGGGAAATGTCCGATTTTTAGTTTATAATCATAGTTTAGATACATAGTGTTCGGGCTCAATTTGACAGAATTTTTTTTTTTTTTCAAATTGCTTTGTAATATCTGTAATCAGTGAACGCCATTGTGAAACCTAATCACTAGTTTTAGAGGTGTCAAAGTTAATTGACATGGACGAGTGAAAGCCACCTGAATTTTGGGAAAGGGTAACCTGCATCATGATGAGTCACGCCGGGCATCAAAATGCCGCAATCATGGCAGCTGCTCAATGCTCGCTGAACACCACGGACTGCAACGGCAGACTACAAGGCCGTGTCTTGTAGCAAAGTACACGGCGGCGCGTTATGATTGCCTCCGTTCATCCAACAACTGCAGGAGAAAGTGATAGAAAATCTAGCAGCAAGATTGATGTAATGAATACACCTGGGTTCCCTCTCACATTAATATGATTGGCTGGTGTCAGCCATAAATACAAACTGGCGTGGAGGTACAGGACGACGCCTATTGACGACGGCTATTGACGACGCCTATTGGCTACGCCTATAGTCTTCGCCTATTGCCTACGCCTAATGGCTACGCCTATAATCTTCGCCTATTGCCTACCACTACGACAAGGACCAGTCCATTACGATTACCTGCTAGATTGTCCTACTGGGTTACAGTAGTCTAAAACCACTTTGCTACTTCGAATAAATATATCCCTTTCCGGGACATATCAAAGATTTAGTTCGCTTCCACACCTCCAGTAAAAGTCAGAAATTTTTAAGCCTCAACCCCAACGTCTGGCACCCTAATTCCTCAATGAATTATGTGTGGGGGTCGGTTGAAAAAAGACACCAACAACACTGCCTGTAACATCAAATTCCAGCTGATCGACAGAATCAGGGTGGCTTTTTAAGCTCCCCACAGGGACACGGAGGAAGCACGGTGGAGTAATCGATAGCGGCTCGGATTGAGGACTTACCTTCATTTAAGTGCTAATAGCCTTGGGAAAGTTATGAATCCTCTTCTTCTAACCCCCCACCTCTAGCTATGGGTAAATAGCAGATCAGACCGGGTTCTATAGCCTTGGATGGCAACAGGTCTGCCGCAGAAAGAAATGGCAACCTACTGCGGGAAAAAATCTGCCTCGTCATTCATGCATCGAAAGATACATGATCGCCTAAGCGTGTATCACGCATGGCACATAACTGACTGACATGCTAATACCCTTGGGGAAGGTATGAATCCTCTTCTCCCCCTAGCTATGAGTAAATAGCAGAACAGACCGGGTTCTATAGCCTTGGATGGCAACAGGTCTGCCGCAGAAAGAAATGGCAACCTACTGCGGGAAAAAATCTGCCTCGTCATTCATGCATTGAAAGCCTAAGCGTGTATCACGCATGGCACATCACTGACTGACTAGGGACACCGGAAAGGCCACATGTGCTAGGTTCCGGTCTTGGATCAATGAAAATGAATAGTGTCAGTTTAAATCGATTCCAGCAAGATGTGAATGATATTCTTTTCACATATTGAAAGCATTTAGCTTAAAGTTCGTATTTTCTTTATTTCAGACAAAAGGTTAGAAAGTCTCCAACATACTTCAGTGCAATTTTCACTGTTCAAATTTATAAGTAAATTTTCGATATATGGAAAAAATAAAAGGCGTCATTTTAAACTGACGTCAGGAGCATATGGATATAACACAGCATTCACAACGATGGAATTTTTTCGTTGCTGGTGAATTATAAACCAATTTAAATTCAGTTAAGAAATAACCAGGCATAAAGAAATAGGGTTTTTCCCAACATATTCACATATTGTAGCGTATTTCCTTGTTTACTTGACACAAATTTTTGACTGCTGAATTCTGTTCGCTACAGTGTAATATATATATATATATATATATATATATATATATATATATATATATATATATATATATATATATTACTTAGCTGACTTTTTAACCCTCTAACACTTGGTGTTGCGTTTATCCACTGCAGTAATACCCCGAATTAACGTTCTTCCATTCATCCGACGTTAATTCAACATATACTTTTATTACTTAAGCTTAAAAAACATATGTCGGATTAAAAAAATAATATCCATTAATTCTTTCGAAATTGCTTTGTTTACTATTCGGATACAAAACTGAGAAGATATGCCTTTTGAGTAAATCTAAACGAGCAAATGTGACTTAAAGGCAAAATATGAACCTCACTTGATTGTAAACTTCGTCGTGACAGAGTAGTTAAAGTACGCATTTGTGACATTTTATTTTTAGTTATATTTTATTTTACATATATATATATATATATATATATATATATATATATATATATATATAAATAAAATATGTAGGTACTTAAGTGGATATATCAAATAAGTAGATATTATCAATCGTATATACATGCGATAGCGTGCATACACAGGTAAGCGACTAAATATTTACTCAGTTTAATATAAGGTGTAAAAAAACTGTGTTCAATGTTGTTAGACAAAGCTAAGAAGTATATATTAATAGATATAGATATATACCTACGTTCGAAGTGAAATTTAAAGTTTCTTATTATTACTTTTGATTTAAAAATAGAATATATAAATGAATAATTATATATATATATATATATATATATATATACTGGGTCTCATGGAAGGAACGCTAACTTAATGTAGCGCCCCTCCCATGAGACCCAGTATCTTTTTTCAAATCAAAAATAATAATTCGTGTCTGATGAGTTGGTAGAACAACGAAACTTTAACTTTCACTTCGAACGTAGGCATGCATATATATATATATATATATATATATATATATATATATATATATATATATATAAAATTGTGTATTTGAGCAGCAATCCCTCTTTTATACAAGTTTCATTAAAAACGACTGCCAAGGTACTGCGGTTAAGTTTTTAATTAAATTTTTTTTTGTTCGTATAATTTTTTATGAGCATAAATGTTGTAGAAATTGTCCAAATGTTCTGTATATCCGGTCGCTTTCGGCTATACTTTTTAGCTATTATCATGGAGGAGTTTATTTTTACTTTTAATTGAATGTATGAATTTTTATCTATGTATCTAGAGTTATAGGAATGTATTTTCAAAACACGGTCAAAATTAAAAGATTAAGATAGATAGATACATATGAACATCTAATTCGATCGACAATGCCTATATGAATATTTAATCCATTCTCTGATGCCAGAATAAGTACAATTAGAAAATTAAGTTTAGCTTAGCGTAACACTATATCAAATTAATTTAGGAAATACAGTAGAAGTACTATGCAACACGTCTTTAAAATCAGCATTCGAAAGAATGGCTTTTTTATCAGGTTCGAACCCTGACCACTGACGTCAGTTCAGTAAGATAAGCAATTTTACCAGCCAATGTGTAGATGTGTGGAGGCATTTCGACGTAGTGCAATAGTTAGCAAGCTTGTCTCGAATGAATTCGATTCTCATTGGGTTCACCAGACTTTCGGCCTTGTGTCACATCTTAGAAAATCCCTTATATTTAAAATTGTCTTATATTTAACAATATATTGGGTTGGTGCATAATTATCAGGCGTTTTGTAAGTGTGTTAATTGTTAATAGAAATTGCAGTTTTGTTTAATGTTTTTTAATAAAAATATTTTATTTTCAGGT
>OZ010582.1:55085145-55090145 GCA_963932145.1 Acanthosepion lycidas | reverse complement strand
AACTCACGAGGTTTGGGTCAGCACGTGGTATAGCATCAAGCACCCTGGAATAACATCCAGAAATCAACCGCCTGGCGAGTCACCCATGGTTACATTCGAAACCGGATCTCATGGTCGGAAAGCGAATATGGTAACCATAAATAAGAGTCAAATTGGTATGTAATTAGAACAGCAACACACACACACATACGCACACACACACGCACGCGCATAAACCTGGATCGGGTGTGTGTGTGTGTCTGTATGAATTAATATGGAAAGAGAAAAGGAGAGTTGAATTGAGATTGAGGAGAACATACCGAGACTTGCATACAAATTAGATTCTCTCTCCCTATCTATCTATCTATCTATCTATCTATCTATCTGTCTGTCACTCTAACACACCTCATTCGTAAAATCCGGGTTCATCATCTAACCGGATGTCTAGAAATTTTATGAATTGTGGTTTTTAAAGTTCACGCAACAAGTGAGTGTCTAGTCCAGAGTTAGCGACTGCCGTGACAACAGAACTTTACTCAAGTATAAAATCGTCATATCTATTAACCTGGCCGAAATTTGTCACCTGAATATCTGTGAACCCTCATAGCTACACACAGTAGAAAAACAACAGACATGTGCACTCGCAAGGTTGCATAAATGCACGCATGAATGCAGTCATCAAAAGTCATATGAGTTCAAATTAAGAATCGTTCATATTCATGTCAATACAGGCGTTGTCGCTCTCTCTCAACGAGTGTAGCGGTGACACATTATGAAAAACCTAATGAATACAGCATGCTAGGTAGCCTAAAATAGAACCAGCTCACTGGAGAACGGCGGACAGAAAAAAATAAAGGTAAGGAATCTTTACATTTTTTTTTCTTTCGAACTTCAAGTGAGGAAATCACTGACAACGGCCTGCAAGATTAACGCTCTAAACATTAAAATAGTTTCGCGCGCACACAAACATATATATATATATATATATATATATATATATATATATATATATATATATATATATATATATATATATATATATATTTTTTATTTATTTATATATTTTCTCTTTATATGTTATTTTTATAGATACAAATATTTAAGTAAATGCTCTGTTTATAATAACTGTTTTAACAACATATACCGGCCTGAATGTCCGAAAAATTTCATAGAAAATATGTCTTCCGACAGGAATCGAACCTGTATTCTACACTTTTCTTTTTCGGACACTCAGGCCGGTAAATGTTGCTAATACTGTATATTTTAGACAAAGCATTTACTTAAATATTTGTATCTATACAAATTATGTATGTAAAATAATTGTCGGACTTAGTCCATTTCCTAGTGTTGATATATATATATATATATATATATATATATATATATATATATATATATATATATATATATATATATATATATATATATATATATATATATATATATATATATTAATAAAAAGAAAGAACAGTAAGATATATAATCCGATGTTCTTATAGATATTTTTATTTTTACAAAATAGTGCTCAATGTAAATTTACAGAGCATTAATATTATAAATTAATTGACTTAAAATATGGCTTTTTCGCTACAGAGTTCTAACCATGTTTCAAAAATGGAAGCTAAAAGCCCCGAATTTAATTTTGTAATTAAATTAAAGACATTAGTTCCATTTCATCCTCAAGCGATATAGATATATAATTTTTATCCCTACTGTGGGTCCTAATATATATATATATATATATATATATATATATATATATATATATATTTGTGTGTATTTGTGTCCTGCAAAAAAATATATATATATGTATATGTGTGTGTCTGTGTGTTTAAGATATATTTAGGCAGAAATTATTCATCCAAATAAGTTTGATTTAAAAGAACCGACATGGTCTGTTTGTTTAATTTTGTATATTTTACAAATTTTCGTATAAGGTGTTGAGTCTTGTGCTCGATGTTGTGGATAAATTCTCTGAAGTTCATATTTTGTTATTTTTGTTAAATTACTTTCGATTTTCGCAGTTATTATCAAGAACCGATGTGGTGTCTTGTGGCAGTTAGAATTCCTTTGCCATTACTTCATGAACGACCAAAGTATATAAACATCAACATATGACCAATACTAGTAGATAACACCAAAATACTCTACAGCACTGAATGCAAGATAAGACTCAATACTCTAGAAGCTATTAATATACAAAATAAACAACCTACATTGAATAGAATATATCACACGAGATATCTTGAAGTACATATGAATTTATATTTTTAAAAAAAAGATGAAGAAGAATCAGCAATATTATTAATCCTGATCTGGCGTCTCGGCTTCATTCACTTTCCCACCGACGTAAAGTTCCATCTCTTTTCTATAAATACATTCATAGCAACTATTCGGATGGGGCACGGTGGAGTAATGGATAGCAGCTCGGATTGAGGAATCAGAGAGCCGAGTTCGAATTCTAGTCGAATCCATTACATTTACTTATGGGCTAATACCCTTAATGTAAGTTAAGTATCAAGGAGAAACGGCAACCTACTGCGGGAAAAATCCGACCTCGTCATATCGAAAGATACATGATCGCCTAAGCGCATAATTGACTGACTCTTCGATATGGTACCTAGACATTATGAATTTAAGCGCAGTTCTAGACTGGCGACGAAGTCTCATCAGTTTACAGTTGAGTTGGTCAGATGCTAACAGTTTCTTTTCTCGTACTTCTTGCTTGTTGTACTCCCTTCTGGCTACATGATTCCAGCCAACTTTAATCTGCAAAAATTGCCATGTCAATCGCTATCTACTGTTTGTTCTGGCTCCTTTGTAATGTTTCTGTTTTCTAATTCTTCCACACTCAATAACCCCCTCGTGTCTTAGTGGCTTTACTGCTTTGCTTGGGTTGAACTCGATTAAAAAATAAATAAATTGCGTTCTTTTTGCGCGACGTCGTTCACAATATCCGTGATATATGCCGTAACGCTGGATCATTTCAAACGTCCAGCTTCCCAAAGAAAACCATATATATTTATATATATATATATATATATATATGTGTGTGTGTGTGTGTGTGTGTGTGAGTGTTTGTGTGTGCGCGCGCGTATGTGTGTGTGTGAGTGTTTGTGTGTGCGCGCGCGTATGTGTGTGTGAGAGTGTTTGTGTGTGCGCGCGCGTATGTGTGTGTGCGTATGTGTGCGTGTGAAAAAAAAGAGAGAGAGAAATGTTGATTGAGAATCCGACAGAATGAGAAATACCTGAGATATTTTTTTTAAAATTACCTTTGACATGTTTCACCAGTTATCTGACGTCATCAGGAAAAAAATATTTTATTACTAACAGAAATCTTTCATCTGATAACGCCGGATCACTAGTACAATACGTCAAGATAAAAAAAAATTGTTTGTATGTGGCTTTTTATTAATCCGATAGATTTTTATCACCTTAAACGTTATTTTAATTGAATTGGCCTATTTGAGTAGGCGCTCAGTTTATTTATTAAACAGTATATTTATTTATTTATTTTCACCTACCGGCCTGAATATTCGAGAAATCTTTCTGGAAAAAGAATATTTCTGAATATTTGAGAAAAATTTGCGCCTTTCTTTAATAAGATTTCACTAATATTCAGACCGCTAGGTGAAAAATAAATAAATCTACTAAAATTACACCAAAATATCTTGAAATACTATAGAGTAAAGTTATTCAATAAAATCGCCATTGGCTTCAACCATGGCCTCCAGCCATCTATGGAATCTCCAACAATTCTGGACGGTCTCTTTGTTTAAGTTGCTGAATGGTATTATAATCCTTGCATTCAGCTTATCTTTAGTGTTACAAGGAGTTTACTTGGTCTCTCACTCAACTGCGCCTCACACGTAATAATCAAGGGGCTTACCAGATGTAAAGGGTGATGTAGTTGCAGAAATTGTCTGACAGCCATGACTGGGATCTCTTGCTTCTGTGGCATGATGCATAATGATCTATAATGGTACTTGTGTGGTACAATACAACAGATTGTTCCTTATGCAACTAGTTTGTTTTTTGTTTTTTTTAATTCCAGCGTTCTCACGTTTAATAAAACAAATTTCAAGTCACTAAAGATGACGTCATATAAACGATCAAACTGATTTTTTTATATATATGTGTGTTTTTATATGTCTGCGTGTGTGTTTATATTAAACAGACTTCAATATACGATCCCCATTCTTCTCTATTATTAGAACTGCCTCCAGAATTTGGAGTGTTTCTCTTCGCTGTGTCCTGTATAAAATTTTGGATTTATCTACTAAAATTTGTCTAATGTTAATATTTTTTGTCATAGTTTCATCTATATGTGCGCGAAATGCACTAAATTTTGACAAACGTAACCTACGAAACAGTGTGGTCAATCTAAGAATTTAATGTTGTTTGTTGATTGTTTGTGTTGGAGAATACAATCTCCCAAAATCAGATAAGAATTCATGAACATCATTATTTTTACATGAGACAGATTTTTGAGGTGATGAATTATTTATAAGAAATAGATTTTGAATTTTTTTTTATAATAAATGATAAATCTATGCTATTTTAGGGTCTATAACTTTTATATACCTGCGAATTATAATTTTAATAGGTTTTCCTTCTGGTTTATAATTCGGGTGCATCTGGTTACAATAAAACAATTTAATGGCGCCTTTGTTTTTGTTTATAGCAAGTTGGTTGCTTATATCATTTTTTTTAAATTTCTTTAAAAACTAATCGCAATACTTCATCAACGATATGGTTTTGGAAATTATTATTGATAAGTATTTATGTTTTATATATATATATATATATATATATATATATATATATATAATATATAACACATATATATATTTTATATCTGTGTAAATGAAGTAAAATTTACTTTTTTTAAAAAGTGCTCAATACAAAATAGAGCACTATATTATTATTATTTTATTTTAGATATTAGAACAAAACATGTTGAAATCGCTCTCGTGTTTCGGTACTACGTTCTACTTCTTCAAGTGAATGGTAAATGACTG
>OZ010582.1:55057645-55080145 GCA_963932145.1 Acanthosepion lycidas | reverse complement strand
ATCTTCAACAATTTGGAAAAGTTCCTAAACTTGGAAAATGGGTGCCTCGTGAATTATCTGAAAACAACCTCAAATTCCGAGTTGACATCTGCTCTTCTCTCCATTCTCGCCAACTTGTTTCATTTTTTTTGGATAGACTTGTGACTGGCGACGAAAAATGGATCTTTTATCGAAATGTTAAGCGTCGTAGACAGTGGCTTGGTAAAGGGGAAGCACTCCAGCCACAGCCGAGAAGGGAACTTCATGGTCAAAAGGTTCTTCTTCAATCTGGTGAGTCGCCAAGGAATAATCCACTTTGAATTCTTACCACCTAATAACAACAATTAATGCTCAAATATACTGTCAGCAATTAGAGCGTTTGAACCAAGATTTGAGGAAAAAAAGAACTGCTCTAGTGAATCGAAAAGAGGTGATGTTTCATCAGGACAATGTGCGACCCCACACAGCAAGAATCACGTCAAAAAAGATGGAAGAACTTGGTTGGAAGAAAATTCCTCATCCACTTTATTCTCCCAATCTTGCTCCTTCATACTACCATTTGTTTCGTAGCTTACAGAATCATTTGGAAGAAACAACTTTTGTAACACAACAAGAGTTTAAAACTGACATTTGTGAGTTCTTCGAATCAAAGCCAAAAGAATTTTACAGTAATGGAATTAGTAAGCTTGTTAATAGATGGAAGGAAGTCATAGATCATCAGGGAAAATACATTGTTGATTAAATCTGTAATTAAATGTAACATTTGGTCACTTGTTTTCGTTATTCAAAATTCGGACAGAACTTATGGGATGACCTGATATATATAGATATATATATATATATATATATATATATATATATATATGTCATAATATGGCTCTTTGAAGCATGTTTCGTTTTCTTCCATTTTAAATTAATCTGCCATTCATTGTTTAGCTTTGTTGCTAAACAAAATGGTAGAAAAGACGATAAACTTATTTGTTCCTACATATAAAATGTAATAAAATAATTATTAGGTTGGTGCAAAAATAATGACGTTTTTTGACGTTAAAAATACGTCAAAAACGTCATTATTTTTGCACCAACCTAATATAATAATGCTGCCTATTGATATACGTAAAAATATACGTAAAAATTCAGACAGGATGTTTTAATAAAGAACAAAACAGTTTTTGCTGAGAGTCAATTACAATTTTTTTTTATAATAAAATATTCAAGATATCTAAGCAAGGAAAGCAGGCCGGGAACGACCTCCTCCTAGTGTTTTTCCAATTACCACAAGGCCGAAAGTATGGAGCACCCAGTGAGGATGGAACTCACTACTCGGTGGTAATTGTCATAGCGAGACAAGCTTGCTAACCATTACACCGCCTCGAGGTGCCCGGCACGATCTTCTATGAACTAAATAAAGTATTCGGTTCAAAATTAAGAGAAGGTTACAGAGTTCAAATTACACCGGGAAATGGCCAAATAGAACAGCGGCCAAGCTATTATGAGTATACAAAGCAATATTAATTTGTAGGTCTGAATAGCAAAGCATATCATAAAAAAGAAAATTCACCATCAAAAATACCGATAAACATTATTACATCCGTACCTCCCGAAATGTTGTGAGTATAACAACCAAGATGAAGATGCTGATCTGAATAGCAAAGCATGTAATAATGATAATTCCTCATCTCAAAAATACCGATATAAATATTATTAAATCGGTACGAGCCGAAATGTTGCGAGTATAACAACCAAGATGAAGATGCTGGTCTGAATAGCAAAGCATATAATAATGATAATTCCTCATCTCAAAAATACCGATATAAATATTATTAAATCGGTACGAGCCGAAATGTTGTGATTATAACAACCAAGATGAAGATGCTGGTCTGAATAACAAAGCATATAATAATGATAATTCCTAATCTCAAAAATACCGATAAAGATTATTAAATCGGTACGAGCTGAGATGTTGTGACTATAACAACCAAGATAAACATGCTTATCCAAATAACAATGCATATGATAATGATAATTGCTTGTCTAAAAAAAGTCTGACCTAAATTAATTTGTTTACTAATCTACAAACAGCCAGAGAAAAATCTATTTTCTTTGCATTTCACAAGTAACCACATACTTTTAAAACGTGTGTTAAAAAAAAAGAATATTTCTACAGACCTGTTTCTTAAAAATAGAGACGACAACTTATTTTGTCTTCCTTGAGTTCATAGCATAAATCAATATAATTACATATGAGCCTAAACATCGTAACTGAAATTTTTCTAACCAGAAATAAGTTATAGTCATTTCTTCTATGATTTAAATTAGGTTCCTCAACTAGTTTCGGCCAGCATGGCCATCATCAGGAGAAAAAATCCTTGCTTGTTAGTAGTAACGAGTGAGGGACTCTCTTTGAAGAAAGTGGACTTTGTAGTTTTCATTTGTTTTGTTTTTTAACATATATATATATATATATATATATATATATATATATATATATATATATATATATATATATATATAGTTCATTTTGGTCAATCCTTGTATTGGTTAAATGGTCTCTTTCATGTTTTTTTTTAAATAGAGGTTGGGAGATTCCTGAATCTCAGAAATCCCTCCTTAGCCATTTTTACAGCTTTATTTGTTGCTGGGAAGGGGATGTGTATTTTAGTTTTTTGTTTTTTTTGGGGGGGCGGGGTCTCATGTGTGTGCGTATATATTTGTGTGAGTGCGTGTTTGTGGGAGGCCTCAATACGTCTGCAAGCATGTCTGTCTAGTGTGTTTGAGAAATGTGGGTCGGTGTTGATCTATGGGATTACATATTAATTCTAGCTTTGTTGTTTAATGTGTGGTTAACTCCGTCTGGACAAAGTGTTGTGAGGCGCAAAATACATTTGTCTTCATGTTCCTCTAGTATTTTTCTAAAGTTTTCTTTTATGTCTATTTATATTTTTTCTATAATAGTGAATTAAAATCATGTTTTTCTAGACGGAAATGTTGTTCTACAGGTAATAATCTTTTGTAGGAAGCCGACTTGATCCGATTCCGATATTTTTTAATTCTGTAGTGAAAGGGCCATTCGGATTTTCCCACATATTGTTTCTGGCATAGTGTGCATTCTAATAGGTAAATTATGTTATGGCTTCGATTGTTAGAATTGTGATAGATTTTGAAAATAGATTTAGTGCCTGAGCTAGTGAATAAATTGGTATGTCTAATGTCGTTACAACATAGTTGTTACATGGTTGGTAAAATCCTGTTGTTTTTATTCTTTTTTTACGGGTTACCTTATCGTCTGAAATTTGCTTACTACATATAAGTTCCTTACAGTTCTTAGGCCTACGATATGCTAGAAGGCCGCGTTCCTCAAAATGTTTAGGTCTGGTTTGAAATGTAATATTTCCAAGCGACTTTTGATTATCTGAGATAGTGGAGGATGAATGGTGTTGCAAGTGGTTACGAGAGAAATGTGTTTAGATTTATTTTTAATTTTATATTTTAGGGTGTCTTCTCTAGGTGTGGAAATTGCTTTATTTATTTTTTCCCTAATTAGGTCTTGTTTATAGCCACGTGTTGTGAATCGATGCTCGAGATTTTGAGTGTGTTTACTAAGTTCTTTATTGCTGGAACATATCCTTCTGAGTCTAGGTGCTTGTGAATAGGGAAGGCTCTCCTTGTAGTTGTGGGTGTCGGTGATTTTAGTATTTTTTTGTAGGGTCGTTTGTAGTTTTCTGGTTTTAGCGATATAGATGCGGGTGTCTAAAAATGTTACCGAGCTTGTTGATTTTTCGTGGTCGAACTTGATGGAGTCGTGTACCGTGTTTAAGGTCATAGGGAATTCAGTAAGTTTCTCTTCACTGCCCGTGTGTATGAAGAAGATATCATCGATATATCTTGCATAGAATATGCAGCCGTTACCGATGAAGATATGGCTCTCTTCAAATTTGCCTAAGATTGTGGCATATGACGGAGTTGCAACGGTGCCCATGGCACATCCTTGTACTTATACTTAGTGTTTTCTATTGAAATCGAAAGTATTAAATGTAAGAATATGTTCCATAACTTTTACGATTATTTCAGTGGGTGGGCTTGTTTTGTTCTTTTAGCAAGTGCTTTTTTCGTTTGATGTTTGAATAAAGAGATCTGACGGTTCAGTCAGCTACGAGCCAGACGTGAGGCATAATAAGCACATAATACACATAATTTCGATACATGACTGATGAGGCAGATTGTTTTCCCGCAATTGCCATCCAAGGCTATAGAACCCGGTCTGTCCTGCTATTTACCCAGAGCTGGAAGGAGAAGAATAGGATTCATACCTTTCCCAACGTAAGTGAATGTAATGGATTCGAACTGAATTCGAACTCGGCTCTCCGATTCTTCAATCCGATCCGCTATCCATTAGTCCACTGTGTCTCTAGAGTTATATATTTAGTGTATATTTAGGCCGCAAGAATTCATCCAAATAAATTTTTCTTTGAGTAGATTGGTTTGGTTTACGGTATACCAACCTCAATGGGTTATTTAATGCCAAGATTTTTATTGCTGGTAATATGTTTTTTTAGAAAATATATTTATGGTAATTTTTTTTTCAAAAAATGTATAGCTGGTAATTTTTTTCTCCAAAAATGTATTGCTGGTAATAATTTTTTCCTTCAAAAATTTATTGCTGATAATATTTTTTAACAAAGTATTTCTGGTATCAAAATCTGTTTTTACACTCATAGTGTTTTGACTCCAGTTTGGGGGTTAACTATTTGCCCATAGCTGGGACCCAAACAGGTGCTACCACCCCGGGTCAGGGTGGACCTGTGAACAACAGCAATTAAGAATGTGGTTCCACGCTCCTCAAAACCTCCTGATCAGAGGCCTTGCTGTCGGGTGTCGTTTATCGTCTTACTCAGGACGGACAGTCGACGTTCGGTTTATTTTCCTATGAAGATTGCGGTACATGATGCAGTGGGCTGTCCTGCTATTTACCCATAGCTGGGAGAGGGAAGAAGAGGATTCATACCTTTTCCAAAGATATTAGCACATAAGTGAATGTAATGGATTCGACTAGAAAAAAAGTAAAAATTTATGATATAATATATAATGGATAGCGGCTGGGATTGAGTAGACGTTCGGTTTATTCTAAACAGTATTTATTTCGTTTACACGCCTATACACGCGAGAGAAAAATATGTGTATGTGTGTGCGTAAGAAAGTGACTCTTCACTTATAAAGTGTCTGTATATTGTAATCAATATTGGACTGTCATTTTCACGCCACAATACAATCTTCGAACATAAACTGATGACCAGATTGAGATGGGAAACAGACAGTCACCATGCAGTGCTGATTCCCATCTTTGCACTGTCTATATCTATAAGCGTTCTATCTCGCACATTGAGTACTCTGCCCTACAAATATAGCACATTTTAAATAATGTACTTTAAACAATATAGACACGGTGGAGTAATGGATAAGCGGCTCGGACTGAAGAATCGGAGAGCCGAGTTCGAATTCCAGCCGAATCCATAACATTCACTTACGTTCTAATACCCTTGGGAAAGGTATAATTCCTCTTCTTCTCCTCCCAGTTATAGGTAAATAGCAGGACAGGCCGGGTTCTTCTTCCCCTCCCAATTATAGGTAAATAGCAGGACAGGCCGGGTTCTTCTTCCCCTCCCAGTAATCGGTAAATAGCAGGACAAACCGAGTTCTATAGCTTTGGGTGGCAATTGGTCTGCCGCAGAAAGAAATGGCAACCTACTGCGGGAAAACAATCTGCCTCGTCAGTCATGTATCTTTCGATACACGATGTATCACGCATGGCACATAACTGACTGAAATATTTAGTAAAATTATATGTTCACTTATCTTATCCATACTTTGAGATTGGCGGGGATTACAACCCCACGCCGGGGGACTTTGATTGCAAAACTGTAATGAAAATTAAATTTACAGTCAACTGGATTGAAGACTTGTCCGTTTTTCTACCTTAAATGCGTAATCCTTAAATTTACATTAGTTTGTTCTCTAACTCATATGACCGTAGAGAACCTTGTCGTTATTTAGGACACACCTAAAACCTTATATGAACCACTTGTAACATTCTATCCTTATGTGCGTGTGTGTGCGTTAAATGATGAGGCCTGTAAAGAGGAACAACAATATGAAAGCATAAATTTTCTCAGCTTTTATCTCTATCTCTCTCCCCTAACAAAGGACAGGTATTATTGCTTTTCAGGTGTTTCACATTTCAACGCCCTTGCCATAGCACAATGAGCGACCTTGATTCTTGGTTTTCTTTTCTTCCAACTGAAAATAGACCGATCCAAACACACTCAAGCACCTTAGAAATCAACCTTTATTTTTGTTTAGGGGGCGAGGCACCTCAAGATAAATGCATCACTTGGTTACATTACCAAACTGTTTAGTGTTATTTGACACGACCAGAAATTAAGCCCAGACAATTAGTCTCAGAATTTTAAAGGGGCCTTTTTAAAAAGCGAGTCAACGATGAAAAAGATATAAATATACTTAGTAGCTGGCACCTTCACTTAAAACAGAAAAGCTTTGCTACTTGGGGTGATAAATTATGTTCCACCCTACAGACGAAACGTCACAAGCCTCTCGCCGCTCTACCGATATTTCCATGAAAAGTTTTCAGACGAACTACATTTTTAGTCCCACCAGTTCTAACTTTCACGGCTAAGATCCGCCATGCCACGCACATTGGTATTGCATTGGTGAGATGTAAGTGCCACTCTAGTAGCTTCTTCCACGAACCGCTGGTTTGCGGAACTAACTCCCAAGAGGAGGATTCCCGATCTCTACAATGTTAACCTGTTCAAATATAAGGTTAACTGGTATCTTCCCCACATACACCCATAAACTGTGTCGCTTACTATGTAACCATCTACCTCGAGTGGCTCTTGGTCCTTGTACAGGGTAAACCTCAATGTAAAAATTATTAATATATGTTAATTAATAAGTGAAATAAATAAATGATGTTTATTTAATTTGTTTATTTGATTCACCTTGTTCAATCAATGCTATGGATAATAGGGTGGGCGGGTACTGTACTAGATAGTGGATCGGGGTGGGAGAACCGTATTCGAACACTAGTCTAGTTCATTACGTTCACTTACGCACAAATACCTTTAGCTATGTTAAATGCCAGGGCAGACTGTGTTCTTTTGTCGTGGTTGGCAGTCAGTCTTGAAGGACAACTCTAAATTTAAAATGATAACAACCGTCTGTCCTCAAGTCTCAGTATTTTTTTAATCATTTCACCCCAAGCAAGGTGATAATGACACTAGGACGCAAGGGGTTACTGGGAGTGAAAGAAAATATTTTAGAAAGGCAGAGTGAAAGGACAATAAAAGAATAGGACTTAGGAAGACAGAAAATGGCGATTAGCCTTGCATTTAGATTTTTGAAGACTGTAGGTGCAGACTAGCAAGAAATCGGAAAGGTGTTCAGCAGGCGAGAAGTGCTAGAAAAGAAACTATTACAATAGAACATACGGTTATATCTAGCTGATTGAACAGTAAAGCGGGGAGACATAGTTGCCAATCTAGTAGCATGCAAAAAAAAAACAAGATTATTTCATCTACTTTACATTTTTTTAATTATTTTACTACAAGCAACGCGGGAATGTCACTAGTATGCAGACTAAGTATTGGGGAAAGGACAAAAGATGAACGGGATTCAAGAAGACAGAAGATGGCGATCGATGATGCATTTACATTTTTGAAGATTTTAGTTATCAGGGAAGCAAGTAAGAGGAAGGTAGTTTCGCAGACGGGAAGTGCGCGAGAAGAAACTGTTTGGGTAGAAGTGGCGGTTGCATTTAACTGTTTCAACAGTAAAAGTGTGGGACCTGGATGCCAGTCTCGTGGCACGCTTAAATTCATGTAGTCGGAGCACCAGTGGAAAAAGCTTGTCAGAGCAGTTACCATGAAAATATGTCTAGAAAAGATAGACGGAAGCCACGTCACATCAGTGAGAAAGTGACTGAAGTTCAGATACCTGGTCAGGATCGTTTACATTATAAATCCTGCTTTGGATTTTGTCAAGAATTTCAAGATGTACTGTCATTTATGTAGAAATTACTGAATTAATATATATATATATATATATATATATATATATATATATATATATATATATATATTATTATTATTATTATTATTATTATTATTATTATTATTATTAAAGAATATCAAACACTTAAAATCCCATCGGTAATAATATATTTTTGTCTATTCTTTCTTTTTATATATATATATATATATATATATATATATATATATATATATATATATATATATATATATAATCCATTGGTATATAATCCAAGTGAATCCTAATAATATAAAATATTAAAACTGCTCCACAAAGAGAGCTCAATGTATTTATTATAACAGAGCATATAAATTACATGCAATAGGAATTTAAAATTACTTCATAGTTATGATCATTTCACCTTACAAGTTAAGATTTCCTTGCAACGGAATCTTAACTTATAAGGTGAAATGACCATAACTATGAGGTAATTTTAAAAACCTATTATATATATATATATATATATATATATATATAGAGAGAGAGAGGGAGGGAGGGAGAGAGAGAGAGAGAGCAATCTTTTAAAAATGTTTCGTGAATATGACAGACAAGGAAAATTTGATATTTTTATTTGGTTTTTCCAACATTCTTACATTTTTTTCGCTTGGTGGGAGTAGGGGTGTTCAAAAATTGTACATCTTGTACACTGTCTCCATACGGACATCATTTTTATTCCACGAAACATATTTATACATTTCTTTAGAAGGCACTGTTCTTAATATGTCTGTGTGATCTATATGGATTTTTAATAAGGGTATGGGAAGATGGGCATGCGAGTTTCAGTGAGATTGGAATGGAAATGATGAATGAACTAAGACACAAGGTGTCAATGAATGTGAAAGAATTAGAAAACAGAAACATTATTAAAGAGCGAGAACAATTGAAGAGTGATCAGGAAAACAGGAGATAAGGATTGACATAGCATTTCAATTTTTGAAGATCAAAGTTGGCTGGAAAGCCAGAAGAGTGTTCCACAAGCGAGAAGTGCGAGAA
The DNA here is from genome assembly GCA_963932145.1 of Acanthosepion lycidas. Lineage (NCBI taxonomy): Eukaryota > Metazoa > Mollusca > Cephalopoda > Sepiida > Sepiidae > Acanthosepion > Acanthosepion lycidas. The sequence goes on along the minus strand of OZ010582.1, from coordinate 55,071,067 downwards.
AAGAAACTACTAGCATGGAAATAGATGCCAGTTTAGTACTGCGCTTAAACTCAAGACGTCTAGGTACCATAGCGAATAATTCATCCTGACAATCACCATGAATGTATTCATAGAAAAGGCACATGGAAAATATATTACGACGGTGAAAAAGTGACTGAAGCTGAGATGACAGATCAGGGCCAATAATATTGCTTGTTCTTTAGATTTTATCAATATATATAGTATTTTCTCTTCACATCAGCCAAGAATGTAATATTTTCACCTGTTTTGTTCAAGTACTTTTGACTACTTTATTATTATTCAGGGTCTTGTCGGTATGATAACGACTTAAATAATCGAAAGTACTTAACCAAAATTAGAACAAAAGTGTGAACTTTGGTCACTTTATGGACCTGATTCAACAATCGTAACAAATTGAATTTTACAAAATTTATTTGAAGTAATCCTTTCTGCCTAAATATACTTTTCACAGGCACACACACATATATATATATATATATATACATATATATATATATATATTATGAGATGGACAAAGTCCGACAATTATTTTAAGTCATTTTCTATGTTTATACGTTCTTTTTATAGATACAAATATTTAAGTAAATGCTCTGTTTATAAAAAATAGTATTAACGACATTTACCGGCCTTAATGTCCGAGAAATTTTCATAGAAAATATGCGTCCTCCGACAGGAATCGAACCTGTATCCTATACGGAACCGTCATATAGCATGACGTGGTTTACCGATTTAGCCACAGAGGAGTGTTTCGATTAGCAAGTTTAAAAACAGTAAAATCGACCTTGCTCCTCTGTAGCTAAATCGGTAATGCATAGATAGATAGATAGATAGATAGATAGATAGATAGATAGATAGATAGATAGATAGATAGATAGATATGAACAGACTGATAGATAGATAGATAGATAGATAGATATTAGAGCGATAAAAAAGTGGCATGTTAAAACAAGAATAAAATTTGACAGAGAAAATAATATTAATGTGATAATATAGAAACGGGTTTACCAAAAACAAAAACTGCTGTCTAGGATCAGAGTTGAATTGTACTTTTCTCTCTCTTCTTGTTCTGACATGTCCGTTTTTATTGCTTAATTACATTTTGAACATTTACAAATATAAACAGGAAATAACCACACGACATACACACAAAAAGGGAAAAAAATCACCCTAATAACAATAATTAGCTCATTAGTATAAAGATATCGAAATATGAGAAAAACGGAAGTTAATTGCTGAAACCTCCTGACAAGTGAACTAAACGATTAATAAAAGATTTGTCGATGAAACTCTGGAGTTGAAGTGCTGAATATAACATCAATCAGCGAAGTGACAAATTTGATTTGTATTAATACTATATATATATATATATATATATATATATATATATATATATATATATATATATATATATATATATATGTAAATAGAAAGAACAGTAAGATATATAATCCGGTCTACTTATAGATATTTTTATTTTTACAAAATAGTGCTCAATGTAAATTTACAGAGCATTAATATTATAAATTAATTGATTTAAAATATGTTTTTTCCGCTACACAGTTCTATGTTTCAAAAATAGAAGGTCTGAATTTAATTTTGTAATTAAATTAAAGGCATTAGTTCCATTTCATCCTCGAGCGAATTTTGGAGTAACTTTTAAAATTACTGGGTTTGGTCTATTTTATATGCCGTGTAACCCGGATAGAAGAGAGATTTTCACTGGTCCCAAATTAGAGCCTGTGGTAATGTATATAAAATAGACCAAACCCTGATATAAGAGAAACCCTGATATAAGAGAAACTTCTTCTCCGGTCCCGACAACTCTCTTATATCCGGGTTAAACTGTACAGTAACACAGGCTCTAATTTGGGACCAGATAAAATCTCTCTTATATCCGGGTTACACTGTATATATATATATATATATATATATATATATGAAAAGTTGTCCAATAAAAAATACAGTCTAATAGATAGATAGAGTAAAAAAAAAATGAAATTAATAAGAAATACCATTTTTCTTTTCAATATATTTGTTATCGTCATTATTCACTTTTATTTTTAAGCATTCAACCCCAAGCAAGGCGGGAAGCCACTAGCACGCAAAGGGTTCCAGAGCAGGAGCGAGAACAAAGAGGCGTGATAGAGAAAACGATGAAGAGACAGTTAGGGGATAGATCATGGCATCTGGAGACGTCGATTGACATTACATTTGAATAGTTGGAAATTATAGTTATCAGAAAAACAACAAATGGGGAGGGAGTTCCACAGGCGAGAAGTGCGAGACATGAAGCTATGAGTCAATATTGAATTTCAGTGACACCGATCATGTACAGAACTACGTATTAGAAATTACTAGCATAAAAAGAAAAAAAATATATTTCATATTTTTCTGGCAACGAATAATTTTCCAATGATTAAATAAGTGTTTTAACAGAGAAGAGAAAGTGTGATACCGAAACCCGAAGCTGCATTGGGATAACGAAAAAGGCCTTCCAAAATCTAAGCAAAGAATTAAGAAACAGAAAAATTAGAAACAAAGCTAAGAGTACTGAACTCTTATATTAGGTTGGTGCAAAAATAATGTCGTTTTTTGACGTATTTTTTGACGTCAAAAACGACATTATTTTTGCACCAACCTAATATAATCTGTCCCCTATATGGCAGTGGATGCTGGACCATCTTCACACAGATGAAGAAACTTGAAGCGATAGAAGTGTGGTTCTACAGAGAGATGCTGAGAATACCATGGACTGAAGAATACCATGGACGACGAACTTTTAGCGAAAATGGAAACGACACATACCTAAAATCAGAAATAGACAGCTGAAATTTCTAAAGCGCGTAATGAGAAAAGAAGGCTCGGAAAATTTGACACTCAAAGGACACACTGAAGGTAAGAGGGACAGAGGAAGACAGCTACCTAACGAGTTTGTGTAAATGGATGGCAGAACAGGTTTTAGTTGATATAACAAAAAGACCAAATTTTCTAAGTACAAAGGATAGGAAATTGGGAAGAGACATGATCGCCAACGTCATGAAAGGAACAGCATATAGACGAAGAAGAATAATCTTTGCTAAACCCCGTAAGGTTGCCTCTCTGTACATTTTTTATAGATACTTTCATGGTAATTGTTCCGATAATCTATTCGCTATGGTACACATTGGGGTTTAGATTTTATAAATTGTTGCTTTATTCACCTCCGCCCACAGATATGAAGTTGTACATATGGCGACTAGTTAGGATTTTCATAGAGGTATTATGCTGGATGTTGCAAAATGTTAAGTAAGACACATGGCTCAGTGGATAAAGGCGTTGGTTAGATCCAGTGACAGGGCCCAAAGAGTGTGAGTTCAATACCCGGTTAAGGCAGTGGAGAACTTTCAGAGGAAAATTAACAGATGAACATTAAAGAGATTTATCGACGTGGTTGTCAGATGACTACCTTTTGTTTTCGCATTTGTTGATAGATAGTAAGGACAAGTCAGAGCATTATTCGCATTTGCAACAAGTGTTTGAAAGACTGACAAAATACGCATTAAGAATTAATCCAGAAAAAAGTGCCATATGCCCTATGGCACAGTGGATAAAGTCGTTGGTTAGATCCAGTGACAGAACCCAAAGAGTGTGAGTTCAATACTCAGTTAAGGCAGTGGAGTACTTGGAGAGGTGAATTAACAGGAGATAACTGATATCCATTAAAAACATGGCACGTGGAACTAGAACAATCTAACCCAGTGAGCGAAATAAAGGGTTCAGTTCGACATTCCAACTACCTGAAGAAGGCCAGAGCATGCAAAGGCCGAAGTGTTGTAATAAATATGGTGACGAAGATGAGGACAATAGTCCGAATAATGTACATAATACCTCATCTCAGAAATATAGACATATGTTAAGTAAAAATGTGTTGTTTTGGTGTAAGGAATATTGTGCTTATGTTTGGGTCAGTGATTGTGGCTAGCTAAGTTTAAATTTATGACTGACGAAGACCGTCCTTTTTCCTTATTCCCTATTTTGGCTTTGTGCCACATTTTGTAATTTTTACAAATAAATATCGGACTTCGCTATGGTACCTAAACTTTATGAATTTAAGCGTCGAAATCTCATCAATTTAGATTTGAGCTGGCTAGATATAGCCGTAACTTCTATGCTAACAGTATCTTTCTTCGCAATTCTCGCTTGTGGAACTCTCTTCCGGTTCTATGCTTTCCGGCCTACTTCAATCTGTAAAAATTTAAATATCAGCTATCTACTGTCCTCATGTTACTCTTTTCTCTTTCTGCTCATTATTAATGTTTCTGTTTCTAATTCTTCCACACCATGTAACTCCTTATGTTTTAATGGCCTTGTTTTTTTATTATAAAAGATAAATTATAAGCACTTACCAAACAATATTCATTTTTAAAACAACAGATATAAACTCGCTCTACCGGATGACCAGTAGAGTGACTCTTTCTCTAGGAAAAGCAACAAAGAAAAAAATAGGCTAAGCTTTTGCTTTGTGTCCAATAATTACGCAAGCCAATTTTGAGGTCTGTACACGAGTGTTTCGATGTGTATAACAAACAAATAAATGGACTTCCTTTGTTATATTTTTTCTAGGTCAAAATTCCGAGCGTTATTCAAGAACTCCTGAATTGCATATCACTTGTTCAGAAACTATCCAACAGACGCCAAGATTTGGCCACCTGAATCAGTGGACCACATACAACACAATGCCTATCGCCAATACCGTAAGTAATATACATATATATACATATATAAATATATATATATATATATATATATATATATATATATATATATATATATATATATGCTGTTCACACTACACAAAAAAGCCTTTCTTCTCAATTTTTATTGACTGTAGCAGCGTAATTTTTTTCTTCGTATATCTCTTGAAAATAGAACATGATATTGGTGAACTTGTAGGGATATTATTATTATTATTATTATTATTATTATTATTATTATTATTATTATTATTATTATAAATGAATAAGAATAAAATATAAAATAATAATAATAAAAATTATAAATAAAATAAAACGATAACATAAATACGTTGTATAAAATAAATTAGATAAAATTAAAAATAATAAAAATACTCCTAGCATCCAGCAAAAACTATTCCAGCCGGAAATATGGACATCCTATGAAAAGACATTAAATTCAATCTCTTCACTATTAACCTTGGTACGAGCAACGCATGTTCAACTTCTCTCTGTGATATTGTTTGTAATACTACGAAGTAAATTCTTCCTTTTATCACATGTACCATAAAACAATTGCAACCTAAAATTACACACAAAAGAATCTAAATAAATTGTATGAAATTAAAATACAATTTACCATTCATTTCCTGTCATTTCTGCACGCTTTATTTTCTGTCAAGTATGTTTTTATCTCCGTGATCACGAAGCTAATTTCTGCTGCTATGATATGAGTGAGCCCACACAAACTGTTGTATTTGTATGATTTGTAAATGTCAGTCTCTGACAACGTTTTTTAGCTTGAAATTGTAATTAAAGTTCCGTGGCACTCTTAAATTATGATGAGCGTGGTAATAAAATAAGCACATCCCGTCTCCCCTCTCGCTTATAACCATCCACCACAATAAAATAAACGTTTTTCAGCACTAAAGCAGAATGAGTCAAATAAAGCTTCCTAAGCTTCTACTCAGAGTTGTTGCTATATTGCAATGTTAAAAATATGAGTAAAAAAAACAGTATATTTTCCTAGTAACGATTTCTGATACTACATGGCTCGCTTCTTGTGCTTTATCCAATATCGTTACATATTTGATCCATATTTTTCCTTGTTTTGTATTACTATATATATATATATATATATATATATATATATAAAGCCGAAGTGGGAAGAGGCTGGTCGTCACTGACTATGCTAAAGACAGCTAATCTGATTCGCGACCCATTCATTCATTACCACAACAAATGATTTCATAAGTCTAGTTTAGATTTCCCTCAAAGCCGAAAGTGAGGATCGAGCTCAGTATTCAGTCATAATTGATCTAGCGAAACAAGCTTGCTACCATTACACCACGTCGAAATGCCCCTTGCGTAGTATTACTGAGCGCCCCTTGTGTAGTATTACCAAGCGCAAGTGGTTTGAAATATGACACTGGCTTTTCGGACAATGGGGAATGTCTGGATTGTAAATGGCCCTTAAATTTGCTGGTGACCATAGCTTCCTCCGCTAATGTTTCGCCACAAATTACGGGTGTGGTGGATTTTTTTATGAAACTGAATGATGAATAATCTTTATTTGTATTAACGAATAATTGTTTTTAATTTGGTTGCTGAATAAAGCAGTACTGAATAAAGCCGTATTCAACGCACAAGCATCGTCTCGTAATTTGTGTCTCTTAATTAAAAACTTTTAATTGAACGTTATATAATAAAAATAAATTCAGTACGAGTCAGTTGTCCTCGTTGTTTCTAGCACAATTTAATACGTGCACAATGTGGGATTGCTGAGTCATACCCGAAATGAACTTTGGATGATTTCGACGTTCATCGGCAAGTTCTTGTCATATCGCACTATCTAGGACACCTCGATGTAGTGTATCGTTATCAAAATTGCCTCGCTAGAACAATTACGTTTGAGTGGTGAGTTTGATACTCACTGAGTGCCCCATACTGTCGGCCTTATGCCACATCTAAGCTACGCTTAGAAATTCACCTTATCGCGTCATCTATGGATGTGTTGCGCGACCTCATTTCACACACACCATCCATTCACTTTATATATGATACAGACGTTTATTTATTACAACACTGATGTACATATATAATCAATTTAAAGGGGTTTTAATTTTGATATGTACACTTATTGTGCTTTGGACTTCTTTTGAAAATAATTTAAATTAATGACCATTTAAAATGGCCTATGATCCTCTCGCGGCACACCGGTGTGCCGCGATACACAGCTTGAAAATCACTGAACTATGGATTAGGGGGGGGATATTTATGTAAATTCTTACGTTATGTGGAATGCTCCGTGGTATGAATTTATTTGGGGAGGTGGTGTAATTTATTAAGTGCATGCAAAAGAGGTTTGAACAAGCATAGGCCTTGCTGACACAGACGCGCTGCACTCGCCCGAAGCCATTTTTAACCATCGATCTGAGAAAGCGATTGTATAGCGCCGAGAGTTTAGATATTTCTGAACGAGTTTGGTGCCATGCATCCACATGAATGTCTCGCTCTGACGAGGAAATTTAAAAACATGACTCGAGGTTTTAGGCGAATGTTTTGTAGAAATCTGCTGTATTGAACGAAGCTACCCCTAACATGTTCAATTTCCTTATCTCCTATACTAAATTTGTTGTAACTGATACATACACCGAGGTACTTGAAGTGTTTAGTATTTGCTAATTTCTCATCCTGAATGTTTATAAAGGATTCGAGGTCGTTGCCATCACTGCTTTCATTCCAATCCCAGATCATAGTTTTTGTTTAGGAAAGGTTTGAGTCCCATTTCTTGGAACACTTGATACAGGATGCTAATTTTATGTTTAAGATCATTCTTATCCCAGTTACGAATGACTATGTCATCAGCATAGTTCGCCTCATCCTCTGTACATTGGCCTCGGGTGTGGGGTGCAAGAACGCTCTTTTCTCGTTCATTTGAGCTATGGTATAGACTGTTTAAGTGATCAGTGCTCATCTCTTCACTGCTTGTATATGCGCAAAGAAAGGGTGCTAGCTAGGATAAATATGAAAGGTCAAATGGCTGTTCATATTAGCGCATTTTCAAGTTATGAATAGGCAAAAACAGGGATAGAGATTAACATAGGCACTTTTTGATTGGTTAGCCAGCCGGGGAAAGGCTAATTTAAGGTTTTAGTGAGTAGAAAAATTAATTTTGTCAAATTTGAGTTTTGGATGGCAAAGAGAAAATAGCTGACAAAATTCTTGATCCGATAGTTTTGAATGGAAACAACGATAACAGTTACTGAACTTGAGAAACCTATTTTCCTGCAAAACTTAGTGTTGTAACCGAGGGAAGGTTACTGAATAGAATAATCACACGAAGGTTGGTAATGAACGATAATACTTAGGACAAGAACAATACATATAAGATTCGCCAGCGGCGCGTAGAAGTAGTCAACTGCTAGAAATAGGTCAATTGAATTCGACAATGAATCTCCAACTGCAGGATATTTACCAACCAACCCACACGGTCAGATGTGGCACAAGGCCGAATTTAATGTGGGGTATCCGAGCCCGTAGGCTCGGCCAAAAATTCCTCGTAGATACCGTATAAAACGGGGTCGGGTAGCTGTTTTCCGAGAGCAAACTCTGCCCTCCGACATAGCCTCGTCTAGGGATCCTCTCTGCCTAGGAGGCAGAGAGTTTGACCAGCACAGCTGGAAACAAATCAGACCAAATGCAGATCAACATACAGTACTTACTATTGTATTTATGTGAATGTGGACATACCCATTATCATCCGTAGGTATGCTACAACACTTAGGAAGCAAACTCCAATCAATGCTGGAAAGAACGATAACAGTTACTGAACTTGAGAAACCTATTTTCCTGAAAATTTGTTTTAATAGAAAGATTTTATAAATTTCAACCGAAATTAAATTAGTACTATTTAGACTATTAAAAAAAAAAACGACGACCCCAGCCTAGTCTATTTAATGTACTCTTTTCTAAATTCATTATAACTGATGCATACATCGAAGTATCTGAAGTGTTTAGTATTAGGTTGGTGCAAAAATAATGACGTAGTAATGTCGTTTTTTGACGTATTTTTGACGTCAAAAAACGACATTATTATGTCATTATTTTTGCACCAACCTAATATTTACTAATTGCGCATCATTTTGATGATGGCTTCAGAGTAGGTGCCGTCACTGCTTTCATTCCAATTCCAGTTCACTGTTTCTCTTTTCTGTTCAAGGGCATTCTTTTCCCAACTATAAACGCCTAAGTCATCAACGTATCTTTTACTGTGTCTGGTTCATAAATATTACTTCACCGTAGGTATCTATGTAAATAGAGACCAATATATACTGATTTCGATCCATCTGCGCTTCAGATTAGATTCCTATTTGATGTTCTCTTTCCTAAATTTGTTATAACTGATTCATACGTCGAGATGTATATCTCGAGATATACATGCAGTTGGGGACCGCTTGTGAATTCCAAATTCCCATGAAACTCCAATATTGGAGCCGGCTCAACCCACCTCGGGTGAATGCCGTTACAGGTAGAGGTATACGTCGAGATATCTGAAGTGTTTAGCATTTACGAATTCCACGTGTTTATGAAGGATTCAAGGTAGGTGCCGTCACTGCTTTCATTCCAATTCCAGATCATAGTTTCTGTTTTGGAAAGGTTTATCTTGAGTTCTGTTTCTTTGAACACTTGGCAGTGGATGCTGATTTTTGTTCAAGGACATTCTTTTCCCAACTATGAACGCCTAAGTCATCAACGTATCTTTTACTGTGCCTGGTTCAAAAATAATACTTCTATGTAAATATAGACCAATATATACTGATTTCGGTCTCATATGCGGTTTCAGATATTCATAGTGGGTCTTCGAACATATCTCTACGCATAAGAAGGCTCAATGTTCGAAGGGGTGCTGAAAAGTTCTTGGTTGAATAGACTTCTCAAAATCGGAACAAAAGACCAAACGATTCTTTCGAAGTGCTTAATCAAACCGAGAATATTTCAGCACCCCTCAAAAATTTGTGAAATTGTTCTGATTTAGGAACCATTCCTATTAAAAGAAAGGTGCTTGCTTCTGGTACTAATTGCTAGCGTGTAAGTTTGACGAAGGTGCGTTCTTTGGTCAATTGACACTGCACTCTCTGTTCGTCATTAACCTTGCCATCTTATGAAACAAAAGTAGCCCAGACTTCTAAAACATTTATTCTTGAACGCTTTCAGAATTGTGTACCTGACGCCGAAAATTTTAGCGACTCGGATCTACAGGATTTAACTAGCCTGCTCGAGAATGACGAACTATCTTACGAATTCTTGCGCGATATTTTTCACACAGACGACCAGATTACCGACCAGCCACCTCAGAAGACGTTAATCGACTTAGATCCACCCACTGCAACCGAAGACCAATGCGCCACAGTCCACACCCACCCACAGTCATCGTACTCTCAGTCGCATCCAGTTGAAAACATATCGACAACAAGCCTGCAGCCCGCAACGATACAGAGTACTTTCAGTTCATTTCTAAATCAATATAACACCAACGAATCATCGTCCAGCAACACCGATACAAATACGAGTGAGTTATTTATTAATAAGTGAACATTCCTCCTTTATTAGACGTGACAATTTTCAGAATCATTTCCTCTTTCTCTGTTCTTCTTCATCTCTTCCTTCTCCTCCTTCTCCTCCACTCTATCCTCCTCCTTTTTCTCTTTCTTCTCTTCCTCTCTCTTCATCTATTTCTTCTTCTTTTCTCCCTTATTTACATTATTTATATTCGGATTATTGTCCTCATCTTTGTTGTTATCATAACGTTTCGTTCATTGTACCCTCCGGGCTTCAAAAGGTGTATATTGATCTGAGTAATCTATAGGAATTTCTGAACTAGATCCTTTATTTAATGTACGGGGCTAGACTGTTCTCTTTCGACTGTCCATGTCTAGGGATATTTCGTCTAGTTCTTATTTTTAGTACTGCTCATCTATTGCTCACCCGATTCAACTGAGTTTAAGTACACACTGCCCGGCTCAGGATTTGAACTCACAACTATTGTTGTGTTGTAAATAGGAAAGGTTGAGACACATATAGAAAATTAGAAGTAATTATTCCGGAAAATAATATGGTACCCGGTTGAGAACACAGAATAATGTAATAAACAGTTAATCGTTAACTTCTTGGTATTTATCCGAGACCATCCCACAATGTGGGATGTGACACAAGGCTAATTTTTTTACATGGGGCGTTCCGAGCCCATAGGCTCGGGCAAAAATTCACCATACACGGGGTCGGGTTGCTATCTACTTCCCCAGACGAGACTCTGCCACGCCTGGGTTCCAGTAAGATAAAGTGCTGTTTAAATAGTCTTACACAGTTTATCTTGTGGAAGTGTTCAGCTACTCCACAACAGCTATCTTACCAAATTCGTCTCTTCCTTATCTTGCATTTTCCTCTTTTTTTCTTCTTTCTCCCTTTCTACTTTTCCTTTGTTTTGTTTCTTCTTCTTTCTTTCTTTCTTTCTTTCTTTCTTTTCTTCACGTTCTTTTCCTCTTCCACCTTCTTTCGCCTGCTTCTCTTTCTTTCTTCTGTCTTTTCTTTCATGTCTTCTTCCTATTTATGCTTTTCGTCTTTCTCCCTACCTTTTTTCTCTTTATTCTGCTCTCTTTTTCTTCTTTCTTCCTATCTTTTTCTTCCTTTTCCTTCTTCTTACTTCCCTTTTTTCTTCTCTTCCATCTTCTCTTCCATCTTCTCTTTCAATCTGACCTATGTCTGTCTATCATTTTGACTCTAGTGGAAATTGAACCTACGTCTATCTTTTTGACTCTAGTGGAAATTGAACCTACCTCTACCTTTTTGACTTTAGTGGAAATCCAACCTACGTCAATCTTTTTTTACCCTAGTGTAAACCATACCTATAACTATAATTCTTTACTTAATTATAAACTTCATCGATTTTTTATATTAGCGCATATCGAATCTATGTATACCCTTTTAATTCTATTGTAAACCAAATCAATGCTAATTTCTTTGACTGTATTATAAACTGTACTAACGTCTATTTTTTTCTCCTCTTGAGTAAAAAGTATCAGTGTTTAGCTTTTTGAAAGTGCATACCGGATTTATATCTACCGTTTTGGCTCGAGTGAAGGCAGAACTATCTACTTGACTTTTGTGTGAACCGAACCTACGTTAATCTTTTTTACTCTATTGTAAACCTGGCCTGTGACGACCCTTTTGAGTCTACTATAAACTTGCATCTACCTTTTCATTCTAGTGTCAATCCGACCTCTGTTTAGTGATCTATTAATTCATTGTGATTTGTCTCATAAAATTTATATTCGACATGAAATAAACCGGCAACGTTTGATATGTCGTTAAATAAACCAAACTTAAACTTCAATCGTTTTCCGATCTTCTTTTGTTATTTCTTTGGGATTTTATAAGCATTTTCTAAATTTTATGTAACTATATGAAACAGTATTTCCTTTCGTGAATATTTTATTATATTTCCATTAAAAAATGAGAAACAAGAACAAACTCAATGCAGCTTAGGTAAATACTCCGGAACAAGGAATGTGAAATTTATGCTCAGAGTGATATCAGAAAGAGCAATGAAAATTCAGAAAGATATTTACCTGTGTTTTATAAATTATCCAAAAGCGTTTGATAAAGTACTTCACAAAGAACTATTTGAACTACTAGGGGAGCTTGATTTATTTATGAAAAATATTTGAACAGTTCAGAATTTATAGTGAGTGCAAACCTTCTGCATGCGGATAGAAAAGTAAGATAGAATTCAGTAAATGCACAAAAATAGACAGGAGTGTAAGACCAGGATGTGTTTTCTCACAGAACATTCAACCCTTACAGCTCGGTGGAGTAATAACGGCTCGGATTGAGGAATCGGAGATTCGAGTTCGAATTCCAGTCGAATCCATTACATTCACTTACGTGCTAATACCCTTGGGAAAGGTACGATTCTTCTTCTTCTACCCCCAGCTATGGGTAAATAGCAGGACAGATATATAGACATATCTATAGTTTTGAATGGCAACTGGTCTACTGCAAAAAGAAATGGCAACCTACTGCGAGAGAAATGTACATTATCGCCTAAGCGTGTATAACGCATGGCATATGCTGACTGACCAGGATTAATTAGGTGCGGTCTCAATCTTAACAACATTAGATAGGCAGGTGAATCTGTGCTGATAGCAAACATAGAAAGGTAACTATAGAAACTCCTACAGAAGGTAGTGAAGGAAAGCGAGAAGAAAGGACTAAGCATCAATTGTAAGAAGACAGGATATACAGGTGTCAGTAAAAGGAACCGCCCAAAAAGCGAACTATGAATTGGAGACACTAAATTCAAACAATTATAAAGAATTAAATATCTAAAAAATGTTTTTCAAATGTGAGTCCGAAATCCGAAGACGCATTGGGATAGCGAAAGACGCCTTCCAAAATCTAAGCACAGTATTAAGAAACGGGAAAATTTTGTTAGAAACAAAGAAAAGAGCACTGGATATTTATATAATATTGGTCCACCTATATGGTAGTGAATGCTGAACAATCTACTCACAGATAAAGAAGAGACTTGTGATAACAGAAACGTATTTCTACAGAAGGATCCTGAGAATACCATGGATTTAACATTTGAATAACGAGAAAATTTTAGGGAAAATGGAAACAAAACGGA
>OZ010582.1:54892645-55052645 GCA_963932145.1 Acanthosepion lycidas | reverse complement strand
ATATATATATATTTAATTCTGTTGACACGTTATTTTTAATAAAATTTTAAGTAAATCTGTTTTTTTTTAAATAGACAGAATTAATTACATTTACCGGCCTGAATGTTCGAGAAATTTAATGTAGACTTTTCTAATCAGACGCTTTCTCTGTAACTGAGTCGTATGACACATCAGATCAATTTACGGTTCCGTATAAGACGCAGGTCCGATTCCTGTCGGAGAAGCACATATTTTCCTCAAAATTTCTCAAATACTCAAGGCCAGTAAATGTAATTAATACTGTTTATTTAAAAATCAGAACCATTTACTTAAATAAATTGGCAATTAAAAATGACATACAAACAGAAAATATATTAAATGAACTTAAACTATTTCATAATATATATATATATATATATATATATATATATAATTATTTATTTAAAAATATGATTCCAACTCGCTACATAAGAGGTCTCATGTTTCAAAACAAGAGCCGAAAACTTCAAAATAATATTTGAATTAACTTGAGTTAAAGTAGGCTCTGTTCCGTCTTCAAGCGAATTTTTTTTGGATTATTTACCATTTTCTACAATATTTTCACGCACATATACACACACATATATATATATATATATATATATATAAATATATATATATATATATATATATATATATATATATATATAATCTTCCCACTGAAATATGTGGTACAATGTCTTTTTTTAACATGTGAACGAACCACACCCATTTGCTCACTTTCTGCGGTATATTTCCACAGACTTCAGGATGAGCCCACTGACCTTACACCCTTGATTGCAATAATGCTGTTGGGAGAATATTAATGGTAACAGCAAAATTAGCCGCTTAGGAAAGAACTCGGTTGAATTTTTTTAAGTCTTTTTCATGAAAATAGTTTTCTCTCAAGTGCACTGTTATCGCTCTTTCTGGTATTGATGGGAGTTTCCTTCCTATCCATTTGTTTAAGGTGTTGTGGGACGTCAACGTCTTGATTATATCATTTTTTTCTGTTCGAGTTACACGTGCTATCCCTTTTAGTTGTTGCTACTGTTGGAAGTCTTCAAGTGATCTGGTGTTTGTTATTTGGTAAGGCTCTTCGTTTGTGATTTTGTACCGCCTAATCTATAGGGTCTGATGAACAATGTTACTGTCGGTTGAAATTTATAAAATCTTAAAAGAGTTCTTCAGAAAATTAAACTTCTCAAGTCCACTAAGTGTTATAGATCTTTCTAATACTCCTGCGAATTCCCTTTTTTGACTCTGTGGCATCTGCCCTCGCTCGATCACTGAAGTTAAGCAACGTCTAGCCCGGTTAGTACTTGGCAAGACTGTAAGAAAACTCCTACAATTCGAAATAACTTTCGGGTATAAATAACACACAAAGGGTTGTTAAACCGTAAAAAAACAAATCAATTAATATTGGTTTGGGATTCTGTCACGCCAGCCTATCATATCAGTAGGAAGATAGTTTCCTCCTACAAGGTTCATTCGCTTGAAGCCATTTTTCATCACTGATCTGAGAAAACGGTCGTATATAGATGATAACTTAGGCATTTTTGAACGAGATGGATGTCATGAATGACATCCGTGCAAGAGTCTAGACTTAACGAGGCTATTTAAAAAAACATGGATTTGGCTGATGCTTACAATTACGTAATACAAATGAGCCTCTTCTCATTTGTATTAAGTAAAGAACTTGTTGGACATCTCCCTTATTATTTGAAGGAAATGATTACAGAATGTTTACAGGTGTTAAACAACATTCACGCACATGTAGATGAAAAGAGTCGATATTATGTCTATTATGCCAATGGCAAACTCAAAAATTTTGATCACCTGAAGGGGGGGGGGAAGAACGACTCTGTGAAAGAGCAGATAACAACAACAATAAATGGAAAATTATTAACTAAAAAAAATTAATAGTGCTCGATACAATATAACCGAACTATGAACTAGATATTAATAAATATACAATCAATTTTGTTTTTGTTTTTTTTTTTTGTTTTTTTAGTTACGTTTAATTTAAATAGAAAATTAAAAAAAAAAAACAATCCCCGTATAAAATACGAACTGCCTCATTATTGTGATAATCAGATATATTTAAAAACAATTTTAATTATCTAACGGCCAGAAGATTGTGTTGCGCATGAAACTCCGACTCGTGCTACCGGTGAAGAAATAAAAATGTATAATCATTAATATAATGGAAGCTAAAAGCTACTTTTAGCTTCCATTTTTGAAACATGTTTAGAACTGTGTAGCGAAAAAAAAAACCATATTTTAAATAAATCAATTTATAATATTAATGCTCTGTAAATTTACAATGAGCACTATTTTGTAAAAATAAAATATCTATGAGAACACCGGATTACTTACTGTTCTTTCTTTTTATTTATATATACATAATCATTAATATATAAACTAATTCTTATCGGACATAATTTCTTATTGCTATAAATGTTATTATGACTGGATACACGTATTGATAGAGCAATATATATATATATATATATATATATATATATATATATATATATATATATATATTCTCTCAAACATGTTTTGTTAAATAGTATGGATAATTTTTTTTTATTAAATATTTCAAATTTCCGAATAAGTTTTTTTTGATTTATCAGTAAATTTGCCAAAATTCATATTAACTTTTAATTTATATTATTTTTTCCCGAGTACTTTCGAAATCTGCTACATTCGTTCGTATGTGGATACGCAACTGGGTTTTAATTTCAGTGTCCCCATGAAATTAGTTCCATTAGGAACTAATTTCATGTCACTCAAGGTGTCGTCGTATGAATGGTCAAACTTAAATAAAGTGTTTGTCCACTAAACCTTTAGACAATTTTAAAAATTCTTTACAAAGGTGGCAACTAAATTTATCTTGCATATTAATAGTGATTTTCCAATCGTAGCTTAGATGCGGCACAAGGCCGAAAGTAGTGGGAACCCGGCGAAGATCGAACTCACTTCTCAGTCGTAATTGTTCCAAATCTTGTATATTAATAAGTTAATATTAAAGTTCTTTTAATGATATTAATAGTTTTATTAATGTTATGTTTCTCTTTTTCCGACAGCAAATTAATGTTGTTTTTATGTTTCAAACCGCAATGTTAGATAAGACATGAGTAGAAATTGAATATCACTTTGATTTCCTTTGTACAACGAATTGTGTCCATATAGAAATTTATTAACTCGTTGTACATAAACTTCACTATTTATTTCGTATTATGTAAACATTTCAACAGTATCCGGTTTCCGTTGTAATTGTATTACATTTTCATATTTGTCCAATCACTGTGTCAACACCCTTTATATATATATATATATATATATATATATATATATATATATATATATATATATATATATTATGAAATGGACAAAGTCCGACAATTATTTAAGACAATTTTAAAAAGAACGTATAAACATAAAAAATGTCTTATATATATATATATATATATATATATATATATATATATATATATATATATATATATCAGGTCATTCCATAAGTTCTGTCTGAATTTTAACTTTTTGTTAAAATGAACGAAATTTAAAGAATAATTTATAATGTCTAATGGTGCTGAACATTATTTTTATGTTTAGATGCATTTAAACTGATCAAATTTTATTTCAGAGAACAATAAAATTAAATTTTGCTTGATTAAAACCCTGCTAACATGGAAGTACCTAAGGATCATTTGAGGCACATGATGCTTTATAAGTTCAAGAAAGGAAACTCAGCATCCGAAGCGGCTAGAAACATTAACAGTTTATGGAGAGGAATGTGTGAATGAAAGAACTTGCAGAAGATGGTTTGCAAAGTTCCGAGGTGAAGATTTCACCCTTGAAGATGAAGATTGAACCGGACGTCCAACTGAGTTTGATGAAAAGCTTCTTGAAGTACCCCTTGAAGAAAATCCTGCTTTATCAGTTGAGGAATTGGCAGTGGTTCTCAGTTCAAACCATACAACTGTTCATCGTCATCTTCAACAATTTGGAAAAGTTCCTAAACTTGGAAAATGAGTGCCTCATGAATTGTCTGAAGACAACCTCAAATCCCGAGTTGACATCTGCTCTTCTCTCCATTCTCGCCAACTTGTTTCACCTTTTTTGGATAGACTTGTGACTGGCAACGAAAAATGGATCTTTTATCGAAATGTTAAGCGTCGTAGACAGTGGCTTGGTGAAGGGGAAGGACCCCAGCCACAGCCGAGAAGGGAACTTCATGGGCAAAAGGTTCTTTCAATCTGGTGGGATCGCCAAGGAATAATCCACTTTGAATTCTTACCACCTAATGCAACAATTAATGCTCAAATATACTGTCAGCAATTAGAGCGTTTGAACCAAGCTTTGAGGAAAAAAAGAACTGCTCTAGTGAATCGAAAAGAGGTGATGTTTCATCAGGACAATGCGCGACCCCACACAGCAATAATCACGTCACAAAAGATCGAAGAACTTGGTTGGGAAAAAAATCCTCATCCCCTTATTCTCCCGATCTTGCTCCTTCAGACTACCATTTGTTTCGTAGCTTACAGAATCATTTGAAAGAAACAGCTTTTGTAACACAGGAAGAGGTTAAAACTGACATTTGTGAGTTCTTCGAATCAAAGCCAAAAGAATTTTACAGTAATGGAATTAGTAAGCTTGTTAATAGATGGAAGGAAGTCATAGATAATAAGGGAAAATACATTGTCGATTGAATCTGTAATTAAATGTAACATTTGGTCACTTGTTTTCTTTATCAAAATTCAGACAGAACTGATGGGATGACCTGATATATATATATATATATATATATATATATATATATATACACACACACACACACACACACACACACACACACACATATATATATATATATATATATATATATATATATATATATATATATATATATATATCATCTTATAAATATAAGTAATTATATTCGTCCGGAAAAAATTTAGGTATTTTGGGTTGTAAATGAACAAACCAATACCCAAAGAAAAATAAGGAATAAAAAAAGTAAGAACTAAGAACATGTAATTCAGGCGAAAACAATCGTCCAGAATCCAACCTCAGAGTCCAAAGAAAAAAAAAACCTCCGACACGAGTAAAGCAAAAATAACTAAGCAAACGCTCAATACACTAAGTAGAGCAAATCTAACTACGAACCTAAAGAGCCAGGCGAACCTACCTAGGTTTCACCTACGCGGATCGTCAGGGTACAGTGTACCCCGACGATCCGCGTACCCTGACCTAGGTAGGTTTGCCTGGCTCTTTAGGTTCGTATGCATATATATATATATATATATATATATATATATATATATATATATATATATATATATATATAATTTGAAGACAAACAGACCACTTTAAGGCCCCATTGTAATAATTTATTTCACCAGAGACCTTTTAAAGTACCCTGGACCATCAGACATCACTTCCAAAAGGTGAAACGAAAAATGAAATGACAATTTACACTTTTGACGAGAAGTATTAAGTTTATGTGATTTAACAGAGAGGGTAGCGAGGAGTGGTGTGAGAGACATTGTCGAGTTTAGAGAAAGTTTATTTTAATATTTCTTTCTATCATACTTAGTATTGAGGAAGGAGGGACCAGACATTGACCTATTTAATCGGTCAACTTAACGGAAATGATATGTTGAAAGGGAAGGAGAGAAGAGAGAAAAAGAAAAAAGAAAGAAGGGGAAAGTAATGAGAAAGGAGATGCATTTAAGGTTTACGAAGGAAGAAGAGAGGTGGTATAGTTTTAGCAATTTAGGTTAAAAAACAGATTTTAACGTTTGATAATAATTTAAATGTTTAAAAAAATCCACGAAGAAATTAATTTAATGCTTGTTAGCAATTTAAATATTTAACTCTTTTACAAATAATTTAGGGATATAATGTGAGTTAAATACTATATTAAAAACACATTTAAAATATTTAAAATATAAAAGTTTACTGATAGTAATCTTTTAATATTGGAAATGACTGTTAAGGTAACATCTTTATTAGTTTGAGTCTAACTCATGAAATGAACGTGTGCATGTAAAAACAAAACGTAAAACTATTGTACACAACGGATTAAAAAAGACGTAGAAAAATTGACGCACAAATGAAAATAAACATTCAAGCAGCAGACACTTGAATAAAAGTTCGAGGTCGGGGAAAAAACACCAAAAATTTATATTTGCAGTTAAGTAATTTATACATATATATATATATATATATATATATATATATATATATATATATATATATATATATAGTATGTATGAAGATGATTTCAGAATATGAGATAAGCCCGATGGAGACGATTTTCTCATATAAATAGTTAAATAAGAAATCCTTTCAAACCTGAATTAATTTTATAACATGGAAGACTTCAAGCTTATCCGAAAATACAGGAATCTATTGGTCTCAGCGCATTCCTATATGAACAGAAAGGATTTCTTATAGTATGTATGTATATATATATATATATGTATGTATATATATATATATATATATATATATATATATATATATAATATATATATATATATATATATATATATATATATATATATATATATATATATATATATATAATTAATTTATACGTATATATAACAAGAAATCTCAGATTTAAAATACTACAATACCAAACGCAGCTCTAATACAGATATTGATAAAACAATCAAACATGCATACGTACATTGGGAGGTAGTAAGTAAAGGTAATTAATTTGAGTTATGATACCCACTTATCCTCAGAGATCCTAAGGCATTTTACACAGACACGTCTTTCTTTCATTTAAATCTGAGGAAGCCAAAGTGTGCATTCAACAACTACAGAAAGAAAACAACGCGCACGCTTACACGTCACTTGAACTCAATATGGTTAACGTCCGTATATACAGGGCGCGGCAGAAATACCTCCCACATGTGCCTCTCGAAAATACTTCCCACATAATGGTAATACATTAGCTAGATGAAAACACCATTGCCATTAATATCTTACCATTAATTGGGAGGTATTTCTGTCGCACCCTGTACACGGCGTGAAGATCGCTTGAAGAATAATATAATGTGGAAATAATAATAATGGCTGCTCGTATCTGAGTATCTATCTACTAGGGCGGCTAGCAAATCCCTGTTGCAGGTGCCTGCTAAAGCACATTTGTGTTTGTTTAATAGCCACAGAACTCAACTGTTGTTTATATTGCAACTATGCTGAGCAGAATGTAGTTACTGTTTCTGTATGAGAACACATCAACTGCCGTGTTCTGAACACGGCCATTACGCTAAAACCCTCGGCCACGATGACTTGTGACTTCGTGCTAGCACAACCATCGACGGGTCCCAAATAGTTTCGTATGACCAAATTAAATCGTGGTATTTTCAGGCACTTTTCAAAGGTGCCACGCGCTTGGATAGCCTCTCAAGGCCGATAACATGGTGACATTCGGACTCCAATCTCATGGTCGAAAGAGAACGTTCAAACCACTTGATTATATATATATATATATATATATATATATATATATATATATTGTCTTTTGTCAAGTTTGACTTTGGATGTATCAGCTTTTAGCTGCTACTGCCTGGAGAAGTAAGGTTGTTGCCGGAGAAAAGTGACAAGACGTTTTGCCAAGATATCTGATGTAGTATGCAAATGTATATTTTTGTCTGGGTCTTTCAGATGAGAAGTTATTATAACTTACATTGTTTCTACTAGTACTTATATCTTCATCTTCATCTTCGCTGTTATTATGACAATGTTTCGATCGTTTTGCCCTCCGGCCGTTTTCAGGTGTCTCTCGATCCGAATATCATTCAGTGCCTTAAAGCGTTGGTTCGTGAACTTGGTATAGTAATTGTGAGTTCAATCCCAAGGTTGGATTGTCTGTACTTGGACTCAGTGGAAACAGGACGAGCAATAATTGAGCAGTACCAAAAAAATAGAACAAGACAACATATCCCGAGACATTGACAGCGAAACGAGAACACTGTACCCTCGTTGATTAAATAAAGTGTTCACTTTAAAAGTTCCTGTAGGTTACTCACGTCGACAGATAATTAACAAAGGACGGAGAGCAAAACATATATGCAATGTTGCATGATTTGACGAGAAAGAAATTAAACTAATTTTGACCCGTGAAAATTTCACGGTTTTCCTATTTGAAATTTCTAATGAATCTTAATTCTTAACTTAATGATTGAATAAGTTCATGGTGATGTTATACGACAATAAAATATCCGTAGAAATTCCCCTATCGCATCGTTAAATATTTGAGCTTAACAACCTTAACAAAATAAAAATCATAAATATGAAAGCTGGTCGTATTTTAAGAAGTGGGTACAAATGAATAGATTTTAATTTTACAAGTTTTTCAACTTCACTGAAACAGACGTTAAACACTTCTATCGTAATTTCTTTCTTTCTTTCGTTTTTTTTTCACTTTCCCACTGAAACCAAGTAGTGTCTTTTCTCCTCTTTCCACACGATGAAAATGGAATAGTCCGATATTGATGAGGTATTGACAAGGCGTAACGATCGTGCGAACTAACAAAGTGCGTGACAAGCACAATTATAACAGGATATTTCACTACATTTCTCTTTAATTAATATTTTTCATTAATATTGCCGTTGTTTAATTTGAAGATAATGTACAAAATTAAATTTTTACTTTTTTTTATTTTTCGATAATAAATTGAAATGAATTACATTTTTTCTTTTAAACTAGAGATAATTTTTAGGGGAATGCAACAGCATTATTTGGTACCAGAAATTAGGGAGAAAATCGTGCTACTACAAAAGCTTAAATGTTCGTAAGAGGGCATTATGAAACTTAATGCTCGAAAAGATCTCCATAATAAATGGCAGTTATATCAAATCGGCTCAGATCTGGTCAAGCGAAGAAAATCTCTAGAAGAATGTGTAGAGACATTCACCAACTTTCGAAGAACAATGAATGTTGTCAATAGAAGAGAATATGAAATTCAAAACTATGACTTGAAAATGGGTGTAATTATCATAAATCAATTTCTGTTCTTGGAACGAGTAGCCCGTAAAAAGCCACATTTTTTCGTTAATATCTGTTAGTAACAAAAAGTTTTTTTGTTTTTTTTTTATTTTAGCCTAAGCAAGACGATAATGCCACTAAGACACAGTGGAGTACAGAGAATGAAAAGAGAATGAGAAGACTTTAGTGAGGAAAAGTGAGGAGAGGACAATAAAGGAGCAGGGTTCAGGAAAACAGATGGCGATTGACATTACATTTACAATTTTTTAAGATTTTTAGGTGACAGAGAAGCAAGAAATCGGGAGTTCTACAGGCGAGAAGTGCGGGGAAAGAAGCTGTTAGAATAGAAGAGATGATTGCATCTAGCTCAACAGTAAAACGGTGAGACCTAGTTGGCAATCTAGTAGTGCGTTTAAATTAATGCAGCCGAGGCACCAAGAAAAAAAGGCATATCAGAATAATTGCCATGAAAATGTTTTCCTTCATATTTAACAAATGGCAAGTGAAACGTTCAGGATTAATGAAGCAGCTTTTTTTGCATTCTTCTGTCAAGCAATTACAAGAAGTTTCTGGTTTTAGTCACAATGTGCGAATTATAATACAAAAAATTCACTTGTTGACTGAAAATAAAATAAAACCTATTTTTCATATTTAAACTTTTCCCGCTCTTCCCATGCGATCAAAACGGGATAGTCCATTATTTATTGGCAAGAGACGTTAAACACTTCTATCTTCTCTTCTTTGGGCACCTACAGACGATGTAATGGTTATCAAGCTTGTCTAGCTAGAACAATTAAAACTGAGTAGTGAGTTCGATCCTCACCGGGTGCTCCCTACTTTCGGCCTTATACTACATCTAAGCTATGCTTGGAAACTTACAGGGCACCTCCAGGTGGAGTAATGGTTAGCAAGCTTGTCTCGCTAGAACAATTACGACTGTGTAGTGAGTCCAATACTCACCGAGTGCTCCTTACTTTCGGCCTTATGTTACATCTAAGCTACGCTTGGAAAATTATAGGGCACCTCGATGCGGTGTAATGGTTAACAAGCTTGTCTCTCTAGAACAATTACGACTGAGTAGTGAATTCCATTCTCACTGGGTGCCACCCTACTTTCGGCTTTGTGCCACATCTTAGCTACGCTTGGAAAATCACTATCTTCCCTTCTTTCATTTTCTACTGAAACAAAACGGGATAATCCATTGCTTATGACATACTGGCAAGGCTTAATGGTCGTGCTAAGGGAGGGGCAAGCAAAATTATAAAATTTCATTATTTTGCTGTTACTTTATAGTAACGTTGCAAAGATTTAATTTAGTTAAATTTCTTTAGAATATTATTGCTGAATAAGCCATTGTATTGCAATCTTTGTAGCTGTTACCACTTTCCGCATTGTCGAACAAGAGTTCTTCGTATGAGTCTCACTCTGAAAGTAATATCTTGTTTTACTATTTTGGTTCAGCTCATCAAAGGCAAATGATGGTGGTATGGCTGATCCTTCCTGCTAATAGCCTTTCTTTTTTGCCGTGTTACAGATAGCAGTCTGGCACAGTGGCGTCTGGCATAAAAGTGTGTACGAAACAGAGGTGTGTCATTAAATTCCTCCAAACAAAAAAAAAACAAAAACATCGCAGCTGTCAACAGTGATTGACGTTTGCCGAACGTTTACGGAGATCAAACCATAGATGTGAGCACTGCTTCGCTTTTCGTAAAGCTTTCTCCTTGAATCTAATAATTAAACGTTTGAGTCGCATAAAGAAAACAGACGGGCAAAAAAAATTGATGCTATCTCCGCCAATGGCAGATTGCACAACTCATATGACTCCAGAATTTCGTATGTTTTTGTTTGTTTGTTTGTGTCTAAACCACCCCACTCCCAGCCACCTTTTATGGCAACAAACTCTTGCGAATGGTCCAGGCTGCTGAGGAGTGTTTTTTTTTATCTAGTTACCATTTCTAGGTTGATTTCTAGCTAAGGCAAAACTGATTATATCTGCTCATTAGTGAACCAACCGGTTTTTAAGAATTTTCTTTCTCCTAGACTAACTGCCAACCAAGGCTAGATTCCAACCTGCCTTAACTGAAGGGAGAATAGATGGATTCATATCTTTAACAAAGCTATTTTTTCTGTAACAATGATGCTTTTTACGAACATGCGTTGCTAAAACCACTCCCAACCTGTTTCGAATTCAAAGTTGTCCTTCTTATAGACTGGTTAATCCATAACCTGGGGCAAGAGAAGATTACAGGCCTTTCCCAAGGGTATTTGTGCGAAAGTGACTGCATCAAACTCGCCAGAATTCTAACAAGGATCGCTGATTTTTTATTCCTTGCCGCTAACCGTTACACTAACCATTAACTCTATTGCAGATATTCAGAAACTACAACAGAGCGAACAGCAAAGCCAGACAGTGACCAATAGTATTCTGATCAGCGCAACCAATGGGAGTTGTCTCCCCTTGCCTGCCTCGGGTCCATATCGGTACCCGAGGCCGATCACTTCTTCCTTCAAACCAAAAAGACGACCAGGACGGCCACGGATTCGAAACCTTTTAAGTGATGCCGAAATTGAACAGGAAAAACAAAAGAAACGGAGTATGTATCATTTACTTTCATTCGAATATATACCCTCTCTCTCTCTCTCACTCTCTCTCTCTCTCTCTCTCTCTCTCTCTCTCTATCTATCTATCTATATATCTATCTATCTCTATCTCTCTCTCCCCCCCAACACTCTCTTTTGCTCTTACTCTTCTTTTCTCTACCTTTATCTCTATAAACACTGTGAGAATAGATATCAACATTACTCATTTTCACGCCTTAAGCGATCATTAGATCACATTTTATATCTAAAAAGACACGATCTTCGACATTGGCCACTCTTCCACATAAATATAACACATTTTAAATAATACGCACACACACACAGATATATATATTACCGTTTTTAAACTACAAATTTCCCATGATTTCTTTCGAACGCTCATATCTACTCAAAGCGTGTCTTAACGTAAACAAATGACATCATATATTATGAAATAGGTTAAATCCGACAATTATTTTAATATATTTTCTGTTTATAATTTGACCTTGCTAACCAGACGCTTCCTCTGTAGCTAAATGGTATAACACGTCTTTTCTTTACCAACGCGTTATGTCCTCTGATGGTCATTATCAAGGCAAACGTAAGGATTTTATTTTGCAACAAGATTTATATACAGTAATTGTTTTTCTTTTGCTTTTTTTAATCATTTCACCCCAAGCAAGGCGATAATGCCACTGGCACGCAGGGGTTTACAGAGAGTGAAGTTGAAAGGTGAGAGAAAAGACTTTGTATAGTGCGGACCAAAGAAAGGAAAAAAAGCTGAAGATAGATGATGGTGATAGACGTTGCATTTAAATTTTTGAAGATTGTAGTTATCAGGGATGCAAGGAAACGGAAGGGAGTTGCACAGGCAGGAAGTGCGAAGAAAGAAACTGTTGGGGTGGAAGTGAAGGTTACATTTAACTAATTCAATACAGGACATACTGCAAAGAAAGACTACAAATTCTGGAGGATGTTGTAATATTCATTACTTTTTATGCTTGAAATGACGTAATTTTTCAGTTCACCCATTGAATATATATGAGCGTTTCTAAATTCTTCTAGTAACTAACATTTTGTTTTTGTCTATAGATACTTTGTTCAAATAAATTCATTTCATTTTTTTGCCTTGAAAAAGTCTGCAGTGAACGAAACTCGTCGTCTAAAACTACATACAATTTTCCTATTGTTTTTTTTTTATATATACATATTGTCTTTTTCTACTGATTAATTCTGAGAATTTTTACATAATGTACCAAACTTGATAAAAAGAAAGGTTTTGCGTCAAAATCTTTATGCTAATATCAAGAGGGAATATCGAATTATTTTTGATTATTTAATAATTTTTTTAATCCTTTCTAGCACCTTTGAAATTTTGGTTAAAAATCTTGTTTTTCTTGCATCAGAAGGGTGACCAAAGATTTAGTATAGAAATTTTTATTATCTTTTTGCGGTAAAAAACACATTGATTTGGAAATTCTTGCAAAAATCAAATATTTATCGGATTTTAATGAAATTATTTTAGAAATTTATTTACAGAAAATCATGGTAAAAAAATATGTTTACGTCTATTACCCGCCACACACACACACACACACACACACACATATACACTTCAGTAATTTTATGAAATTTCGAAAAATTAAACGTTCACCCACTTTATATTTATGTTAGATAAAAGCAGAACTCATTGGAGAATTTAAATCATCAATTTGCTTTTTGTAAAAAAAGAAACACCATTTACCGAAAATCTGCAGTAATTGTCAAATTAAAGCAAAATGTAATAAGAATAAGATATTATTTAAATAAAAAAAGCTTTTAACTGCTATTGTAAATAAAATAGATTATGGACACTATAGTCTTCACAAAAAAAAATTTGGATGAATAATAAATTTTACAAGAATTATTTGCATTTTTTTATTTTAATTAGAATAGTTGATTAAGTTTTAAATCTTTTAAAATTCTGTATTAATTTCACACTTTTAGATGATATTATTAAGTAAAAATTATATTTACTAATCATAAATGGAAAATCTTAGTACAATTCCCAAATACCAAAAGAATTTTGACTTTTATTTTGTATGTGTATAAACGTGCCGATTTTTGTAGATACGGATGTCCATACACGACATTATCAGAAAATAAGAGCGATAACTATAGCAAATTTAAAGCCGAAGTATCTAAAATTCAATAAGACATTAGATTACGGAGAATATTTTTAAATTTTTAAAATTACTCAGTACGCAAAAAGTATATAAAAAGGCAACAATTATTTTTACAGTTAAAGCCCCCGTAGAAAAAATAGATTAACATTCATTGATCACCAAGCTGTCAACATGTCAACATCTTAAATAAACATCTGAACATGTATTTCAGCGATATTTTAAACTTAAAGTAAATAATATTTTTTCAAAATTAATTATACTTTAAATCAGCTAATGTTCCTCAAATAATATTTCAGAAATTAATATTTCATTTTTGGAAGATTTTTTTATAAGGAGAATTGCATTGAGATAAACGCCGGCTGAAAGTGACGCTGAAATCATATTTTTTTATCAAAAAATCCTCCAATCAATTTAAATTTGTTTTGAAATATAGCATTGCTTTCTTTTTACTTCAGATCCCTGTTCATAGGAAGATTTAATTAAGAAAAGACACAAACAATACTTTGTTGTGTGATTGATTTTATGACGGATCTCCTTTTAACGACGAAAGACTAGTTCTTCAATTAAAGTGTTTGTTTTGTCTTGTATTGCTTATTTCCAGTGAAAAACCAGCACTTGTGGGAATTCCTTTATGATGCCTTAAAGAACCCTGGTTACAATCCACGTTTGGTGAAATGGGAGAATGAAATGGAAGGGGTGTTTCGTTTTGTTCAGTCAGAGATGATGGCACATGTCTGGGGAAACCTTAAAAATAACGGAAATATGAACTACGAAAAACTTAGTCGAGCAATGAGGTAAGTAATTTTGACATAAATCTTTAGACTACTGTTGCAATATTTTAAATACTTACATCTAATATATATATATATATATATATATATATATGCATGTATTTGAAGTTCACAATATGTATCGGAGGTTTCATGATACGTCACTCCTCAGTACTCAAAACTTAAGAATTTAGCAATCACGAAACTCTAAGTGGGCCTCCAATAAGTATAATGAATTTTCATTAAATAACTACTGAGCTCTTTATTAGCAGAAATTCTGTTCGCCTTGATAAAGGTTAAAATATATAATTTTACATATATCAATAGGTGTCATTACGATTATCTTTTTTTATCTATAAAAAAAGAAGATCCTCTGTGTGCCTGTGTGTGTGTGTGTGTGTGTGTGTGTGTGTGTGTGTGTGTGTGTGTGTGTGTGTGTGTGCTATTTATGCAGGTCTACATTTCAAGACCAACTTCTGGTCAAGACCAACTTTTCAATCTCCAGCCACCCTCAGGTTTGGCAGAAAAATCGATAAAACTGAAGCTGGCTACGGCTTTTTGCAAAAACCAAGGCAAAGTTACACGCGAACAAAATTTTTACTGGATGAGCTGATGTTCTTTGCACTTAACACAAAACATAGCTCATGTTATGAGTTTTATGTAGAGTGCAACATTGGCTTCACACAAAAAAAATTGCAAAAACTATGAAAAAATCGTTTTTTTTTCGTTCTACTTGAAATAAAAACTTGAATAACTTCCTCATTTTTTATCCGATTTTCTTCAAACATGTCGCAAAATATTTGCCATCATGCAAGAAATAAAATAGTGTGGTTTTAGTCCTGCTCACTTCCCCGCGTATAACGAAAAACCACGAATAACTGTTCAAAAAGCCCGTTTTTCGTCCATAACAGCCTGTTTTTTTCGTCCGAGGATTTCCAAATCTGCCATTTAAATTACATATGACACACAAATTGTCTTGCGTGAATGTTTGGTTTAGATTATTTCAGTTAAGTGAACGGAATCTGCGACAGACTATGTCCAAAATCGTTTTTTTGCCATTTAGCCAATAGTTTCTTCATATGATTCCATCCTAAATTGGCGCTCGAACAACCTTTGATGCAAAGATTGTTTGAGAATGGTAAATTGAAGTGTTAAAAGGGGAAAATTCCCGCAGAACCTCTTATTAACCCCAGCTTTACAGTAAACGTTCGAGGAAGGAGGCGGCGTCAATGCATTTGCGCTTGCAGTTGAATCAAGCTCTGACGCTTCATCCCTGCTTTTGTTTGATTATTAAATTTGTGAACAATTCCATACTATTTGAAAGTTACTAAAGTTTCTTCTTTAAGTAATTTTATAATACTTTAAACTTTATACAGCTTAAATTTAGAATTTAAAATTGGTAATTTTTAATTTTACAATAAAATTTAATATTAATCAGTTAGAATGATTTCTATTTTAGTCTAAAATTAATATTAAGGGATTAATTAGGGGATTAATTAAGGGATTAATTATTATAACCAAGGTCCGTTGTCAAGTTATAAAATAAATAAAATAATTATAAAAATTATACGCATCTTGGTTGGTATAATTTTTATAATTATTTTATTTATTTTTTTCTGCTCCCTGTCCATTCATTCACGTCATCCATGACAGACATTCTTTTTTTTTTTTTTCTCTTCATAATTTGTGTCCCCCGTTAACAGTTCTGATGAGAGGGAACGAAACCGGTCGACTGGTGTGTGTGTTTTTGTTTTTATTTTAAATCTATCATGGCCTATAATATAAAATTTCTTGCTTTTTATGCCATAATATATATATATATATATATATATATATATATATATATATATATATATATATATATATAGGTAGTAATCCGTTGGTATAATTCAGGCGAATCCTATTAACACAACATAGAATTTGAAATATGTTAAAAAAAAACTGACTCACAAAAGAGCGCTCAATGTTTATTTTCATTAAACAGAGCAAATTTTCTTTACAATTAAGATACTTTTAGTTAATGACCATTTTCACCTAATTTTAAAATTCGCAGGATTTTTCAAACTACATATATTTAGTCACAGAGAACTTTCCGTTTAGCAACCGTCCAAATTACTGCTTACACATCGACGATCTTTCTCGATCTATCGTTTCTGCTCTGAAATATAACACAAACAATGGCAACATATTAGATAAAATGGATTAAACCCGTTAAATATTTTAATATATTTTCTGTTTATACGTTATTTTTGTGGATACAATTTATTTGAGTAAATGCTCTGTTTTTAATTAAACAATATTAATTATATTTGCCGACCTGAATGTTCGAGAAATTTCGTAGAAAACACGCGTTCTCTGACAGGAATTAAACGTGTATCCCCCAAGGAAACCATCATTTAACCTGGCATGTTAACCATTCAAGTTAATTAAAAAAAAAAAAAAAAAAAAAAAACTTATTTTATTTTATCTTTATTTTATTCTATTGTTATTTTATTTTTTATATTATTTATGTTATTTTATTTTATTTTTATTATATATTTATTTTTCATATTTTTTATTTTATATTTATTTTTATATTTTTATTTATCTTTATATTTTCTAGACATTATTATCGACGAGGAATCTTGGAGCGAGTAGAAGGCAGACGATTGGTATACAAATTTTCAAAAACCGCAATAGACAAACTAAAATCACGGCCAAACATCACCTGATGCCCTTATCCCATGATATGTATCGCTACTTTTTATCCCGCTTAAAAAAATATTTTTGCTATATTAAATCATTCATTCACTTATTCTTATTTTCTTTATTTCGTTTCCTCATTAAGTAACTCTATATCTTCAGTGGCTCTCATGCCTTGTATTGGGTGAATTTTGTCTTTAAAAAATAATTTTAATGCAAAAAAAGAAAGGGGTGTAAGACAAGGATGTGTCTTCTCACCGGACTTATTCAACTATACAGCGAGAGGATTAGAACTACCAGGTTTCATTATTGGTGGCTACAATCTTAACAACGTAAGATATTAAGATGACACAATATGAATAGCAGACACGGAAATAATATTTCGGCATTGACAAAATTCCAGCTATAATAAATGTTGTAGCATACATACATACGATAATGGGTATATCCCCATTCACATAGTAGTAAATACTGTATGTTGGTCTGCAGTTGGAGATTCGTCTTCAGCTGTGCTGGTCAAACTCTCTGCCTCCTGCCAGAGAGGATCACCAGACGAGGCTATGTCGAAGGGCAGAGTCTCGCCTCGGAAAACAGCTACCCGAGCCCCGTTTTATACGGGGCCTACTAGGAATTTTTGGCCGAGCCTATTGGCTCGGATACCCCATATTAAATTAGGCCTTGTGTCACATCTGACCGCGGAGGGTGGTTGGTAGATATCCTGCAGTTGGAGATTCATTGTGGAATTCACTTGGCTCACTTCCAGCCTACTTCTTCTACGCGCCGCTGGCGAATCATATGTGTTGTTCTTGTCTTAAGTAGTAATCGTTCATTACCAATATTCGTTTGATTATTCTGTTCAGTAACCTCGCCTGGGTTACAACAATAAATTAAATATACGACTGTAGTGATATACCGGAAGACCTAAGTAGATCCATTTTCATAGCGCTGTCCAAGAAGACAGATTCAAACGAGTGCGAACTCTATCAGACAGTCAGCCTAATGAGCCACATAACAAAACTTATCATCCGAATTCTGAATTGGACCTCAAATAGTACTCGAGTAGTGCAGTTTTGTTATAGACACACGAACAAAGAATACGATATTTATGCTCAGAATGATATCAGAAAGAGCAACACAAATGCAGAAGGATGTATACCTGTGTTTTATAGATTATGTAAAAGGGTTTGATAAAGTATGTCACAGCTGTTTGAACTACGAGGTAAGCTTGATTTATTTGGGAAGGATATTATAATAATCCAGTACCGATTGAATACGGATAGAAAACGAATTCTGTTAATATACAAAAATAGGAAGGGCCGTAAGTGAAGGGCGTGTGTCTTCTCTCCAGATTTATTCAACCTTTACAGTGAAGCAATCCTGAGAGAAATAAAAATCCTACCATGACTCATTACTGGCGGTCACAATCTTAACGACATAAGATTTGTAGATGATACACTGCTAACAGCAGACTGAGAAAGAAAACTATAAAAACTCCTACAGAAGTTAATGAATGAAAGCGAGAGGGAAGAGCTAATCATCAGCTGTAAGAAGATGGTGGTTAGCAAAGGATGGGGCCAAAGTGTGAATTGCAAATCGGAGATACCAAAATCAAGTACAAAAATTTAAATATCTAGGAAGTGTTTTAGCAGCGGACGGAAAGTGTGACACTGAAATCCGAAGGCGGATCGGGATAGCCAAAGAAGGATTTCAAAAGCTAAGCAGAATATTAAAAAATAGAAAAACTTGTTTCGCTTTTATTGAAGCTTCACCAGAAAATGAGATACGAAAAAAAATCTGATATTTTTCTTTTTGTGTTTTTGATTTTCATTGGTTAGGCGGACTTCATGTGCAGCGTCGAGCACCGTTCGTATATCCTGAAATCTTAATAGACTGACTACAGTGTAGTGATACTAGAGCTGTGACAATCTACATGCATAATTTTCAACCCTTCTTATTAAGATGCCATGTTACCTGGGAAGACACAATGCAGTTATTAATAAGAGTTGAAATTAATACATGAAATATTTCACGGCTCTAGCATCACTCCTTCATTATCAGCCTTTGAGCTTTTTAGCCAAGCCTCGTATATATCTGTTTTGTATATGCAATCATATGCATTTTATCTGACCGAAAATCGTGCTAGTTTGGTTGGGAAATCCCAAAAATGTTGATAAGGATCGTCTAAAATTCAAACAGATTACATCTGACGACTTGGTTTCAAACAAAAGAACACGTATGTCCTATAACAATTGAATAAAATCAGTGTCATGCCTTTTTTAGGTCTCGTTTTTTAATCACCTTTGTGTCGAACACGCCTAAAGAGACACTGGACTCTCTATAAGTACAATTTATCTTACGTCCAGCTTTCTTTCTAACTTACTTTACTCAAGAGAAAGTCCTGTACTGTGACGAAAGGTTCCCACGGTTCAAAACTAGTTTTCACCATTAAGTGGAAATACTTTCGAAGAAACTTCCATTCCCTAAGAAAATGCATCCATCTATAGCTATCTAGATCACTCGCCATAGCGCTTGAATTAGCAAACTCGTTCTTCTGGTTAAATGAATGGTTGTATAGTTCCGTTTATATTTGATGCCACGCCCGTGGGAATTCGACGATAATTAGTATATACTGCTACATGACCATTATCTTCTGTATTCCATTTCTCACCATTATATATATATATATATATATATATATATATTCTATTTATACGTTATTTTTATAAACAGGAAATATATTAAAATATTTGTCCGATTTAATCCATTACATAATAGATAGATAGATAGATAGATAGATAGATAGATAGATAGATAGTGTATTTGGGCTGCAGATCATTATTCAAACATGTATTGTTAAATATAACAGACAACGGATGCCTATTATATTTTATCATGAGTCGTTCTAAGCTTCGTAAAACGGCTTTAGTTTCGGGAGAAAATAAAGACAAAAACTGTCCGACATTTGGATATTTTTTTATGCAGTTCCTTGATCTAAGCTTTCGGCTGACATTGTGGCATAAAAGTCGGTTTCATATGCCATGATAGACTCTCTTGTTGATTTCGACGTATGAGGATTCGACAACCTCATTCAGTTTTTAATGTTTGTGCCGTATATGACACTTCAGTCCCGCTAGTGACCTGCATACCAGCAACAGCGAGGACATACCAACAGGAATATTTGCTGACGCTTTTCGCCGTTGTCTTTCGTCTCTTAACCTATACACACAAACACACACACACACACACACATATCTATATATCTCTCTCTATTTATATATATATATATATATATATATATATATATATATATATATATATATATATATAAAGATTGTGGACACAGAAATCTCAGTTTATAAATAAATATATTCATAAATAGCACTTTCCCATCAAAATACAAAACATATATATATATATATATATATATATATATATATATATATATATATATATATTCAAAGATATATTGTTAAATATAACTGACAACGGATGTCTATTATGTTTGATCATTCGGGAGAAAATAAAGACAAAAATTTGGATATTTTTTATTATGTTGTTCCTGATCTAAGCTTTCGGCTCACATGAGCCATTTTCAGAGTGGTTATATGGACATTTAAACAAAGATATCCACCCTCAAAGATGATATTTTGTTATGTTGGCATAGAAGATTGCTATGCGACGATAACGGTCACGGAATAGCAGACGCATGTTGTAAATTCATGTTGCGGTTCTGTGACGTCGCATCACGCGAGAGAGCGAAATATTAACAACAGAATCATACTATATATATATATATATATATATATATATATATATATATATATATATTTGTTTATTTAGGCAGCAAATTCTCTCTTAGGTATGTCTAATTGAATAAATTACATACATTATGTCTGCTAATTTTTAACAAAATCCGTTCATAGTCACGGATAACCTTCTGTGTGTTAATGTTAAAGGATGAGAGAAATGTGTTATAGCTGTTTAAATTTCTTTTATTTTCATTTCACAAGTACTTTCGATCTTCTTCCACGATCATCTTCAGGGGTGCAAGTAATACAAAGCTATATGTTGGTCATTAGTACAAGTATTTATACAAAGATGTGCGTTGTTATACATTACCGTATATTTTTTTCATTATGCTTTTAAATGCAAAACGGTTGACAATGTGCTGAGCGTTCATTAGAACGTGAAAAAATTATCCATTATGGAATTTTTTTTCATGTTATAATGTCATGATCATGCACGCATTAAAGTGTTAAAAACTGTTCCTTTACAGGCATTTCATAACATTACTGCAGTATATATAGTTGATTCTATTCAGTGCCGGCTTTAATTTTCTAATATAAATTGCTTCTAGTATCTGTAGTCTGAATTTGTTGTTTTCATGGTGTAGGATAGTTATGTTGTCGATTAGTGATTTTTTTTTATATTGTGAATGTGGACAGGAATGTTGTTATAGATGTCTCGCAATGAACGAATGGTCAGACATGTGTAATGTAAGCCATCTTGTTAGTGTATTTGTCGTCTACTCAACATATATATATATTTCGGTACCTCGACGTGGTGTAATGGTTAGTAAGCTTGTCTTGCTAGATCAATTACGGCTGAAAAGTGAGTTCGATTCTCACTGGATGCCCCATACTTTCGGGCTTGTGCCACATCTAAGCAACGCTTGGAAAATCTCTTGGACACCTCGACGTCGTGTAATGGTTAGAAAGCTTGTCTTGCTAGATCAATTACGATTGAGTAGTAAGTTCGATCCTCACTGGGTGCCTCATACTTTCGGCCTTGTGCCATATCTAAGCTGGGCTTAGAAAATCGCTATATATTTGGGCACCACGAGGCGGTGTAATGGTTAGCAAGCTTGTCTCGCTAGAACAATTACCACTGATTAGTGAGTTCGATTCTCACTGGTTGCTCCCTACTTTCGGCCCTGTGCCACATCTAAGCGACGCTTGGAAAATCACTATATATTTCATTTTTGTTGTTTGTTGTTTTTTTTTTGTCGGAGATACATGAATAGTTGGAATGCTCCAATAGTCTTTATATATATATAATGAATTTATATAACCTAATTCTCACAGTTTGATAAACGTTACTCTCAGCATGGAAATTCATAAAAACATATTCGTTTAAAATTATTCAATGTCGTTTAACCGAAATACTCAAATAATAAAACTTTTGATTTCTAGGAAAACTACATAAAATACAGTTTATTTTGGGGAGTTATTCAATTTCAAATTTTAATATTTTTTTAAATTTTTTCTTAATCATTCTAATGGTGTTTTTATACTCCAACTTCTGCATGTCCCGTGTCCCATTAGGACGTGGATGAACATGGCTCTCCACAATTTCCTGTCATTTGTAGCACTTGGTACTTTGTCTTTTTGCTATCTCTTTCAATCTTTCTTCTGTCAGCTATCTACATATGGTCGTTAGGTAGGTGATGACGGCTCTCCACAACTTCCTATTCTCTGTAGCTCTTAATAAATTGTGTCTTTTTGCTATCTCTCCTAATCCCTGTTATGTCAACCATTTAGACAATCTCATTAGGTACGTTATTCGCTTCTCTCC
Organism: Acanthosepion lycidas; assembly: GCA_963932145.1. Taxonomy (NCBI): domain Eukaryota; kingdom Metazoa; phylum Mollusca; class Cephalopoda; order Sepiida; family Sepiidae; genus Acanthosepion; species Acanthosepion lycidas. Next base: position 55,029,858 of record OZ010582.1, on the reverse strand, counting down.
TCTGTCCCTCTTGCCTTCAATCTGTCGTATGGGTGTCAAATTTTCTAAGCCCTCTTTCCTCGTCATATGCACTAGAAATTTCAACTGTCTCTTTCGGTTGTTAAGTAGAAATGCCCTTTTCGTTTCCATTTTCTCTAAAACTTCATCATTGCTAACACGGTATCCTCAACATCCTTCTGTAGAACTATATTTATAGTGCTTCTTCATGTGAGGAGATTATCCAGAATTCACTTACATATAGGACAACTGATATTATATAAAAGCTCAGTATTATTTTCTTAGTTTCTAACAAAATTTTCCAGTTTCTTAATACTTTGCTTAGCTTTTGGAAGGCACCTTTGGCTATACTAATGCGTTTTCGTATTTCGGGTTCGCATTTCTCATTAAAAACACTTCCTACATATCTACATTTTTGCACTTTCGGCCACAACCATACATTATGTCTTCTTACAATGTTTAATCCTTTCTTCTCGCTTTCCTTTATTCCATTTTGTAGGAGTTTTGGTAGTTTTCTTTTCTGTGTCTGCTATCAACACTGTGTCACCTATATATCTAATGTTGGTAAGATTGTCGCCGCCACTAATGAATACTGGTAGGACTTTTAATTCTCTCAGCATTGCGTCACTGTAAAGGTTGAATGTATCTGGAGAGAAGACACATTCTTGTCTCACGCCCCTTTCTATCTTTAGGTATTTACTCCCAGTATAAGTTTTGGATTGCTCTAATATCCTTGTCAAATTAATAAAACTCACCTAACAGTTCAAATAGTTCTTTATGATACACTTTACACTTTCGCATAATCCATAAAACACAGGTACAAATTCTTCTTGCTCTTTCTGATATCCATCTGAGCATAACTATCGTATTCCTTGTCCCAATGTCTATAACGAAACGGCACTGTTCTCGTGCTATTTGTGGTCTAATTCAGTATTCGGATGATAAGTTTTGTTATGTGGCTTATCAGATTGATTGATAGAGTGCGCATTCGTTTACACCTGGCCTCTTATGCGCTATGAAAATGGATCTACTTAGGTCTTCCGGTATATCACCACTGTCGTATATTTCATTTATTATGGCTGAAATTTTGTCAATGCCGAAATCATCTAAAGCAGCCAGCATCTCTATTACAATTTAATCTGGCCCTGCTGCTTTGTTCTTGCCCAATTTAACCAATGCTAATTTCATTTCAGAATTTAATTTTTTTAGTCCTTCGTTATTTTCTGTATTGCCGGCTGTCCTTTTTCAGCGTGGAAGAGTTCTCTCGTGTATTCGTTCCATCTCTGAAGGATTTTCTTTCTTTCTCAATTCTCAGTGTTCCGTCCTTGGATTTTATGCATAATGTACTATTAATTATAAATAATTCCTTGTATAAACGCTAATAGCAATTTTAGCCGTTTCCTTATAAGGAAACATTCACTATTCATTGACCGGTCAGCCAGTGTTACCGTCGGTTGAAATTTATAAAATCTTTTCCTTAAAATATTTTTTCACAAAGATATGTTTCTCGTGTCCACTAACCGTTATAGCTCTTTCCAGTATTGATGTGGGTTTCCTTCTTAAGCTTTTGCTTGAAGTAGCGTGGATCGTCAGTATATGGATTACATCACTGTTTTCTATTTGAGTTACGTGTGCTATCCATTTTAGTGCTTTCTGTTGTTGAAAATCCTCAAGTGATGTTATTTCTGTTATTTGGTAATTTTTTTGTTTGTTTGTTTATGATTCTGTAGCGCCAATCCACAACGTTGAAAGAAGGATGGTTCAGGCTAAGCTCTACATGTTTCATTCGCTCGAAAACGTTTTGAGTTAGATGCGGGAAAAAAGCTTAGTTGCCTTTACCGCTCCAGTAAGTACCTGATTCCTCGTGTTATCTTCTACTTTTTACAAGAGCAAGACCAGGCCGAAAATGGAGTATTGCTATTATATTTGAACAGGATCTGTCTAGTCCTCACTTTCCAGTTTCGACAAAGTCCCAAAGCGTTTCCACGTCCACGTGGGTGACAAATTACTTTCCATCCTACAACCCCTTTCTCACAAACGAAACGTCGCAAGCCTCTCACTGCTCGATCGCTAATTCCATGGAAAGACGAACTATATTCCTTAGTTCCACCAGTTCTAACCCTCATGTCTAAGACCCACCATGCTACGTACAATGTAGCGAACTACCCTAAATGACTTTGTATTCCATTGGTGAGATGTAAGTTCCACTCGAGCAGCTTCTTCCCACGAACCGATGCTTTGTGGAATCGACTCCCAAGAGAATGCTTCCCCGATCAATAGAATCTTAACCTGTTCAAATTTAGGCTTAAACGTTATCTTCCCCACATGTGCCTCGTATCGTGCCTCGTATTCTGTAACCATCTAGCTTCTTTTTTTTTACAGTGAGGCTAGGCCCGGGAGCCACTCGAGATAGAGGGCCACAGAGATAAAGATATAACTGGAAAATATATTTAAAAACTCACACTGATTATCGTAAGAAGTTTACAAAATTTTTTACGGCATTGCTGTATATAAAATGGGTGATGATTGTGGCTAGAAATACTAGGAAAATTTCCCGTGCTCCATTTAGTACCTTTATTCTATCTTCTACGTTTACAAGAGCCAAATCAAGCCGAAAATGGAGTAGTGTTGCCCAGTCTTCACTTTCCAGCCTCGATAGTCCCAAATCGTCTCCGCGTCCTTGTGGGTGACAAATTATTTTCCACCCTACAACCCCTTTCCCACAGGCGAAATGTCGCAAGCCTCTCGTTGCTCTGTCGCTATTTCAACGGAAAGTGCTCAGACGAACTACATTCCATAGTTGCACTAAGTCTAACCATGACGGCTTAGACCTGCCATCGTAGCCAACCACCCTAATTCCCTTTGTATTCCATTGGTGAGATGTAAGTTCCACTCGAGCAGCTTCCTCCAACCAACCGCTGTTTTGTGAGACTGTTTCCAAAGAGGTTGATTTTCAGATCATTATAAACCTAACTTATTCAAATCTATGATTAACCGTTATCTTGAGCACATAATTGCATAAACGGTTGTAACAATATCATTTCTCACACATCTTTAAAAGATAAGGAGATAAAAGGAAGGAATTTAAGTCCACTTAGCTATTGGAATTTCCTAAGAATCTTGTGTCCAGTCGAACTTGAGGGAATTTAGGATTAGTGTTTCAGGATTCATGTCTCCAATTCGCCGAAATTGAGTATTGTTGCCCAGTCTTCACTTTCTACTCTCGGTGGAGTCCAAACGTATCTCTGCGTCCTTGTGAGTGACGAATTATTTTCCACCCTACAACTCCTTTCTCACAGATGAGATATTGCAAGCCTCTCACTAATCTGTCGCTATTTTCATAGAGAGTTTTCAAAATGAACTACACTCCTTAGTTCCACTTCACGGCTAAGACTCGACATGCCACTTCCATAGTAGCGAAGCGCCATCATTCCCTCCGTATTCCTTCGGTGAGAAATAAGTTCCACTGGAGCAGTTTCTTCCCGCGAACCACTGCGCTATGGAACCAACTCTCAAGAGGATGCTTCTCCGATCACTATATTCTTAACCTGTACAAGTCTAGGGTTAACCCTTATCTTCCCAACGTATCCATATAAACTGCGTATCTTAATCTGTAACTCTCGGCCTCTACTTTCTGGAGCAGTATAAGGGCCGGGCCATTTTTCCGGCTTCTTTTCCATCGTATATATGTTTCCCGTGGGGGATGGAGTCCCAATACACGCTCAAAACCAGGAGAACCTTGAGAGCGCAGACTTTCTTTAAAACACAATCCCAAGAGATTGTTTTCCCGATTGCTACAATCTTTACATGTTCAAATCTAGAGTTAACTGTCACCTTCCCTACATATATTTGACACTTACTCTGTAACTCGAGTGGCTCCCAGGCCTTGTTCTGAGTGAATCCCACTGTAAAAAAAATGCGTTTATCTAAGAAAGCGTTTGTATACTGTTTATAAATTGTAGAGTTTTAAAAAAAAATGAAAGAAAGAAAAAATATTTTGATTTCATGACTGTTTAAATATTTTTCGGCGTGTTTAAAGTTGTTTTGGGAATCATGGTAAAACGGTTACTCTCGGGTGCTGGTTTCGATCGTGTACACTTGCCTTCTTCAGGTTTATATTTGGTTTTCTATGGTAGAAATGGTTTCCTCTTTGCTTTTTCTTGTGCTACGTCATCCTTTTGACTCAGGATCCAATGTTGATTAACATTATTGCATAAAATTTAAAGTAGACATATTTGCGTTAAAGTTAACAAATGCCAAGATTTATATCTAATAGTCGAACTGGCAAGGTCTGATACAATCAACTAACAGATACATTAAATCCTAGATCCTAACATTGCATATATGCCTATATTGTGGTAGATACTTGCTCCATCCCCAGCGTTCGAATATAAACAACAAATGGAAAAACCTGTTGAAGGTGTGTGTCTCACGTTGTCTGGTCACTCGCGTGCTGAGTCACCGGGAAAAAAAAAGGCAGCAAACTAGAAATTCCACTGATTAAGATAAATCCCGCTTGTTTGGTATTTTTGGGATCGCAGCAAATTATGCAGCACTTATTTCGATTAACCGCATTACTTAGAACGATTACTTCGCTACTTATTTTTTTTTTTTAATCATTTCGTCCCAAGTAAGGCGATAAAGCCACTAAGTTGCAAGAAGTTACTGGGGTGTAAATAAAATGAGAAGACTTTCGGAGAAAGAGCCAGAAAGTCAATTATAAACAAGCGATAGACTTGCACATGTTCAAAAGATGGCGAAGGTGTGTGAACATGTCTATTGAAAAAAAGAATTTGAGTGTAGCCGATGACGTTAGAAGTATAGAATGAATTAAGAGTACATACTGAGAAGAAGAGTCACTATATTAAGATGTACAGGGCGCGATGGGAAAATTGTCGCCATAATTATATTTATATTTTTAATTTCGCGCATGCGCGATATTTGTTTTTGATTTTGTCGACTGCACAGTATAGTAATGTCAGTTGGGCACCATCTATGAGGAGAAAAAAAAAACACCATGGTGCAATTCTCTCCTGTATTGCTTGGCATTCGCGCCGGAATTTCCAACACGAACATTTCACAGTGTTTGGATGTCAATATGAGGACTGCAGAAGATTCGGAAAGATTTGGATGATGTATCCAGTTAACGTCATAGTGTTTGAAGTGGACTGATCACTAGTGATGGCGAAATTATGCCTTTTCATTTTCTCACAGGGTCTCAGACTCAACACAGAGGTCTACATCAAGCGCCTTGAGGAGGTAGTACTGCCCTGAGTCAAGAGGATGGCTGCTGGGAGACCTTATGTATGGCAACAGGACACTGCACTATGCCACACAAACAGGAGAACACAGTCATGTCATTCAGACAATTTCTGCAACCACGTCACCCCTTACTCATCAGACTGCAGCCTTCTTGATTATTATGCGTGAGGCGCAGTTGAGAGGGAGACCAACAAAGCTCCTTTTATCACCAAAGATAAACTGAAGGCAAGGACTATGGCAACATTCACCAACTTAAACAAGGAGACCGCTCAGAAGAGTTGCAGAAGATTCCGAAATCGTTTGGAGGTTCTGGCCAATGGCGATTTTATGGAATAAATTTACTTTTTAGTATTTCAAGATATTTTTGTGTAATTTTGGTAAATATATCTCTTAAAATGAGATGTCAGTGTTATTTTAATTTTTACGTAATTTAGACGACAATTTATCCATTGCACCTTACATATTTTTTGAAAAATACAAAGAGTTATTTCCCTTGCATCAATTTCTTTTCTTTTGTTTAACAAGTACGAGTGACTTCCCTTGATACATTTTTCGCTGTTTTAATGCACAAAAATGTATGAACGCCCGAAGAACAACATCCAAGGGACGCTCCAAAAATTGATGCCTCACCATTATTACCGAGGAATTTACACATTCAAGGAGCATAATGACACCGTTGGATAAAGCAAGTTTTCAGCTCCAATGCATTTTATTCTTCACAGACACAACAATCCCGTGTTTCAAGTTATTGACACATCTTCATTTATGTGTGTGTGTGTTCGAGCCGCCGATAAAATGTCGACGCTGATGTGAAAAATCGGAAAAATTCGCCTTATCCGGTGTCGCTTAGTTGGAAATAAGCATGAGATATTTTTACTGCTTATGTGTGTATATATATATATATATATATATATATATATATATATATATGTGTGTGTGTGTGTGTGTGTGTGTGTGTGTGTGTGTGCGTGTGTGCGTGTGTGTGGGATTTATATACTATTTATATATTATATATGTGCAGTAGTTATTGAAAAGCGCTTAATATCAGTGATAGAGCGAGCACTTAGTTCTATGGATGTTTCACGCTTTTGCGATCCTCGGACAAACACAGAGTTTGATGATCGCAAAACCGTGAAACCTAGGGTCACAAACTCACATCCATAAAACTAAGTGTGTGTATACATATATATATATATATATATATATATATATATATATATATATATATATATACATACATATATATATATATATATATGTCACTCGTATTCGAGGATACCCGTCTATTAGGGCGGCTAGCCAATCCCTATTGCAGTCGTTCGCTCAGGCACATTTGTGTTTGTCCAAGTTGAGTAGACGGAACTGTTGGGGGCTATCGATGGTTGTGCTAGCACGAAGTCATCTTGTCCGAGGGCTTGAGACTGCTGGCCTTATTCAGACTGCGGATCACGCTAGATAACGGGCTCTCTCCCAGAAACTGTAACTAGAAGGTCCGCTTAGCATAGTTGCCGTATAAACGACAGGTAGGCTCTGTGGGGGCCGAACAAATACAAATGTGTCTGAGTAGGCGTCTACAATGGGGATTAACTAGCCACACTAATAGATGGACATCCTCAGATTCAAGTGGTTGCATTATTTACTTAGTACCATTTCGTAAGTTTAACGTGATGTCTAAATAATTGGTAATTTTCAGATTGGTTTCAATTTCAAGATTGAATCCGAATTTTCTAAAGAACCAGTGTAGTTTTTTTCGGATAGTGTCACATTTTGGGGGTTACTTTTATCCACTATAATTAATCCGTCGTCGCGGTATAACCCATGGTTGTTAAAATTTATATGGTCGTTAAGCCTATAGAGCAGCAGGCACCCCTACTAAGTCACACACCTCTGCTCCATCATATGCTCCCATGGGGTTGTCAAAACTGTTAACTGTCTTTTTTTATCCATGTTAAATCATTATGGAATAGTAGTGTTTTTCGGCAATGTCTAATCAGGTCTATTTTATCGTCCAAAATTTGGATATATTCTTTAGCTAAACGGAGGGCTTCATTAAGGGTTTTCTCTGAGATAGACGGATAATATTCCTTAATATCATACCTAATGAATGAGCACCTCTCATTTTTGTTATAATTTTCAAACAACCTAATACAATCATTAGTCAATTGCCATTGATTTATGTTAAGGAAAGTTCTTAGGGATTTGCATACATCCTGTAAAATTACCTTACTTATCTTACCTAATTCTGTTTTGGTAGGTTTTATAAAAACCTACCAAAATTTTTTTATAAAAAAATCACACAGATACAGGTTCAAAGCTCAAAGAAAAAACCCCGACACGAGTAAACAACTAAAAAAAGCTTGATTAGTGGATTTAATAAGAAAAAAACTAGGGATAATCCACGCAGTAGTCCTTCTAGTTGTAATTGTAGGAACAAAAATATCTGCCCCCTTCAGGGAAAATGTCAACAGGAATGCGTGGTTTACCAGGCGAAAATTTATAAGGATATAGAGGATACAAACCCTAAAGTGTATATAGGAGCTACTCAAGATATTTTTTAAAAAAGATATTATAATCATACGAGTAGTTTTAAAAATGAAAAAACTAAACATAGCACCACACTATCCACCTATGTATGGAAAATTAGACATGAAAATAATAAAGACCCTATCCTTAAATTGGAAATATTAAAAAGATGTCCCAAATATAAAGCAGGTCAAAAATTCTGTAAGCTATGTACTGAGGAGAAATTAGCCATAGCTTTATATCAGGAACCTAACGATCTATTAAACTCTAAAACCGAGATTCTTAACAAATGTAGGCATAGAAAATCTTGGTTATTGAATTAGGTCTAATCTCAGCTGATTGTATTGTTATTCCACCTTTATTGTCCGTGTTTTCTTAAAATATCCCGTCCCCTTTTAGTTGTTTGAATAAATCCTAACCCACACCCTACCCCCCAGTGTTGTGTTGTTTTCCTTTTCTTTTCTTTTCTTGTTTTGTTTTTCTATTCCTTTTTTTTCTTTGGTCACGTGGTATAGTTTTGATTGTCGTCTATAAATCTGCCATTTCTCTTTTGCCTCTTTAGCCAGGTTTCCCTGACCATCCGCTTAGGTGAAACCTGGGTAGGTTTGTCTGGCTCACTAGGTTTGACTAGGTCTGCTCTACGGTTGTACTGAGCTCTTTTTAGTTAGTTGTTTACTCGTATCGGGGTTTTGTTCTTTGGGCTTTGAGCCTGTATCTGTGCGATTTTTTCGACAGACTTTCATGTTCCTGGCTCTTTCTTTTTTTAAAACCTTTTTTTTCCTTCGAGATTGATTTGATTATTGGCAAATCAAAAATTCGAAGGTTTTTCGAGACGAGTACAGTTATATATATATATATATATATATATATATATATATATATATATATCGCACATATAGTGCTGTGTTAATAATGTAATACAACAGAACTATTAAGTATATGTTAATAAGTCAATACTCAGCTCCTGAATATTGCTTTGTCCATGAAACTCCGAGTCGTGCTATCGGTGAGGGATACTATGTATATTTATTAATATATATATATATGTGTGTGTGTGTGTGTGTGTGTGTGTGTGTGTGTGTGTGTGTGTGTGTACCTTTTAATTATATACTAGATTCGAGAGCCACTCAATGTAGAGGGCTATCTTAAAAATGATAATGGAATGGATGAGATGTGTGATATGAATGTAAGAGAAGTTGGTAGGAAATTTAAAAAGATGTGGATAAGACGGAAAGGTGATTGACCTTTGACTTAAAGAGGTCAGGATTAAATTATTACAAATTTTATTATTTTATTGCATGTTTTAAAAATGTTATTTATTATGATTTTCTGAAATTTGGTATTTAAAGAATGACTCAGAATTCTATTGTTTTGATCATGTTTTAAATACCTTGATAAGTGTTCATTTGAATAAATAGGTACCTCCAATAAAAAAAAGTTTTAAAATACATTCTAATAATAAAAACTCTTTCTTAAAGCTTTTCTTTTAGTTTTAATTCCATGCAAATAGATTCAATTTAATATTTCCAGTAAGCAAAATTATTTGCTGTATTTCAAACCGAATTTAAATTGCTTGGAATATTTTTTTTAATCGCTAAAAATCACTGAAATCGGCCAAATTGTCAAATCTTCCAACACAACGTAAAACTTTTTATTAAAAATTCTTTCAGAAATAAAATATACTTTTCTGAGACATTATTCGAGGAAGATTAACTGATTTAAAGTTTAATTAATCTGAATTAAAACAAATATTACTTACATTTAATCTAAAATATCACAGAAAAGTATTTTTTAACGCGGAGGTTCGTATTTTTGCGAGGTGCTGACGAATACAACGTAAAAGCATTTTTTATACAATTTTTAACTACCCAGAAATCTTGAAAATTTCGGCAAATATTCTAAGTAATCTAATATTTTCATAAATTTTATATTCTTTAGCTTTATAGTCATACTTACGAAAACGCTGTCTGAGGAAATGTTATGTTCAGCTACAGAGAAGCGTCTGGTTAACAAAGTCCGAATTACTGTTTATAAACACACACCTTCGACGATTTTTCTCGATCGATCATTTCTGCTCACGAAACGTATTTTAACGTAAACAATGAAAGCATATAATGAAATAGATTAGGTCCGACAATTATTTAATATATTTCCTGTTTATACGTTATTTTTATAGATATAATTTAAGTAAATGCTGAATGGTGACTGCACGTCAGGCTATATGACGGTTCCCATAAGGGTTACAGGTTCGATTCCTGTCAGAAGAGTGCCTATTTTATACAAAATTTATCGAACATTAAGGCCGTTAAATGTAATTGATACTGCTTAATTAAAAAAAGACTACAGAGCATTTACTTAAATAAATTATATCTACAAAAATAACGTATAAACAGAAAATATATTCAAATAATTGTCAGACTTTCATATGTTGTCATGTTTACGTTAAGATACGTTTGGTGAGCAGAAATGATCGATCGTTAACAATTGTCGAAGATGTGTTTATAAACAGTAATTCGGACTTTGTTAACCAGATGCTTCTCTGTGGCTGAATGATTAACAGAACGCCAGACCAAATAACGGTTCCCATGAGGCATACAGGTTCGATTCCTGCGAAATTTCTCGAACATTCAGGCCGGTAAATGTAATTAATACCATTTAATTAAAAAAACAGAGCATTTACTTAAATAAGTTATATCTATAAAAATAACGTATAAACAGAATATGTATGTGCGCGTGTGTTTAAAATAGGACATAGAATTAAGACGAAGTTTTGACACAGAAAACACATGGACAGGCTTAAAAAATATATAGATTTGTTACTTTCAACACATTCTGAAAATGAATCTTTTGCTTTCGCGCCTTTCTGAAAATAAGAAGAGGATTTAACCTGAAATTCAATACAAAAAAGCTGAGAGAATATATTAATAACTTTCGACATGAACTAAGAAATATGAAGAAAAAATATGAAATAAATATTAACAGCTTTTTTAAAAGTCACTAATTTACATTCTTTTCTTTCATCACGAGAAACGCCAGCTACCAATAATTTATTAATTAAGCATACACACACACACACACGCACACGCACACACACACACACACACACACACACGCACACACACACACATACATACACATTTCTTTCTTTCGTTTTTGGTTCTGATGAAGCTTAGTAAGGCGAAATGCGTAATCAAATCTAGTTTCAACGAAACGGTTTTCCATTTGTCAAATTTATTCAAATACAGGCACGGATTGAGGAATCGGAGAGCCGAGTTCGAATTCCAGTTGAATCAATTACATTCACTTACGTGCTAATACCCTTGGGAAATTCTCTTCTTCTGTCTCCAGCTATGGGTAAATTTTAGGACAGATGGGGTTCTATAGCCTTGGATGGCAACTGGTCTAGGAGAAAGACATCTCTGAATTTTAAACCAGCGGGGAGGGGGTCATTTGGAGACCTTGTGGCCCGTAGTGCACGAAATGATTATGGAATTTTAGTCTCAAGTATCCAAGACTTGATTAACCATGTTCATACAAACATTAAACACCATTTCATGGATTTAAACTGGCTTTGTGAGAGGGCCATATATTCTATATATAAACTGTGGATAACATCAACTGGAAAACTTCTCCAAGAAATTCCAAGAGAAATCATGGAGTACTTTTCCATTGACACTGTAGTTGAACAAGAGCAGGTAGTGAATTATCCAATAGAGTTCTTGATCTCATTGAATCCTCCTGGAATGCCATCACACAAGCTGGAACTAAAAGAAAATGTGCCAGTTATGCTATTAAGAAATCTAGATCCTAGCTTTGTAAATTGAACAAGGTTAATTGTCAAAAAGATGCTTTCTCATCTCTTGGAAGCAGAGATCCTTACTGGCCCAGAAAAGAGATTTGATTCCAAGAATCTTCTTAATGCCTGCAGATATTCCTTTTGAGTTCAAAAGACTTCAGTTTCCAGTGAGAGTGAGCTATGCAATGTCAATCAATAAGTGTTATGGTCCGGTTCCTTGTACCACGGTGATAGTCCAAGGTAGAACCAATAAAGAGGAACTCGAAGGCGGATATGGAATAATACAGATATATTACAAACAGGAATATATACAGAGAGGTAGAAAAGTGTTAGTACGAACAATCAGGTTTAGTAGTAATTGTCGGAACGCGACTCTGTTTCGGACTGCCTCTGACTCGACTGACTGACTCCTGACGGACTTGACTTCAGACGGAACCCTAGACTTCAAACGGAACTCTCGCTTCCTCTTGAGGCGCAGTATTTATTACGTATGGAATTGTCCATTACGTTATTATGGGGAAGGTCCCATAACAATAAGTCCCAAGGACAATCATTGAAAGAACTGAACTTCATCTGATAAAACTCTGTTTTTCTCATGGCCAGCTCTATGTTGGTTATTCAAGGGTTGAGAATGTAAACAAGATATTTGTACTGACCCCGACCCCGAATGGGAAAACCAAAAATATTGTTTATCATGTAATTTTACAAGTTTCAGAAAGTATATCAACGTTTAAAAAATAAATCTAATATATTTTATATTTTTAATAAAATATTAAAATAAAATATATTTATATTTTATAAAATCTGTTGTTTGAAAAATATTGTTCAAGTTTAATAAAATTTAATATATACTCAATGCATGAAGTGTCATTGTTGAACTTAAGGCCCAATTAAGAGCACTCCGGTGAGGCAGCTTTTAAACTAGTATATATATATATATATATATATATATATATATATATATATATATATAAAGTTCAAAAATTAAATATGGCAAGAAAAAAAAATGATCTACTTCAACTTGTAAAATTTTATTAGCCTCTTTCTTTCGAAAAAGGTTGGTCCTCTCAAAGACCTACAGGCTTTATTCGCTCGAAGCGTATATTATTGAACTTTCCGTAGGTTCTATTTGTCTGGTAGCGTTACGGTTATCGGCACGAAAAATAGGATTGACGTCACGAGTTCAAATTCAAGTGGAAGTCGTAGCGTTCCCTTTCGCACAGATACACTCTTATTCAACCCACGGTGGTCCGAATAACAAAATATATAATAAGGATAATTAATTATTATTTTAATCACTGGTGAGTGGCGTAACGGCTATCAATTCTGAAAAGGAAAGAGCAACGAATCGGTTTCAGATTCCGGCTGGGTCAGTTTGTACTCTAATATCCTTTAGGAAAGCCATGAATCCATCTTTTCCTGTAAGATCAGAGATTACTCCTTCCCGCTAGGGGATCAACAACAGGGTAGTCGGAATTTTTCATCCCTGAAATACAGTTCAGCTAAGAGTAAGTTACACTGAAAAAAAATTACATCTTGACAATAGCCTTGGCTCCCTCAGGTCGCTCGGAAACTGAAGAAAAGCTCTACCCAAGGTTTTTTTTTTTTTTTTTTTTTCTTTTTTGCGAGGCGGGTGGAGGTAGCAGAACCGTGTTTGTTTTGCAGAACTGGGTTTCTTTTTAATGTTTGATTTAGCTGCGGACATGGTTTCGTATGTTAAAAGGTGAAGAAGCGAAGTAGACAACAGCAACTTCTACCTCCCCCCCAGTAGTATATGTAAGAATTATATGGATTTCAAAAAATACAGTCAAAATCGTACACTTCATCATGGCATCGAGAACCAACACCGAAAACTACTACACGACTCAGATTGATTGATTGGTTCGTTGTCTACGGTTTATCAATCATTTGCAGGTTATTTAAAGCCAGAAAACATTTTTTAGGTTGTAACATTTTTTTTTTTTTTTAGAAAACAATCGTTTAGTGATACAAGTCTTACTAATTAACATAGAAGTAGTGGATTCATGCCTTTCCTAGGGGTATTTGCGCGTGAGTATAACAAACTCAATGGGAATTGAGCCTCAGCTCTCCGATTAACAATTCCGAGCCATTATCCATCACACCATAAGCATATCCAAGCTTAAGGCATCTGGTATTCCCAAACGGTTACCCATCAAGGTATTGATCAGGCTCGACGTTGCTAAACTTCGGTGATCGTACGTGAAAAGGTGTTTCAACGTAATGTGACCGAAAGCTATACACGGTCCGGATCCTGTTCACAAAATGGCAATATAGCAGACCCCGATATTTTACACTTGTTTATATGATAGCCTCTTTAGAAGTTTCGGATTCCTAACTAACAAGCGGATAAAGTTAGCCCAGAAAACGTTTATTTCTAGCACCCTTAATGAAAAAACAATCCAGAAAATAAAATCCAAATATACTTCTTACAGTGAACACATGTTGTCTACCCAGTAATCAAGGGAGCCCAGGCACCCAGGTAATCTCGCTCAAAGGTGAGGATTAAGTGACCCTTCGGGAGAACGGATGTTTATAAGAGATGCTCAGGGATGAGCATTTACTATCCTTTTATATAATTTTGTTTAATTTCATTTTATAATAATTGACATTTTACGACTTAAAGCTAAGTAGCATAGTAATTTAAAAGGTTAGGAACACATTGAGAATGCAAAAAGGCTAATCTGAAATTGAAACCTAAGAATCGGTTACAAAACTTTATACGAACTAAGGATTCCTAAGTGGAGCTAAATTGAATGTAAGAAGTTTTAACTTGTACTAAGTTTCGTTACTTACATTTAACTAAAAAAAAAAAAAAAAAAGAAAATAGAGCAAACCGAACGATCAGAATTAAAATGTTTGCAAGAAAAGGAAGTTATGGATGCCGCTGAGCTATCACAATCATAGCTTGTTTCTTTTGGGTCAATTGTAACGGCTGACTTGTAACTGAAAACGTCCCCCGCTGAATTCCTACTTTTATAGAAGGAGAGTTAAGTGAAAGTAGTTTGGTTGACTATTACGAGTGATTCGAAACTTTGATCCTCACTGAATACAAGAGTCAACATTAAATAACCCATCAAGGGCTGACATTTCACAAAATTAACAAACCTAACAAAAATCACTTTCCAGTGCTATATTTTTTCATAGTAACATCGATTTCTAATGCATTTCATAGTAAAATCATTTCTAATGCATTTTCATACTAAAATCACTTTCCCATGCATTTTCATAGTAAAATTATTTCAACTGCATTTTCATAGTAAAATTATTTTCAGTGCATTTTTATATTAAAATCACTTTCCAATGAATTAGGTTGGTGCAAAAATAATGACGTAATAATGTCGCTTTTTGACGTTAAAAAATACGTCAAAAAACGACATTATTACGTCATTATTTTTGCACCAACCTAATATTTTCATAGTAAAATCACTTTCAAGTGAATTTTCATAGTAAAATTACTTTCCAATGCATTTTTATAGTAAAATCCCTTTCTAATGCATTTTCATACTAAAATCACTTTCCCATGGATTTTCATAGTAAAATTATTTCCAATGCATTCTCATAGTAAAATCATTTTCCAATTCATTTTCATAAAATCATTTCCAATGCATTTTCATAATAAAATTATTTCCAATGCATTCTCATAGTAAAATCCCTTTCTAATGCACTTTCATCCTCAGTAACATTTTGCGTCTTAGTCGCTTTGCTTGCAGTGAAATGATTAAAAAAAACTTCTAATGCATTTTTATAATAAAATAACTTGCAATATATTTTATAATTAAATAATTTCCAGGTACCTCAGTGTGGTGTAACGATTAGTGAGGCTAATCTGGTTAAGCATTACTAATACGTATTGATTTTGACACTCACTAGGTGCCAGTAAAAACAATTCAAATCTCTTAATTCAGTGGTGAAAATTAATAACATCGATCGAACAAGAAGTAGTAAAAATTTCAAGTTAAAATAAATGTCGTCATGGACTTATTGATTCAACTTCGTATATGAATAAACTAAGGTAACCTAAAAATACGCATGTTTCAAAAAAGAAAACAAGAACATCAGGAAGAATCAGTTGAAATTTCTTGGGAATATGAGGAAAGAGGACCTGGAAAATCTAATATTCACAGAAGAAAACGATGCATAACCTAACGGAGTAAAGGAATGGCGGAGCAAGGTTTAGGGGATATAAAATTATTAAAAGCTGCAAAGAATAGGAAATTATGGAGTGCTATGATTGCCTATGTCCTGAAGGGATATGGTACAGGGAAGATATCATATATGAAATGGAATTCATTATTCAAAGACATTCACCCTTTCTCATTTTCAGTCATTCAAATAGAAAAAAAAAACAATAACAGACAATATAGTAAAATAAATCAATGTTTATTTACAAATATCTTAAAGCAACTTCAGGTAGAAAAAGCAAGACAGGAACTTGCTCTAAAATGATTGGATGAAAAGATTTAGCCAATCAAATCAGACCATACTGAACTAGATTGTTCTTATATTAGAATAAGGAGTATTAAACTGAGTTTTATTTTCTCTGCCATTGTTACAATTAATGTTCACATTTTTTATCCAACCAATAATAACAGCGTTTGTTTGATTAAACTATAATACAAAATAAATAATTGTTATGCTAAATCTCTTAGAAGGAGATTTTAATATAACATATATATTTTTTTTTAAACGTTAGAAGTCAGTCACATTTCTTTGTAAGACATGGAGATGTTCTCACTGTCCATCATGGATTGTTTAAGGTTTCTTTCTTTGCTTTGCTTCTTATTTATTGTTGATGCTTGTTTTCGACCTGCAAGAATAAAAGACAAAAATGTAATTATGAATAAAACACGCAATAAATATCACGTCAAAAAACAATAACAAAGTATTTTAAAGAATAGAGAAAACAAATACAAAAATACATTATGCAACAAGTTTTTCATGATGAACAATGAGAAAGGGTTTACAATCAAGATAAAAGTCAATGGTCAGGATAGTAAAAGTAGTTAGCCAAATCAAATATCTGTGCCTTGTCGGGATAAAGAATCTAATTATCTCCCTTTGGTGGAGATAAGTCACATCACGGCCGCTTCGTGACGTTACTCTATACAGTGACCAAAACGGTAGCCATTTTTCAGTTCGTGAACAGCAACCAATCGGGGAGGTTGTTTACTTCTAGCTTGGGTCCTTTAGCCCAGGCTGCGATTAAATCTGCCTACTCAAACAGCTTACATGTACATGGTGCCGTTTCTCTTTGGGACATAGATAAATCCGGCCGTTTAAATCTGGAGTCCTAAAAATAGCGTCTCCAGGTCAGGAGTAAGACCTTTCATTTTTGTTCCTCCTAATACTTTGCTTTGCTGTGTAGATATATGTGGTATATAGTTCTCCACGTGGCAAATGTGTGTATATATATATATATATATATATATATATATATATATATATATATAGAGAGAGAGAGAGAGAGAAACAAAAACAGCGAGAGAGATTATATATATATATATATATATATATATATATATATGCACACTACTGTATGCATCAGAGTCATGGACACCCTATCGTAACCAAATTGAGCAACTTGACGTCTTCCACAAGAGATGTCTTTGTACTATTTGTGGTTTTACTCTTAAAGACCGGGTATCTAATGCAGACTTGTTTACATTTTGTGGCATCAGTGGAATAGAAAGTTTTCTGATCCAATCACAACTTCACTGAGCAGGTCATGTTGTTCGCATGGACGATAGTAGGATACCAATCAGCTCATGTACAGTCGGCTTGAAGGTGGTAGCCGAAATGTTGGACGACCTTAGCCTTCGCTACAAAGACAAATTGAAAGCTAACCTTGCAGCTGTCCAGATCGATAGCAGAAATTTTGAGCTCAATGCTAATGATGGAGATGCTTGGAAGAGTATGTGTCACCAGCGAATCAAACATTTCTCCACGGCTGGTATTCACAAATTAAAGGAAACTAGGCTTAGAACAAAAGTGAATGCAAATATACCAGCGACGCTTTCTCTCAACCCTCACGCCTGCATCCACTGTGGCCTTCATCCACTCAAATGCCATCTTTGCTTGAGCGTGTACAGGCACAAATAACCGTAAACAGGGATATTTGTCAGGACCTCATACGTCGAAATCGACGGGAGAATCCATCATATATATATATATATATATATATATATATATATATAGAGAGAGAGAGAGAGAGAGACATGAAAATTATATATATATATATATATATATATATATATATATATATATATATATGTGTGTGTGTGTGTGTGTGTGTGTGTGTCTTAGTATTATAATACTCCGAGAGCAAAGAACGTTTATCATTCTTTTTTTCCCCCCTTTCAGTCATTCCGTTTCGTCCCGTCGGCGAACTACGGTGTTATTACATCGTGGATATAATAATGCCCGTAACGGGAAAATCGTAAATGAGAGAATAAATCTTTCTTTCCTAGCTCTCTTGTTACAACCTGATTACCAGGGAAAAGGGCTTCAGAATAGAAATATAAAATGTTTTTACAAGAATCAATAGAAGTACAAGATATGTATGTTGTATCTGAACTTGTGTAGAAAAACAGAAGCAAGGAATATGAAAGATAGACTACCTCTGCTTTACAGACAGAAAACCAGTTGTCTGACCCAGGCAAAAAAAAAATGTTGAATGCTATTTTTTCCTACGAGGACACACCCTGTCAATTTAGAAGATTATTGTAACAAAATATTCTTCACTTGGTACTATTTCTCTATCAGACGTGTTCAGAGCGGACATGTTAACATGGGTGCTTCCGGTCTGACACACGAAATGAAAAGGCACATTATGCTTATATTCGGTTAACCTTTGTAAATAAAATAAATATATATAATAAAAATAATAAACTATATATAATAAATGTAATAAAATTACCTCGCATCTTATAGGCCATATGTAGGTTTAAAATTCGCGATAGTCGGCCAAAATTAGCTACTTGGCAACTCCTGTTAGCTTAGACTTTAGAGTAACTTTCATATACTTATTGTCATTATTTAAAAGGCTATTATGCAGATTAAAAGTGTTATCATTGATAATATTCTTTATATTAATGTAATCGCGTTTAATATTAGTACTTTGTTTCGCTAAAATTATATGCAATAAATTCAAATTATATACTTGTAAAATATATTTGTTTCATTAATATATTTCTTGCGATAACTTGCGGTTGAATTGGTATAAATAAAACAAAAATTTTATATCCTAATTATTCTATGATAGTAGTACTGAAAATGAGTATCAGAGTTTTGATAATGAAGACGAATTTCATGGATTTGAAGATGAATAAAATTTTAATGGTAACTGTACTGTTTTGCTCAATTGTAATAATTGATTTTTATTTTGTTTTCTTACCTTTGGATACAATAAAGTTTTTATAGGCTCGTTATCTTTTTTCCTATTATTTTTCGTTTAACTGTAATCATGGCTTGTTTAACCAAAATAATACCTCATAAATAGAGCCTAGGCTGTACCATTTATTAGGTTGGTGCAAAACTAATGACGTAATAATGTCGTTTTTGATGTTAAAAAATAAGTCAAAAAACGACATTATTACGTCATTATTTTTGCACCGACCTAATACTAATAATTTTACTAATAACTATTTTTTTCTTGATCTGCCCTGCTGAAACTGGGGCGCGTCTTATATGCCATCAAATATGATAGATAGATAAAACGTATAAGAATTTTATGTACAAATTTAGAAAGTGATGTAAGAAATGATAAGCCATTTTTATTTAACAATCTTTTTAACGTCTTGTCCGCCATTTTTTATTTGGCTGTACACATGTTACGCATTGAAAACCAGTTACTTCATTTGGCCAGTCACTAAATGATTATCCCAGATTGTTGTTTGTATCAATTTCTGTCTTTTCATTGTAACTTTTCTTCTTTCTCTTTTATTGATAACCTTTCTCTTTCTCTTTGTAGATTTCTCTCTTTTTATTTTACTTTCTTTTTTGTCCTCTATTTTCCCGCCAACGGTTTCATTTTTATTGTTTTAGCGCATTAATCTTTCTTCGCGTTCAGCGTTAATTCTCTTCCCCTTATTTTTTATCTTCATTTTCTTCCAAGTTTACCCATGCTATCAAAAAATGACGTCTTATTTAAAACAACAGTTTATAACTTAATATCAACTGAAAATCGATCAGCCACTTTATGTCCAGTAATATCTTTAATATATATAGTCAACTGCTGATATCCCCTGACAAATGGACGGAGTGGATCCGTCTACGAACCGGGGATGCTGAAGGTTGGATCAATCAGCTAAGTGACAAACCTTTTACTTTTTTACTTGTATTAATTTTTTCTCTCTCTCTCTCTCTCTCTCTCTCTCTCTCAATATATATATATATATATATATATATATATATATATATATATATAACATTACAACGCAAGCAAGGCAATAAAGCAACTAAGACGCAAGGGGTTACTGAGTGTAAGAGAATAAATGAAAAAGAAAACACTAAGAAGAGAGAATAGTAAAAGAATTAAGAAGACAGAAGTTAACGATTAACATTGCATCTAAATTTTTTAAGTATTTTTGGTTTTGTTTTTAATTATTTCACTCCAGGCAAGGTAATAAAGCCACTAAGATGCAAAGGGTTACTGATAGATAGATAGATAGATAGATAGATAGATAGATAGATAGATAGATAGATAAAGAGCAGTTATATTTACTTGGTTACCTGATCTGTGAGATGTCTGACAGCGAATGAAAGATTATGATAGATAGATAGATAGATAGATAGATAGATAGATAGATCTATGTACAATTCCTTAAAGATAGCATTGCAGTTTTCAAGCACGCTATTCACAGACTTCCTTCCTTCAGATCAGATGAAACCCAAATAAATATGTCGACATAACCTCTCTCTCTCTCTCTCTCTCTCTCTCTTCTTCCTTCCTTTTTGAGTGCGTCGATGCACATACATCCGACTATCAAGTATCATATTTTTGCTATCGGATTTCGCATGTAACTTTCTCGTACAAGCAAAGAATTCGCTCCTGATTTTGACGAAGGTCTCATACTTGTAAGCAGAGATATGTGTTCTTTCTTTAATCACCTTAATGGCAAGTGTTCGTTAGCGATGTTGATTTTTATTGGCACTATGGGCTATTCGAAAACTGTTACGTACTCAGTCCTGGAACTATTACTGAAAATACGACATGAGTCACTCAAGGGTTAAGGTTATTGCTAAAAGTGTGATGCTGAATAAGGTGTGATATGAATATGTTTTTTACGGCTTATCAACCATTTGCAGGTTATTTAAAGCAAGGAAATATAGTGATTTTCTAAGCGCAGCTTAGATGTAGCACAAGGCCGAAAGTATGGGGTATCCAGTGAGGATAGAACTCACTACTCAAACGTATCTGATCTAGAAAGTAAATCTTTCTAACCAAAGCAAGGAAATATATTTAGTTTGTAAGAATACTTTTAGAAATAACAATGATTTTTTACTTATACAAGTTATGCTAATTAACCCAAAGGTGGGAGGGAAGAGGTGGAGTCGTATATTCCCCAGCGGTATTTGCGGGGGAAGTGAATATAACAAACCCGACAGGAGTTGGAACTCGGCTCCCCGATTAACAATTCCTAGTTGTTATCCATTACCACCATCCGCACATCCAAGCTTACAGCACCTGGTATTCCTAAGCGGTCACCAATCTAAGTACTGACCAGGCTCGACGTTGCTTCACTTCGGTGATCGTACAAGAACCGGTGTTTCAATGTGATATGGTCGTAAGCCATGAGGTGTTAGAAAGTGAACATTACGAGGATAAAGAGGATAGATAACGATTGACTCATGAGATGAAGAGGTTAACATTGTAGTGTTCAGGAAAGTATCCACTTGGGAGTCTGTCCTCCAAAGTAGCAGTTCTTGAAAAACAAAATTTGTCTGAAATAAACTTCCTCCTTACATTGGGAATACGAGGAAATGAAAGTGCTTTGACTCCGTGGAAGTTCTATGGAATGTTCTAGATGTAAAGTCCTGAACTGGTGGAACTGGAAAAAAAAAAAAAAAAACTTTCCAAACTGTGTCTCGCGAGACTTTAGATGTCGGCAAATTAAACCAAATGTCATTCATCTTAGTTCTTCCTTTTTATATACATTTTGAATTACGGTAAATACAGAGTGCGATGGATAAATTGTCGTCAGTTTGCTCTTCTCTTTTTTTAAATCTCGCGCATGCGCGTTGTTTTCGATTTTCTTGACTGCACAGTAGGATCAGTTGGGCACCATCTGTGCAAAAAAGAGAGCCATGACGTAATTGACTCCACTAGAAATTTGGAAACGGCATGCTGTACTGCTTGACATTCGCGACGGAAGCTCCAATACGAACATGTAATAGTGTTTGGGTGCCAATCTGAGGAAAGTGTAGAGAATTTGGAAAGAGTTAGATCAGTCTAATGGTGATTACAAAGGTGTTTGGAGTGATCACTAGTAATGGCGATGTTATGCATTCCATTTGTCTTCCCACAGGACCTCAAGCTCAACATGGAGGCCTGCATCAAGTGCTTTGAGGGGGTAGTGCTGCCCTTGGTCACCCCCTTACCTCTGTCCACCTAACTCCACAAACTGCATTCCTCTTGATTGTTATGTGTGGGACGCAGATGAGCGAGAGACGAACAAAACTCCTTGTAATTCCAAAGATGAACTGAGGTCAAGGGTTATGGCAGCATTCAACAATTTAAACAAGGAGACCGTCCAGAAGAGATACAGGAGATTCCGAAGTCGTCTGGGGGCCGTGGTTGAAGCTAATGACGATTTGATTAAATAAATTTACTTTTTAGTATTTCAAGATATTTTTGTGTAATTTTGGTAATATATATCTGTTAAAATGTGATGTCAGTGTCTCATTTTTACGTCATTCAGACTGCAATTTATCCATCGCACTCTGTATATCTGCTAAAATGAGATGCCAGTGTTATTTTACTTATTGTGTCATTTAGACGACAATTTATCCATCGTACCCTGTATATAAGTCAGTCAGTGATGTGCCATGCGTGATACACGCTTAGGCGATCATGTATCTTTCGACGAGGCAGATTTGTTTTTCCGCAGTAGGTTGCCATTTCTTTCTGCGTTAGATCAGTTGCCATCCAAGGCTATAGAACCAGGTCTGTCTCGCTACTTACCCATAGATGGGTGGGTGAGAAGAAGAGGATTCATACCCAAGTTTATTAGCACGTAAGTGAATGTAATGGATTCAACCAGAATTCGAACTCGGCCCTCCGAATCCTCAATCCGAGCCGCTACTCCACCGTGACATTTTGGAAAGCTTCTATTTTGAAAGAAGGATTCGAATAACTCATAGAAAGTAATTCCAAAAATGGGTTGTGGCTGAAAACATTTTATATACAACACTAGAATATATAAATATGTTACGCATAATGCCATGCACAAATATATCTACAGTTATCACATTTTGTTTCAAAAATGAAAACAAATATGGGAAAAAGCAAGCAATATATGTGAAAGGACGAATATAAAGATCTGACTTGCAATGTTTCTAGGAGAGACTCGGTTAGTACAGATAATATTATGTTACGTCCATTATTTAAAATACATGGGTTCTACTCTTTTTTTACAGTAAAGTACACCCTGTACAAGGCCCGGGGGCCACTCGAGGTAGAGTGTTACGATAAGGGGTAGTTTATACGGATAGGATGGGAAGATAACGGTTAATTCTCGAATTGAACAGGTTAAGATTGTAATGATCGGGGAAACATCTTCTTTGGAGACCGTTCCACAGAGCAGTCGTTCACGGGAAGAACCTGCTCGAGTGAAACTTACTTCTCACTCATAGAATACGAAGGGAATGTGGGTGGCGTGCTACTATGTAAGTTGCATGACAGGTCCTAGCCGTGAAGGTTAGACCTGACGGAACCAAGAAATGTAGTTCGTCCGAACACTTTCCATGGAAATAGCGATAGAGCGGTGAGATGCTCGCCACATCCCGCCTGTGAAAGAGAGAGAGAGAGAGGGTGGAGGATGGAAAATAATTCTTTTCCAACAAGGAATCGGAGATGCTTTTTGAAATCAAGGCTGGAAAGTGAGGATTGAGCAGCTTGTTGTCTTAACCGCCGCTGGCTGTCAATCTGTCTCCCGCAGGATCTAATCAGAAACTATCGTCAGCCCAAACCGTCGTCACGTTTTGAGTCCCTGAAGACGCAAGTAAATTCGTCCTGTAAAAAGAGAGATAATCGCCTTCTGCATACCTACACTTATATTAGCTTCCTTCCAAAAAATGGCGTCATATTTTGTTATGGTCTCACAATTATTAGAAGCATTTTCCCGTGTGAGTCTTTAAATATATTTTTCTTAGTATCATATTAATAAGTAACCGTACAGAAGAGAGCAATTTACTTACTAACAACTGAAATCTTATCCTGCACTTTATGTCCAGTAGAATCTTATATTAATACAAGTAAAAGTATATTAAAATCCACACGTCATTTTCGACACCATATTTCAAGTCCTTACTACTGTATTTTCACATATTATTTTTTAAATACGAGAATTGCTAAAATCATCACAGTATTTACTATTATTGAAGTGATCGCTAACATTTTTTGTAGAGATTTACAAACTCTACACTTCATTCAATTTCGCAAACCAATCGATGAAATTTGAATAAGCTGATTGTTTTTTTAATATTTTGCAGTTTAATAATTTCTTTAATTTAATTAACCAGTGTGAGGTTGTTGCGGATTTGAATCAATTTGAATCAACAAAGAAAAAGGTGTTTTTATCACTAAATTTTTCTCGGCGTATACGAGTGTTTAAGTTCCTTGTTTGTAGTTGTTTGTTAAGATGAAAAGAAATGTGATTTCTTCGCGTGTACGTAGGAGAAAAAAAGAGGCAAGGGAGAAAATGAGGAGGAAAGTATAAGTGTCACGTAGCTTGATAGGGAAGAGTGTAAATGCCACCTAGCTTGTTCAGGAAGAGTGCAAGTGTTACGTAGCTTGGTGACGAAGAGTGCAAATGTCACGTATATCGTTGAGGAAGATGGATGAATGAGCAAGGGAATCTCTGTTAAGCCGTGGTGTCGTGAATCTGTTGCAGTATGTTGCCGCTCCTGCTCCTTACTGCTTTTTCCGTCTAGAGAATTTACTTAAATACTCTTCAAAGTAACCACGAAGCATGTTTTTTTATTGTTGGTGGAAACGTGTCCTATTGGTCGAAAAATGTTAGATATTTATATCCAAATGATTAATTTATTAACCGGAAGGAATCCTTCTACTCAGAAACCATTTTTTGCCATTTGATGAGTGACTGTCTTGGCGTTTATGTCTTTTCTCCACAAGGAGAATCAACACTCATATAAAGGTAGATAAAAAAAATATTTAAATTAAAGGAAATTGCAGAAAAAAAAAAGACAAAATTCCTACAGACAAGGACAAAAATACGTCGTGAGTATTAACTTGAAGTCCATGTAGCTGGAAAGTGAAAATGTATGATCACAGGAACACGTGTCCGTACAAAAGACTGACCAAATTTCCTCTCTCTACATGGAACGCTTTTCGTCCCAGTATTCTTCAGTGTTATATAGGGTCAAAACAGAATTAATGAGGAAGCGACAACATTTCTTTTATTTGATACAGAACAATGATTCGAACTGTTAGACGTGATCAGGTGATAACTAGTTTGGAAAGACAGAAATTAAAAACGTGTTCTGTTTCAGTATTCGGATACAAATGAATAACAAATAAATGTAATAATAAAAGCTAGACTATAAAAGGAAAGAATTATTTATATAGAGATCGAGATTTCTGCCTCGGATCTGAGTATCTGTGCGTTCTGTCGAGTATCAAAGTGTCGGTTCCCGACCCTGCTACCGAAGACATAACTCCCTGAACAGTGTGTTGCGACACTTCACCGAATTAAATCAAATTATATTCATTTTAATTATTCCGTTTTATATACATCATGAATTATGATAAGACAGTTTGGAAAACATCTATTTTGAATTATTGGTTTGGCTAACAAAATTCAAATAATGTTTCTATGTCTTCCAAAAGCCAAACAAAGGAAGATGGAAATTTCATTCGTAACAAAGAAACGAGTGCTGAAATTTTATATAATATTAATCCTCCTATATGGCAGTAAATGCTGGACAATTTCCAGACTGATAAAGAGGAGACTTGAGGCAACAGAGAAGTTGCTCTACAAAAGGATATTGGAAATACCTGGATCAGAACCTAAGATCTACCAGAAAGTTTTAAAGAAAATAGGAACAGAAAAGAGACTTAGAAATAAAAAAGGACAGTTCAAACATCGAGCAGATTCTAGTGCAGCTGCTATATTATGGCGAAAGAGAAAGTCACTTACCACAAAAAGGGAACGTGTTCTGTACGATATGCTGAAGACAAAAATAGAAATAAGTCAGTGACAGCTGTTGCCATAAATGCATCTCGGATATGCTAAGATTGTTTGTCCTCTCCAACGGTCGACCAATGAGAAAATTGTTTCGTCGATAAAAGCGGTTGGTTTTCTCGAACTGGGAGTCAATTTATTTTCTAGGTAGTCGTTTGGAGTCCTGTTGAAGTCTCGTCTCGTCTCTTCTCGTCACAAAAGGTTGATAAACCGTGTCAATCATCTATTAAGTGTTCCAAGAAATAGGACTAAAAATAAACGTTTCCAAAACAGAAACTGTGATATTATATCGGAATGAGAACAGTGATAGCCTAATTTCATAATAAATATTTAGAATATGAAATTAGTGTAGCGAAAGAGGAAGTTACTTGCCGATAAAATGAAGCAGATGTGTTCTGTGCGATATGCAGAAGACAAAATAGAAACAAATCAGTAGCGTCCGACGCCATTAAATACATCTCAGATACGCTAAGATGGAAATTTCATTCGTAACTAAGAAACGAGTACTGAAATTCTATATAATATTAATCCTCCTATATGGTAGTGAATGCTGAACAATTTCTAGACTGATGAATAAAAGACTTGAGCCAACAGAGAAGTTGCTCTACAAAAAGATATTGGAAATACCAGGATCGGAACCTGTCATTTACCAGAAAGATTTAAAGAAAATAGGAACACAAAATAGACTTAGAAATAAAACAAAGACAGTTCAAACACCTAGCAATTTCTGGTGCTATATTATGGCGAAAGAGAAAGTCACTTACCACAAAAAAGGGCACATGTGTTCTGTACGATATGCCAAAAATAAAAAATTACCAGGCGGCTTTTCTTTTTGTATTTATTGTGTTCAGTTTTATTAAAGTTCATATTTTCATGAATTCAGATGAAAAATTCCTAACGTACTTCAGTGAAATTTTAATTTTCCAAAAGTATAGGTTACATTTATTTTTTAGATATATGGGAAAAATAGAAAGTGCCATTTTCAACTGACACCAAGTGGATATGAGCCAATATATTTGGAAGGTAACGCGCATCTTACTTAGGTTGGACAGCAGCTGCTACAGTATTAATATGGAAGAGGGGGATGGTAGTTTGGTGCTTAACATTGGCACAACGATGAGTAAAATCTTCTCACCGATCGTTTCATTAGTGCTGGTAATTTAGTCATTGCAAGGAACCACACTATTTTAGCCTTGTTCCAGACTAAAGTGAGGCTTAGCTGCAAGAAGTTACACCGTTAAAAATATCTCAGAGAAAATATTCCGATCTGGGTTAATATAAAGGGCAAAAAACTAAAATAACACAAATTGAACATTGTTTATCTGTTCAGAGGCGGTGAGTTAGCTTAAGCGGCATTTTGCCTGCACGCATGCGCATTGTAGTTGTGCGGGCTTGGGTGTTCGCAGTCACTTTCATATCAGCTGTCTGCAGCTGCTGAGCGAGAGTGTTAGTTGACCTGCACACAATAATTGTATTCAAAAAAACGAAAACCATCAAACGCTTCTTGTTTTTAAACTTTTGTTTATACAAGCTTTTAATTTTGATAATGCTTCTTCTAAGAATTTCAGACAACTTAAGAATATTACTTTTTGTATGTGCTGTGTCCCGTCAAGACGTGGGTGGTCATGACTCTACACACACACACACACACACACACACATCCATCCGTTGTAGCTCTTAACAGCATTTGTTTATTTGCCAAGCCTTCTGTCCCCGGTACCGCCATCCATTCACACAAGCTCAACAGCCTTCTATTCCTCTTGCCCTCGATATGTCCTGTGAGGGTCAAGTTCTCCAAGCCCTCCTTCCTCATTATGCGTCCAAGAAAGTCTTTTTCTGGTTCTGAATATAAGTGTTCTTTTTGTTTCCATTTTCCTTCAGACGCTTCCGTTGCTTACGCGATCCGTCCATAGAATTCTCAGTATCCTTCTGTAGAACCCCATTTCTATTGCTTCGAGTTTTCTCTTCGTCTATGAGAAGATTGTATAGCGTTCAATGAAATACAAGACTATTATTATAATGTTTAAAAGCAAAATATATAACAGAATGCAAAACATTCTAGTGAAAGATTAACAATAATTGACAATGCTTTATCTAAGAAATTCAACCAGCTGAAATCTACAAGATGTAAACACGAAAGAAATAAGAGTAAAAAAGAACTCGTCAAAAATAAATATTTAATGACAAGGTTTTATGTAAATATTCAGAGAGTTTAAGACTTATTGCCAAACGTAAAAGGAAAGAAAAATAAGATGATAGAAGTACTTGTCAAAAATTAATCATAATTGACAATGATTCATCTAAGAAATTTAAAATTAAGACGATTACTGCAAGGCATAAAAGAAAAAATAAGAGAAATATAAGTCAAAAATGAAGAATTGACAATAACGCATCTGAGAAATTCAAAAAATATAATGTTTACTAAAAAGTTTAAAAGCAACGGAAAAATGAAAGCAATACAAGTGACAAATTAATTGATAATGCCTCTAACTCTAGACTTGAAGACGTTAGAAATATAGTGTGGAAGTAGATTTTAAAAGGAACCGGAAACCCAATCCTAAACAGGAAAGAAGAGATAAATCTCTACGCGTGTTAAAAAAAAATTGAAAAAAAATAAAAATAAAAAAACGGGGAGGTGCGTAAATCGGACGAAAGTTGAACCTATCTACTCCTATTGGGAGAGGGAAAAATAATTAGCGAATAAATGTTCAGAGTTCAGTCAGAGATATCAGAAGTTGAGAGTTGAAGCAGATCTTAGAAAGAACTGGAAACCCAATTCTAAATTGAAAACAAGGAATAAACCTCTATTACTATAAAAAAAAACAAAAAAAAAACGAATTTATCAACTATTAGAAAAGAAAAAAATATTATATCATATTTATATCTGATTCATTCTCTCTCACGTCCACAGCGTCTCTCTCTCTCTCTCTCTCTCTCTCTCTCTCTCTCTCTCTCTCTCTCTCTCTCTCTCTTTATCTGTTCTCTCTTTAGTGTTTATGCGCATGCGCAAATATTTTAATAAATCGTATAACCAACTAGCCATCCGATGTGATTTCGGCAACTAACGGAAATCAACCATTAAGCTTAATGCCTACGTGCAAAACTGAAACTAACTACTGACTTCTTAACGCCTGGCTCGGCTCTACCACATCCCACCTTTTTGACTTATAAGGCAACCATCCAATCCACCGCAGCTGAGAATCGCATCAAGACAGTAATAGAAGGCCTATCTGCACTTTACTCGCTTGCTTCTTTCCAGCAACGCCGGGGAATATCAAAATATTTTCTTGCTTGGTACGCCGGTACCTTCCTACGATGAAGTGTTTATTTGTTGGCGAACACTTTCAAACAAATAGATCCATTGGAGCTTCAAGGTTACTTGAGAAGTTAAAACGTAGACACAGACAAATGCTAATCAACAGAAAGAAAGTAGAGCTGAACATAGAGGAAAGGAGAGAAAGGCCACTAAATTTTTCAATTTTTTTTTTTCCTCATAAGACAAAAAAATATTTGTCTATCATTTCCGTTGTTGCATGAACTGTTAACATGATAATACGGAATTATACTTCTTAATGTGCTGTGTCCCTTAAGGACGTAGCCGATCATGGCTCTCCACAATTTCTTGTCCTTTGTAGCTCTTAATAAACTTTATCTTACTCAAGTTTACTAAGTATGCTATGCGTTGTTTTCCTCTATCCCTCTTGCCTTCAGTCTGTCCTGTGAGAATCAGATTTTCCAAACCTTCTTTATGTATCACAGAAATTTCAACTGTCTCTTCCTGGTGTTAAATATAAGTCTCCTTTTTGTTTTCATTTTCTCTAAAACTTCGTCGTTGCTCACATGTTCAGTCCATGTTATTCTCAGCATCCTTCTATAGGACCATGTTTCTGTTGCTTCAAGTCTCTTCTTCATCTTTGATGATATTGTCGAACACTCACTGCTATAGAGGAGGACATATATCATGTAACAGTTTAGTAATATTTTCTTTGTTTCCAAAGAGCCTTTTCTATTTCTTAGTACTCTGCTTAGTTTTTGGAAGGCATCTTTCGCTATCCCAATGCGTCTTCGGATTTCAGTGTCACACCGTCCGTCCTCTATTAAAACCCTTCCTAGATTTTTGTATTTGTTTGATTTTGGTATCTCTGATTTTTAATTTGCTTTTTGAGCGCATCCTTTTGCTAAGCACCACATACTCTGTTTCCTTGCAGTCGATGTTTAGTCCTTTCTTCTTGCTTTCCTTCACTACCTTCTGTGGGATTTTTTACAGTAAGTTAATGTTTGTTCCGCTGTATTTTTGCTTATTTCTTTTGTTTTTATTCGCATTAGTTTAGCGACATCAATGAAAAAATGGGACTCATTCGCGTTACGGCACGGCAGCCATTACTGGCGTTGTTTGCATACATTCGCTGCTGGTTAGAATTGCGCGGAAAATTACATTATTAAAGGCCTTTTTACGGTTCTTACTTGACTGAATTTCTGCGCAACCGAGGACTCATTGTGTGCGCAATAAAAAAAAAAGGTTATTCCACAGCAAATATCTGAAAACAACAATATTTAGCTCGAGGCTTAAAAAGCAAATTACCCGAAAAAAAACTACAAAACTTACAACATAAATGTTCTACAATTATGGTAATTATACGAAGCTAAATCAAAATTTTAAAAATAATACCTCTAATTACAACATGTTTAATTACATACATCCTCAATGCATACAAAAATGAACACCAGTTTCTCATAGATGCTTCTGGGCTGTCATGTGCAAACTGTCTCTTTGAGATTGTCATTGGAGTGCAGCTATCCTTTGAGCGCCCCCACTTTCGTGATCCTTGAAAATGCTAATCAGAAACTCTTGGGTAACAACCACCTCTTAGCCTTTCATGAAGTCTACCGACACACTCTGGGAAACTCCTTTGCTCAGATCTTTCGGTTACTGAGAGACTGCACTAATCTGGATTTGACAACAGCGATTCTTCTGTCAGCTGTAAAAAGAATGTCATTCTAATTAGCCTTATTCTCATTTACAGCAGCAAGGGTCTGCCCCTGCGGGCGCTGTCAATAAAGTCAGTTTCTCCTTCCTCTCTAGGATTGACTTTAATCCTAATCGCCCATCTTTGTTTATATCAAATGTAGCATTTCCATAAACATTTACTAACCTCCTGTAAATGTTTGCAGCACTTTCTTCTTCTAAAAACAGAAGTTCTATGACTACTGTTGCCATCTATGTACCCAAAGAAACAACCATTTGAAAAGAGGTTTATGGACAAGGAACGAAATTTTTTTTCAAAATTTCCTTCAGGATCAAGACGATTAAGACTCTTCACAGCTTCCTTTTTTTATTACAGTGTAACCCGGATATAAGATACCCGGATATAAGAGAAACCCGGATATAAGAGATTTCTTCTCCGGTCCCGACAACTCTCTTATATCCGGGTTACACTGTATCTGCGAATTGCCATTCTTCGAAAGTAGTTTCCTTTTTCATTTGAATTCAAAGTTTTCTTTTTCTTAGACTCTTGGTGGGGTAATGGATAGCGGCTCGGATTGAGGAATCGGAGAGCCGAGTTCAAATCCCAGTCAAATACATTACATTCACTTACATGCTGATACCCTTGGGAAAGGTATTAATCCTCTTCTTCTCCTCCCAGTTATGGGTAAATAACAGGACAGACCAGGTTCTATAGTTTTGGATGGCAACAGGTCTACCGCAGAAAGAAATGGCAACCTACTGCGAGAAAAAATCTGCTTCGTCAGTCATGTATCGAACGATACATGATCGCCTAAGCGTGTATCCCGCATGGCACATAACTGACTGACATTAGATACACACTTCAAGATACTGTCTCCTGTGGAAAATTGGAAAATACAATGAAAAATAAACAGACAGACCTTGTCAGTTGAATTTACACAAAAAAAAAAATTCAAAATACTTTTTAAAATACTGAGGGTCGCTGAACTGAAGTATGCTTTTCCATTTATGATTAGTAAATACAGTTTTTACTTAATAACCATCACTTCTTTATAGTACGACAGAATTTTAAAAGATTAAAATGTTTATAAATTATTTTAATTGATTTTTTTTTTAAATAAATAAAAACCATTCTTGTAAAAATTCATTATTCATCGAAAAAAAAAATTCCTAAGACAAAATTGTCCATATATTTGGTTTATAAAAGTAATTAAATGCTTTTTCTGGTTAAATAATAATGTCTTAGCGCATTATTTTACAATTCGGAGCAAAAACATTTGATGATTTAAATTTTCCGAAGACAAGTCCTTACAACTAACATAAACAAACATTAAGCGCTACAAAACAGAATTTATCTAAATCTCATAAAATTAAATAATTCTTGCTAATTGCAAATCAACTTTTTAATCATTCTAAACAAGCAAAAAAAAGTAGTTAACATAAATTTTCATAAACAAAAAAAGAGATAAAAATTTCTTTTTAAAAACAAGAGAAAACTAAGCTAGCAGTTTCAGTTTACTCCAGCAGTGAGTACCACAAACATCTAATAGATTCTGGATTTTATAGATTATATTTTTATTTGGAACCCATGGCTAAGTTCCGAAAATCAAACACCGGTGGAAAATATTTGTGGACGAGGAAAATTACAGTTACTACCATCATAGAAAAATGCCGATGAAACAAAAAAAACATACTGGCGATGTGTAGAGCGATAATGCAACACTGTTTAAATAACATGTCATTCAATTTTAATCAAAAATAAACTTTTTTTTTTTTTATTTGATTCCCTTTATTTCTTTTTTAAAAATTATGATTACTTAAGTACTACCTATGCTTTTTTTTCAAAACTTATGATAATTGCCTTTAAAAGCTTCAAAAAAATTTCAGAGGTACGCATTTATTCAGGGAATCATTTGTCTAGTTGGCGCAAATATCCAGGGACGCAACTGTCCTAAAATCAGATAGATATACAAAGATAGAGATAGATAGAGATACGTATAAACAGATTGAGATAGATATGAACAGAGATAGATAGATATAGAGATAGATTGCCCAAAAAGTTCTCTTTCTGATCATTAAATTATTTCAAAATAAATTCTGATATCTGGTCTTATCATAGGCAGTAGGTCTAGAGATGAAAACGTTTCAGCGCCTTCTCCTCATAGAAATAAATGCACGTACGTCGTTATTGCCAAAGAAAGAGTAAAGATAACATTAACAACGTGCGTTGGCTGACAACATGACATTTATTTAATGATTAAAGAATATCAGCAAAATGTTTCCAGAATGAACACAGAGGAAGAAGGAAGAACGAAAGCAACCCGAGTCGCAAAGCACGGGTGACGATGCGATTTTATAAAGAAACACAAGAGCACCGATCCATTTTCGGTGAATTCCTGCCAGCTTTAGTCATAGCAACCATTACGCTACCCGATATGAAAACAACAACAACTCAACCAATGAAACCTTATGTTACTCGTTTTTCTCTCAGGAGGTGTTTGGTGATGTGTGGTTATACGGCGAAAATACAGAGGAAAATTTAGTATATAGCAGTTATATATAAACTAACCTAACCTATGAGAATATCTTTTAGATAAAACGAACTGTTTGAGCTTAACGTGCGTACGACCTCGCCGTTTTCTATTCTATTTAATTTTTTTTTGTTTTGTTTTTTTTTAAATTATGAAAAAATGTTTGCATTTGTTTTTAAAGAAGAGAAAGGCCTTTTTTGTTTAATCTTCCTGAATGAATACGCCTCCAAAAATTGAACTTTAAGTATTTACAATTTAAAAGAAAAACAAAACATCTATTTTACGAAATTAAATCATGATTCCTCAAAGCTGTATGCTTTCTTTAATTCACTTTACTTTCTTAAACAATAATTCAATAAACAGGTACCGCCATGCTCTTTCTAAAAAGAAGCACGAAAAACACAATTTAAATGCATTCTTTGAACTTCAATTTCAGTTCTATTTGAAAGATAGATTAAAGCTAATTCGAATTGATAGAATAATTAATTTCCCTAAATAAATAAACTTTTCAGGGATTTTTAAAGCATTAATACTTTTTTTCTTCACTCATTGTATACGAAATATTTAAACAACACATTCAAAAATCTTTTTAAAATACAATATTTGTACTAGAGCTGTGTTTCGAAATCTGTTAGTAAATGTAAGGGTTAATTAACTGAATTTTTCAACAATTTATGATTACCTTTTACTTAAAACGGATTGAAAATAACATTTTATATTTACAACCGCTGACCTGTGTGTCAAAGGACAAAATAGAAATAGCCATTCTTCCACCGTCCGAAAAAACGCGGGAAAAAGTAAAAATAAAACCTAAAGAAATAAGTTTAGAAGACCAGCAATAATAAAAAAAAAAAATGTTATTTATTAGGTTGGTGCAAAAATAATTTCGTTTTCTCACATAGTAACATATGTTAGAAAACGAAATTATTTTTGCACCAACCTAATATTTAAAAAACTAAAAAATTTTTAACCTTATAACCAATAATTTTTTTTTATTCTATACGCTTTTATTAACGATTAATTTTATTTTTTTATACTGATTGAACGGAAGATATGAAATTGGATTAATAACATAATACTCCTCTGATATTGAATAGTAGTCAGTCAACGCGAGATATCAGAAATATATTCTTTTTGTACATCCATAGTAAAAAAAAAAAAAAAAAGATCTAAGTTGCTAAGAGGAAATAATAAAAAATTCTTTTAAAAAAAGGTTCACTCGAAAATGACATTAAACTTTATATTTTTTTCAATCTTCAAACATGTCTTTATTTAATAAAATAAACACTCGTGACGAACAGCAACAAGATTAATTTCAAAATTGGATTGAAAATTACAAGTAATTATTTTTAAATAAATATGAAGTTTAGATGTTATTTTCTGTCGAATCTAAAAGAAATTAATGTTTTATTAAATTGTGCAAACACCAATTCTCAAAAGAATTATTATTTTTTTAGTTTTATTGAAGTGTTTTTTTTTTAGCAAAATGCGGGACAAATTTTCCGTACGTTTACACTCGATATTGCATTTTCTTTTTTTCACTGAAATAACATCTTCAGGGGTTTCTTTTTAACTGTAAAAAATTAGGATGAAGCTCCCCTCCCCAAATTAAAAAGTATACACGCGATATCGAAAAGGGGATGTAAAACACACTCCAAAAAATATTTCCCCGAAGTTTTTTTTTTTTTTTTTTATAAAATAACCTATTTAGTAAAATATCCGTTAATTAATAAGTAATGAAAATTTCGCTTGAATTGTATAATTCCCTGATTTTTGGCAAATATTTTTTAAAAACGGGTGTCGATGTTTTTATTTTCATTGCAGAAAAAAAGTATCCATTTTGTTGGTGTCTATCAATAACAGATCATTGGGGGGGGGAAAGGATAAAAAGTAGGACATTACTTCAATATCCGCAAATCAACAATAGTGGTTTCATTTATCCGCAGCTAGTCCACACATCAAAACTTTCATATTCAAAATCTTTACTAAATTAATACTACTTTGTAAAATATATTTTAAATATTAGATACAATAATACTTTTAGAAACCCTGAGTAAAAGCATTCCTCCACCCTGTGGACCACAGCAGGTCCCGGTCGCCAGGCTTGACGCATGACTATATTTAGTCCCCACCACCACCACGAGGGCATCATGTGGCACAAGGCCGGTTTAACGTGGGATCTCCGAGCTCGTTGGCTCGGCCAAAAATATGCCCATTGAACCCGTATAAACGGATTCAGGGTCTGTTTACTTCCCCGAAAAAGAATTCGCCCTTCGGCGTCGCCCCCTTCGGGTCCCTCCCCGCCCGAAGGCAGAGAGTTCAACCGGTCAGCCGGTCGTCCGAATTCAGACTGAACTCAGACGCATGACAAGCAACCAATCTTCAGGCAATTTTGAAGTAAGCTAGCCTGACGGAGAGTAGGCGGGAAAACGTCCAAGCAGCTCCACCTACAAACCAGTCGCTGTTGAAGATCCTGTCGGTTTGAATCGGCCACATCAGTTGGTAGGGCATCTACAGCAAAGTAAGAACAAAATTTACCAGACCTTCAAACTCATCTTCTATGTCGAAGCAATTGTCAAGTAGAAAAGCTTTTGCAATATAAAAAAAAGTAATCCAAATTATCAGATCCTGAGAGAAAAAAAATGTTCTTAATAAATTTCGGGTTGCCGCGAAAGTCAAATATATTTCTAAATAAAGAGAGTTACTCAGACATCGAATGGGCTTCACATTCTGCAAGGGTTCTTGGAAACTATTTATTGCGGCTAACAAGGTCCTACTCTAATAAGAAAAAAATTATAAAAGACTAAAATCTCTGGTAAAAGTTTACTGTACTAAGAACGTATACGATTTACTGTGTGGATGTGCAGATGGTGTAATGTTACCGACACGAGAAAATGGAAGCAGCGTGAAGAATTCAAATTGGAACCGTGGCTGTTGCATTCACTTCTCATTAACGCTCTTGAGAAAAGCGTAAATCCGTCTATTCTTCCTCAGTTACGGATAAAAACTAGTAATATTGAAGTCTTGGTAGTGCAACCAGTATATAGCAGACGAAATCACTAACAGTCTTTTCACCTGCATAGAGCTCTTAATTTTTACAAAGCAAACTTTGCTCTACGACATATTTTAAAATCATTTCACCCCAAGCAAGCCAATAAAGCTACTAAGACGCAAAGGCTTACTGAGTGTGAAAGAATATGAGAAAAAGAAAACATTGTGAAGGAGAGAAAATACAAGAACTGGAATTAAGAAACCAGAAGATAACAATTGACATTGCTTTAAATTTTTGAAGCTCAAAGTTAGCTGCATAGTAAGAATCTGGAAGTGGGTTCCACAAGCAAGAAGTACGAGAGAATGATGAGACCTTGCCGCCAATCTAGTAATGCGCTTAAATTTATAAAGTCTACATACCAAAGAGGAAAGCTCACCAGAACAATTACCATGAAAGTATTTATAGAAAAAAGCACGGAGAAACTACATTACGGCTGTAGGAATGTGACTGAAGCAGAGATATCAGATCTGGACTAATAACATTGCAGATTCTTCTTTGTATTTTATCGAGAATCTCTAAATGCTAGCAGAAGCATTAAATCATAGGTGACAGCAATGTTCTATGCATAGTCGAATGGTAGATTTATATTTAACAAAATGGGGTCATCCATAAGCAAATATTAGGTTGGTGCAAAAATAATGACGTAATAATGTCGTTTTTTGACGTTAAAAAATACGTCAAAAAACGACATTATTATGTCATTATTTTTGCACCAACCTAATACTTAGCCAGAACTAAAGTTGAGTATTACTTTACTGAAATCTTATTTACCCATGTATCTTACATTATTAAATAATGTATACGATATAAGTTTTACAATTAATCAAAAGAACTTGCCGATAGTTTCATATTTTTAAGTTTTAGATATACAGGGTGCGATAGATAAATTGTCGTCTAAATTAGGTAAAAATGAAAGCAACACTGACATCTCATTTTAACAGATATATTTACCAAACTTACACAAAATTATCTTGAAATGCTAAAGAGTAAATTGATTCAATAAAATCGCCATTGGCTTCAACCACGACCTCCAGTCGACTTCCGAATCTTTTGTATCTCTTCTGAACGGTTTCCTTGTTTAAGTTGTTGAATGATGCCATAGGTCGAGTGACGAAACGCGTCGGCAAGGACTAAGAACTATTTTCTAATTGTTTTTTCCCCAATTCCAAAGAATGTAAATAAATCTAAAAGATATACCTTTTTAGCTAATCAGTATTTGATTGATTCGTTTTCTACGGCTTATCAACCCTTTGCAGGTTATTTAAAGCCAGAAAAAAAATTTAGATTGCAAAAATTTAGGAAAGAAGATAATAGTGGTTTAGAGTGGTAAGCCTTACTAATTAATCCATAGATAGGGGTAAAGAGGTGGATTCATACTTTTCCGAGGGGTATTTGCGCGTAAGTGACTATAACGAACCCAATTGGAACTCGGCTCCCCGATTAACAATTCAAAGTCATTATCCATTGCACCAGCCACACATCCATACTTACAGCAGCTGGTATTCCCGAGCGGTCACCCATCTAGATATTGACCAGATACGACATTGCTTGATTTCAGAGATCGTACGGGAATCGGTGTTTCAACATGATGTGGCCGTAAACCCTAGCATACTTTGAAGGTTGTGGAGAGTAATCTGCAATGAATTTACATCTTCGTAATGAATTTTAACATGGACAGAGGAAAAATATTTAAAAAAAATAAAAATACTTAACATTTAGACAAGCAAAGTGTCGTTAAAATGAACAGTTCTATTTATCCACGCCCGGAAGATTAATAAAGGATGATAATGACGAGAAAACAGACGGGTAAATTTCAACAAAACAAGATAAGGAATTTATTCACAAATTTACACGCTTAGTGTTAGTATTATTTTTGCACCAACCTAATAGCTTGTTTCAGGGAAATGCAGGATGTGATGGGTAAATTGTCGCCATTTGATATTTTAAATTCACGCATGCGCGTTGCTTGTTTTTACTACACAACATAGTAGGGCCAGCTGGGCGCCGTCTGTGAGAAAAAGAGCACCATGACTCAATTCATTCCGCCAGAAATGTGGAAATGTACTGCTTGGCATTCGCGCCAGAAACTTCAATACGAACATTTCAGAGTGTTTGGGTGTCAATCTAAAGACAGTGCAGAGGATTCGGAAAGAAAAAGAGTTGAATGAGTCTAATGCTAATTACGTAGGTATGGTAGCTCCGAAAACTCACTCTGATCGTTCTGATAAGAAAAGAAGTGCCTTGTGGAGGTAGTGCTGCCCTGGGTCAAGAGGTTGGCTGCTGGAAGACCCTATGTCTGGCAACAGGACTCTGCACCATACCACACAAGCAGGAGAACCCAGTCATGGCTGTCAGAAAATTTCTGCAACCACATCACTCCTTACATCTGGCCACCTAACTCCCCAGACTGCAACCCCCCTTGATTATTATGTGTGAGGCGCAGTTGAGCGAGAGACAAAAAAAACTTCTTGTAACACCAAAGATGAACTGAAGACAAGGGTTTATGGCGGCATTCAACAACTTAAACAAGGAAACCGTCCAGAAGAGTTACATGGGATTCCGAAGTCGTCTGGAGGCCATGGTTGTAGCAAATGGAGATTTTATTGAATAAATTTACTCTTTAGTATTTCAAGACATTTTTGTATAATTTTGGTAAATATATCTGTTAAAATGAGATGTCAGTGTAATTTTCATTTTTGCCTAATTTGGACGACAATTTATCCATCGCACCCTGTAAATCAGAAATTTTTAGTCCGTAGTTTCAACGAATTGGCATGATGAGAAAATCTTCATAAAACAGATTAAAATATCTATAATATTCAATAATGTGTAAAACAAAAGTAAGACATTTCGTTGTTCACAGAAGGGATATACATTTGTATACGTTCAAAAGTAGAAAGGTAGTTTCAGATATTTAGCTTTCTTGGATTGTTGAAAGTTTTTGAAGTACTTAGTGCTTGGTTAAAAGGTCGATAATATAATTGGCTAGTAATTTGACACTGGCAAGAACTTAAACAAAATCTTTCCCATGACTTCAGACACTCTTCTTTTGTTAATTAATATTTTTTCCTCATTTTATATCAAAAGGAATTTCACAAAGGCTCGCTATTTTCTTTTCTTTCTTTTTCTTGTCTCTAAAAAAAATTTCACATAGGCTCGCGAAATTATTTCCGGACAATTTCTGTGAAGGTAAGGTTTTCATATGACCAAACAAAATTTCACATATGCTCGCGAATATATTTCCGTCCTTTCTCAGCTCGCCTGAATTTGAAGGGAGTGGATAAATGGCGTTATTATTATTTCGTACTCACTACAAGTTCTAGGTAGTCTTCACCAAATGCAGGGATAGTGGCGAGAATATTAACCTCAATGCAAACAGAGTTGGATTTAAATTTTGGAAGCTTAATCTAATGGGAGAAAAATTTGAAAAAGAAATTATTTTGTATATTTTATAACACCAATAACTTTTCTATATATTAGTAATTAGCCTGAAGTATAAATTTAAACAATTTGAGTACTAATTCTGGAGCCAGAATTGAAGAATACAAATTCTGGTCAAAATTCTAAGTCGGTTACAAAAATAAAAAAATAGTGTAGCTATTGCGAAGGCAATCCAGCTACAAGGTTCTTTAACTTCCAGCTCTGAACCTCACAACCGGTGACCTCCATTTCAACGCTATACCACTGGGCTGTTTTTGATATAAAAGAATTATTTTTTTTAATATCATGTCCCTTAAAGATACAGGCTATCATGATAGCCTCTCAAAATTCCTTTATTAACTGAAATAGCACTTTTTTGTGGAGATGGGGATAATAAAGTCTTTTCCCGTTGTCTTCGCTCCGGTTTTTGAATTTATAGTCCTGCCCGTAGACGAACTAACAATCAAGGCTATAAAGTCCAGTCTACCCTGTTATTTAGACTAACTTGCGAGCACCAATATCCACCTTGTAATTGGTTGCGTGTTAGTTTGGGAAGAAGAAAAAATTCCTTCACGAATAAAAAAAAAAATTGAAATTGCACAAGGCCAGACTTAATGACACCAGAAATGGATAATAGGGGTCTATTTTCTTCCTATCCCCAAAACACTGACTTGGACTAAATAACTGAATCGATACTTGGTTTTTGTTGTAAAAATTAGAAGCAAATTTCAGATTGATTTATTTTAATTAAGGATCACAAAAAGTACAATAATTTATGTGTTTATTCGGTTGTTTCTTACCCCACCACCACCAAAAAAAGAGGATAGGATATGAAAACTGTAAAATTAACTGTATCCTTAACAGAAAAGTAACATGGATATTTTTTTTAAATCAGGTTTTTTTCATATTTATTCTGTCTGTAAAGGTTGCACTTTTTAATGTCATTTTTTATTTTTTATTTTTTTTTACAGTAAGGTTCACTCTGTACAAGGCCCGGGGCCATTCGAGGTAGAGGATTGCATAAAAAGTTTATGCGCATAGGAAGATAATGGTTAACTCTAGACTTGAACAGGTTAAAATTGTGGTGACCGGGGAAGCATCCTCTTTGGAGTTTCTTTCACATAGGTTCGGAGGAAAGAAGCTATTCGAGTGGAACTTACTTCTCACCGATGGAATGGGGGCGGGGTGCTACTATGTAAGTGGCATAGCGTGTTCTTGCCGTGAAGGTTTGAACTATCGGGACCAGGAAATGTAGTTCGTCCGAGCACTTTCGGTGGAAATAGTAATAGAACAGCGAAAGGATTGCCACATCCCCGCCTGTGAGAAAAAGGTTGCAGAATAATCCATCACCCCCAAGGGCTCGTAGACGCTCTTGGACACTGTCAAGTCTGGAGAGTAAAGTTTGGGCAACTCCCGCACAAATATCACAACAGTACTCCATTTTGGGGACTGATCTGGTTTGTGTAAAGGTGGAAAACAGCAGTAGGAGTGGTACAAGGGGCCGATTGTTTTACCTGCATCTTTAGCAATGGATCATATGAGGTCAGGTGCGAGTTTGAAGCTCAATAGTCTTTCAAGGCACAGTGTCTCCCCGAGGGGACATCCGTTCATCGTGACTGGAGGTAATTCGGTGTTAGATCGGCAATGACGGAATATAATTAGTTTGATTTTCGAGGCATTGAATGTAACCAGCCAGTTTTTACCCTTACTATCGGAAGATAGATCAGTTGCTAATCTCTGACCATCAAGAGTTTTATAGGTGCGCCTGCATAAAGTCGTATCACCGGCAAAGATGTTTACAAATGATTTGAGTATTCTTAGGCAGATCATTTATGTCACCTTAACAACTAGAATTATCTCTCTTGTACTGGCGACATCAGGTGTCATTATCTCCATTATTATACTGGTGAATTGCTCGATATTTATGAAACCAA
Organism: Acanthosepion lycidas; assembly: GCA_963932145.1. Taxonomy (NCBI): domain Eukaryota; kingdom Metazoa; phylum Mollusca; class Cephalopoda; order Sepiida; family Sepiidae; genus Acanthosepion; species Acanthosepion lycidas. Next base: position 54,987,933 of record OZ010582.1, on the reverse strand, counting down.
GTAGTGTTAAACAAATAAAGGACACAGTAATAATTGAAAAAATACAGTCAAGCTGAAAAAACAAAACAAAAAAAACAACGTGTGAAGAGTTATTAGGTTGGTGCAAAAATAATGACGTAATAATGTCGTTTTTTTGACGTTAAAAATTCAAAAAACGACATTATTACGTCATTATTTTTGCACCAACTTAATAATAACAGACGCTGGAGTAATGGATAGCGGCTCAGATTGAAGAATCGGCGAGCCGAATTCGAATTCCAGTCGAATCCATTTACGCGCTAATACCCTTGGGAAAGCTATGACTCTTCTTCTCCCCCACCCCCAACTATGAGTAACTAGCGGGACAGACCGGGTTCTATAGCCCTGGATAGCAACTGGTCTACCGCAGAAAGAAATGGCAACCTACCGCGGGAAAAAAATCTTCCTCGTCAGTCATGATTCGAAATTACATGATCGCCTCTCACTCATGAGATACAAAAATAATTTATAATAAAATAAACAGTCATTCTTGAAGCGATATGAAGTAAATTAGTAGATTTCTGTACAACGAGGCTACCCTTGAAACTGACACATTGGTCTTAAAATGCAAGTTAATGTTTTTTTGGTTGTAGAAAGAAAATAACCAAGCATTTGAAGAAGAAAAAAACACTATCATTGATATTAATAGAATTTAACTGTAAAAAATTGTTTACATTTATCGGCAGGACATCAATCATTAATAGAGTTTGTCAAATTTTCCAGTCGAAATAAAATAAAAAGTGCATACCTTTGTTATTGACGTTGTTGCTCAAGTCAGCCTTGGAGTGTAAAGAGACTTTTTTTAACCATGCAATGCCGTGTTAGAGAAAAAAATAAATTGGCAACTTTCATTTTCTGGAGGCAAATGAAGAAAAACATACACATACTAATCAAAGTATGCTATTGCCAAACTTTCACAAGATGTATAATTTATGCCATATTATTGTGAAAATATTCTGTTGTTATCGGAGACAATATGACAGTACTTCATTTTGATTTTGATTTTCACGTTGAATTCTTCCATTATCCCAACGGAAGAAAAAGTAAATACAGTTTTTGTCCGGAAGAAATATATATATATATATATATATATATATATATGTATATATATTATTATTATTAACTAAATTTCTTTCTTTACCAAAAAGAAACAAAAAAAGTTCCTGTTCCGAAAGCTGACCGAGTTGTATATAATATCGTTTTCCAATATAGTGTGACTATTGGCTAACGTAACAATAAGTGGACGTTTCTTTAAATAGGTGGAAAAAGAATCACAAAATGCTGATTGATCAAAAGATGGTTGACAAATATTAATTAATCCACGCTTTGAGGTGGTGAGGTCTATACACGTAAAGAAAATATATTTGTTTTTGTGTAAAGACTTAGCAGTTTTTGAATTTACACTCCTTATTGCAAACGTAACTCGTGGTAATCTCGTAAAAGTAAATGAGGAAAGGAGGGAGCTACCATATTCACAATGGAACTGATACCCAAAGTTCGGATGATTACTCCGAGGGTGTCTTTTAGTGTAGATGTTGTTTATCAATGTTTACAAATCAATAAATTAATCTTTTTTTTTTTTTTCTTTTTAAAGATTCAATCTGGGGTTTCCGTTTGTTTAATAAAAGGTTACATATATATATATATATATATATATATATATATATATATATATGTACTCGATTCTACTTTTTTTTCATCAAACACAATTTCTTTTTTTTTTAATTTTACTTTTTTTTTTTGGTAGAGAGGGGTTATTGATTTTGTTTCATGATTTGCTTTACAGATGTGGTTTTAGTTATTGCTATCATTTTTTTTTTTTTTTGCCATTTTTTTTTTTTTTTTTAATATGCCCCGAATTTATCCGAGGCACTCAGTGTAGGCATCATCAAGGTCCTTGCACAATTGGATGTACTTATCTTTTTCGACATCTAACTCGCGAGCAAATTTTTCAATCTCTGCTTCTAATTTATCTACCGTTCTCTCCGCCTCCTGTGCCCGCGATTCGGCACTTTTTAGCTTTTCAAAATCGCAGTCGGCCTGGACGCGTTTCTCTTCCAACTGTTGTTCGGACCTCTCCAAATCTAACTGTAACAACTGAATGCGCCGATTCAAACTTTGGGATTCGCTTTCGGTGTCGGCCAGCTTCTCCTCTGTGAACCTCATCATGTCCTGTGCCTTTTCTAGCTGATGTGTCACGTCGTCGAAGTCTCGCTCCAGGTTTCCGTATTTTTTCTGCATCCACAGTAACTCATCGTCCACTTTTTTCTTGTCTTCCTGAAGCTCGTGGTAACGGGACAGTGTCTCGTTCAGGTCGTCGTTTTCCCGTTCTAGCGTGCCGTATTTCTTTTGGAGAAAGTTAAGGTCCTCTTGGATCCGGTTTCGATCTTCTTCCATTTGTCGCAGCTGCAACTCGAGGTTTTCGGCCCTGTCCACGGCCTCGTCGCGCTCCAGCATCATCACTTTCACTTTGTTTTTGCATGCTTCAATCGCCATTGTCGACCGCTTCCTTTGGACTTGAGGTCGTGTTCCTAAAATTAAAAGTCAATAATGTCATCTAATTACATAGAACACAAAACGTTTTTAAAAAAAAAAAAAAAAAAATGGAAAAGCTAACGCACAAGAAGCAGTAATTAAGAACCGAAAAATACACACAGAAATAGAAAGGAGATGAACTAATAACGGGTTGAGGAAAATACGTCCGTCCGATATACTGGCCTCTCTTAAGTTAAAAATAACAAAGTAAATGCTATACCTTCTTGTAGTCAAGTGTATTAAATTGTTAGTTGTCGTCGTTGTTGTTGTTGCTACGTCTTGTATGTGTCTGTGTGTGGAAATAGATACTGTGTCAGGCGGACGAGCAAGCAGGCAATGTAACAAACGCAAGAGTTCCTAAATCTCACAAACTCGGTGGTATGAGGTTAGAACATAAAATTCGGTACCTCTTCCTCCTTTTTTGCGGAACCATGCGTTGAACTGCTGCTTGGCGGAGATGTTTGTTCGCCGACTTGTACTCTGATTCGGTTATCTTCGTAAAATCTGGCGTAAAAGAAAAATGTGAGATATTACTACTACGTTTGTTGATTATTAATGCCAATAGAAAAAAAAAAGAAAGAAAAGTTTAGAAAATACTAACAAACAATAGTGTTTTACAGTAACTTTCGAGTGTAAAGTTCAAATTCTAGATTTGGCAAAAAGATGAAAAATACAATTTAATAGTCCGGGGTATGACGATAAACTACATCTGGCAGCAAGGCCTCTGGTCGGGAGATTGGGATTTTCTAAGCGTAGCTTAAATGCGGCACAATGCCGAAAGTATGGGGCACCCAGTGACGATCGAACTCACTACTCAGCTGTACTTGTTCTAGCAAGACAAACTTGCTAACAATTACACCACGTCGAGGTACCTCTGATGGAGGTTGGAGGTTTTAAGGAACAATTTCTTAATTAGTGTTATTCCCAAGTCCACCCTGACCCGTGGTGGTAGCACCTGTTAGGGTCCGAACTATGGTCAAATAGTGAACCTAAAAACGAAAACTCTATGAAAGTATAAAAATACATGTTTATAATAAAAATACCAGCAATACATTTTTTTATGTTAAAAAAAATAGCAACAATACCTATTTATAGTAAAATTAGCAACAATACCTATTTATAGTAAAATTAGCAACAATTCAATTTTTAAAGCAACATGACCAGCAATACATTTTATCTGTAGTAAAAGCATACAATTGCGTTCAAAATATTTTTAGTTGAAACCATAAAATTGTTCAAATTAATTACCTTTAGAGAGATATCAACCTACATAGCATTGAATGACCCGTGGAAGTTGATATTGTTATGATAAGTGCATGGTAGCAGAACAAAGAAGAAACAACTAAAATTTAAAGAAATAAACAATTGTATTAACGTAAAAACATAACAAATGTTAAATCAGTGTAGATGTTTCTCGTTGAAAAAAAAGATAAGTTGAGTTGTAAAAGGCGTCCTGTGAGGCGTACGGAAGGAGAGGGAAAATGAGTTGTGACTTACTGGAGCGATGGTCTTTAACGAGCTGGTTGTGTCTCATGGCTCTTGGAAAATGTAAGGTCTTTTTCCGATGAAGTTTGTGAACCCGAGTCGTCTAACTGCCAAAATGTTCCTTTGATGGTCTTCTATGTCCTTTCTTAGACTCAAATCGGCTCCAGTTTTTATTTTTTTTCTTTAGACGAGAGTGGGTGGAAATTGTACTGCTTTTTTTTTTTTTTCTTTGAATAAAAAACGGAAGGTATGTGCGGAGCCTTGTGCAGTTGACAGAATTTTAGTTCATTTTGAGTGTTCCGAGCATTTACATCCGGCCAGTAGTGGAAATTAGTGTAGCATGAATCAGAAGATCTGGTTGTGGGAAGAACGTAACAATATGCCGCTAAACAAAATCAACTAACCAACAATTTAATAACTGTCTACATTATTTCAAAGCTGTGAACTTGAACTGAAAAAGTTTTTTTTTTAGTTTTTTTTTTCTATTTATGAGCCGAAATTTCTATAATATTTTAAAACTTGAGATCGAATATTGATGTACTGCATCCAGCAGGGTACCACAAAAGAAAATGTCGGTTGTTGGCCTAAATCAGATCTTCTTCTATGTGATGTGTCCCTTCAGGATGTTGGCGATCATGGCTCTCCACAATTTCCTGTTCTTTGTAGCTCTTGAACCCTGTTCTGTCATCCATTTATTCAAGCTCGCTAAGCAAATTATGCGTAGCTGTCCTCTGTTCCTTTTGCCTTCAATCTGTCTTGTGAGTATAAAAATATTCCAAGCCATATCCAATCATGGGAAAGGCTTTGCGAATAAACACTAAGGATAAATACGGAGTCCCTAAAAGAGTCCAATGTTATGTTCAAATTCATTCTGGCAACTCCTGCGACGACGCCGGTGCCAAGCTGAAATGGCCACTACCTTTCGCTTGGAAAACATCGGTGGCGTGGAGAGGAGAAACGTGCTGCATTGGCAACTGCCGATCTTTCATAAAACCTTCCCCAGTTTTGCTCCCTGGAGAGGACACACCAGCGTCGCTTCGCTGCGACGGTAAAACACAGGAAGCAACACTTTACTGATGGGAGAATTTCGAAGGTCCTTCTGTATAGGGAGCTGGCCACTAGAAAGAGGGTACGAGGGTGACCTCTTCTTCAAAGACGTCTGCAAAAGAGATATAAGGACGATGGACATGGATATCAAAAGATGGGAAGAGGATGACAAAGATCGTTCACGCTGGAGACACGATTTACACCAAGGGCTGGAGAAAGATGTCTGCCGCCGGAGTGAAGAATGCTTGAAGGAAAGAAAACAACACGACAACATCGAGGGAAAGCATCTTTACACACATTTAGTGAAATCAAGACTGTCACTCCCGTGTGAGACTGTACAGCCATAACAGATGCTACGCTGCCATCTGAGGAATAAAATTTTGGGTGCAGATCCATGGTTTCTCGGGACCAACGGATGCCACACTTATAATACATAGCAGTTTGGTACTCTTTGTTTCTGGGTATTTTTTTTTTCTTAATAATTTGTTGACCTTTTGTAAGGCTGGAGGAAATTCTGTCGTCCAGATTTTTTTCAATATTAAAAATCCGTACGTCCGGATTCCAAACAATAATAAAATAAAAAATAAAGAAAACATATTTATGCCTGAAAAATAGATTTGTATTTACAAATATATGTACATCAATTCAAAAGAGTCAAAAACGAGTAAAAAAAATAGTTTTTAGTTGAGTTAAAATCTTTGGATAGTTGTTCCACAGAAAAATCTGTGATTTAGAGAAGACTTTTACCAGTTGGACCATAGCAACAAAAAAAAATGGCGTTCAAAAAGACTTTGATCGTCAGCGAAGATTCACGGTCAATTCATGCTATTCTTGTTGGCGATGATTCATTTGAAGTCACCGACACATGTTTCTTACTTTCTGGCCCGGGTGGGGGCTATTTAACCACGTCTTTAAACGGCTTGGAGACAGTCGCATCTCTGTTCCTAAAATTCGTAATCTGTTGATTTTAATAAGAAAATTTTCCCGAAAATAGGATTGATAAAAATAATGTTTTAGTTTTCTCTGATTGGTCAAATATTTCACATGATGATGTTAATTTCTAACCAACTGACACTTTGATTTAAGCAGTGTGTTGTATTGTGGAATCTTTTTGGCATGTTTCCAAATATTGTCTGCTATTGAGTAGAAAATAAAGTTTGGGTTTGTTTTAATATGGTATGCGTGTGCGTATGTAATTGTGTTGGAAATAGGACTTATTTCCTATAAGGCCGCTTTCGCTATCCCAATGCGCCTTCGGATTTCAGTGTCGTAATTTCCGACCTCTGTTAAAACACTTCCCAGATATTTAAATTATTGTATTTTTTTGGACTTTGGTATCTCCAGTTTGTAATTTGCATGGTGGGATGACCCTTTTGCTAACAACCATGCATTCTATCTTTTTGCAATTGATGTTTAGTCCTTTCTTTTCGCTTTATTTCACTACCTTCTATAGGAGTTTGTGGCGGACCATGGCGGTGTTGAGTATGTATTGTAGAATATCTGTGAGTTAAAATTTCCTGCTAGCCACATGAGAAAGTTGGACTTTAATTAAAGTACACGTTACAAGTACATGGACAGTTACATTGAGTGCGTGTGGTGAATATCATGTGTGTGTGTTGTGGTGAGTGTTCGTACGTACGTGTATTGTTCTTAGCGTGTTCCCAGAATTTGGGAAATGCTGTATCTGTGTGAGATCACATTTGCGAGGTGGTATAAGGCCAAAGGCCTGAGGGAAAAAAAAGATTGAGGCGAAGGGTCAGCCAGTATTTATAGCCAGGGGAGAGAGTGACCCCTGGTGAAGGGTTAAGGAGCTGAGGAGGAGCTAACTCCGACAAGTTCTTGCACTTTCCTTTCCGTTTCTGTTACCAATACTGGGTTATCGGCATATATTATGTTGTTGAGATTGTGGCCGCCAATATTGAATCATGGTCGGACTTTTCACTCAGTATCGCCTTACTGTATAGGTTGAATAAATCCGATAAGAAAACACACCCTTGTCTTACACCTCTTTCTATTTTTGCATATTTACTGAATTAATTTTCTAACCACACGCAACCAATGTAGCTTCTGGATTATTCTAATATCCTTCCCAAATATATCATAGTTAGCTAGCAGTTCCGACGGTTCTTTGTGGCATACTTTATCGACCGCTTTTGCATAATAATCTATAAAACATATGTACACATCCTTCCGCATTTGTATTGCTCTTTCTGTTATCATTCTGGGTGTAAATATCACATTATAATATCAGTAGGTTATTATCAATTCACTAATCGTTTCGTCCGTGTCCAAATGATTATATCAGTTCTCGGGATTTTGGTAAAAAAAAAAAAAAAATGAATAAAAACCAAATTAAAAAAAATAAGAAAAATGATAAATACAGATTGTTCCCCTCCAAAATTGATATAATTTTGTGGTCTAATAACATAGCCAATTCTCACTCAAATGATCTCAAACCTTAACAAAATGTGTTAAAACTAAGTTGACTGTGCGGACTTATCTCAATGAGAATCTACCAGGAAGATGGATCGGACGTGCCAGTGATAATGACAATGTGCTGTTGAAATGACCACCACGTTCACCTGAATTAACACCTTGTGGCTTGTTTTTCTATGAGGCTATATGAAAGGACAGGTCTATATCCCGCCTCTTCCTACAAGCCTAAAGGGACTTAAGCAGAGAATCACTGAAGCGCTGAAGAATGTTACGCAAGACATGCTACAGCGTGTTTGGCAGGAGCTGGACTACCGACTTGACGTGAGTCGTGTCACAGGAGATGCGCATATTGAACATTTGTGAAATCGGTTATAAAATTCACATACTTTTGTATATCTTGTTCGAATTTTGACAAATAAATCTTTTACTGTTCAACACAAAGCCTATTTAATTTCGTTTGCCTGGGACGTGTAGTTACTCGGATATTCACATTTTAAATTGTCAATTTTTGGGGACACCTGTATAAAGAAATATAAAAATGATTGTAGGCAGTGACGAACTCTGCTTGCAAATATTCGCCCTAATCCCAGCATACTCTTTTTATATAAATCGTTGATTTAAACAACATTTTGTATCATTATTAATTATTGGATACTAATGTAATGGATTCGAATTCTAATAAAGTTAAGTACCTATTTTCGGTGAAGTAATGGATAACGACTCGGACTGAGGAATCGAAGAGCCGAGTTCGAATTCCAGTCGAATCCATTATATTCACTTACGTGCTAATACTCTTAGGAAAGGTATGAATCCTCTTCTTCTGCCTCCAGCTATGGGTAAATAGCAAGACAGACCGGGTTCTATAGTATTGGATGGCAACCGCAGAAATAAATGACAACCTACTGCGGGAGAAAAATCTGCCTCGTCAGTCATGCATCGAAAGTTATATGATCACCTAAGAGTGTATCACGCATATCACATAACTGACTGACTGAATCAAGTTGGGCGCCACAAAATATAAAATAATGTGCGGTGTAGTCAGATGACAAACGTGAATTGGGATTAAATCATTAATCCTAGTTGGGATTAAAAAGAAGTTTTAAAGTCTCCTGATTCTCTCTCTCTCTATATATTTTTTTTAGATCCGATTCTCATAAAAAGAACATTTTGTTTTAGATCTGTTATTCGACTGCAAAAATTTTTTTGCTGTTTTGACTTTTATTTACACATTTTTTCTCTTGTACTTATTTTCTGGAATTAAATAGAGAGTCTACCAAAAATGTCTACACACTTCAGAAAAGGAAAATCTTGTCTTTCGTAGTTTTATCAAATTGCAATAACAATGTTTACGGTAGCACAATATTCTCACGACAGATGGCATTACCTTCACAGCTGGAAGTATCAAGAAAAGTCTTAAAGAATGTTGTATATCGCAGAAAACCGACTACATTAGTGGCTCTCAGGAAAGAAATTGAAAAAGCCTGTGCAGCAATCCCACTGAACACTTTGACCAACGTTGCCCAAGCAGTAGTTTGCCGTGCTAATAAATGTCTGGAAGCTAAAGGCCACTATTTTGAGCATCTCTTGTGATTGTAGAGTCCAAATAAAATTTGTATTAATTTCTTGATGTCTGAATAAATTTAGTATTACAATATTGATACAAGTTTTTCCTTTCCTGAAGTGTGTATACATTTTTTGACGGACTCTGTATACCGATATTTCCTACACATATAAAAATTTTAGAAGCTAATGTTTAACAAACAAAAAAATTGGAAAATGAAGTTTTATGATTTATTTTGAAAATTAATGATTTACTAAAAGTAAGATTTTAAACAAATTATTCATATCAACTCTATAGCAATGACATAGACTGAGACCAAGAAGACAATTTTTGTTTAGTTCTAAATCTCAGCAAAAAAAGCGTGGGTACTGAAGACCGCTCCAGTCCCCTACAACACTGTGGATAGTGGCGAACTGGCCAGGGTGTCAGCTTTCATTCCACGGATGCTCAGAGCGGCAATATTTCGCCAATAAAAATTACCGATATTGAACAATATCCTGCACGCCACTCTCATAAATATCTTCACTAGTGAAGGAAACCTAGTTTTTCAAACGCATTGCTGTCTCCATTCGATGAAACGTATTACCTGCCTTATTACCTGTTCACACTCACTGATGCGGAATCAATTGCTAGATCAGCTACTAGGAAAGTTTATTCATTTTGACGTACTAGACAATTTTTCTCTCCAGAATCTATCTTATACGTCATCTAGAGGTCTACCATTCGTCCAATCATTAAATATTGCTGTAACGTCTGTTTTGGTGGTTCTGTTATGTATTCAAAGATTCTTGATAAAATACAAAGTAGAATCTGCAATGTCCTAACCTGGCATCTCAGCTTCAGTCACTTTCCCACCGCTGCTCTGTAGCTTTCCTGTGCCTTTTCTAGAAATATTCTCATGGTAATTATTTTGGTACGTCGCATTTACAAATTTAAACGCAGTACTAAATTAGTATCATTTTTCAGTTGAAATGTCTAGATGTAACCGTAAGTTCTATGCTGATAGTTTCTTCTCTCGCACTTCTCGCTCATGGAACTCTCTTCCGGCTTCCTGCTTTCCAGTTAGCTTTGATCTTCAAAAATTGAAATGCAATGTCAATGGTTATCTCCTGTTTTCTTAACTCTTGTTTCTTTTTTTATTATTATTCACTCTCCCTAATATTTTTTTCTCATATTTTTTCACATTCAGTAACCCTTGCGTCTTAGTGGCTTTATTGGCTTGCTTGAGGTAAAATTATAGGAAACAAACCCGATTTCCAATGCAATTGCATAACCACATATGTGGCATCCGTCGGTCTCGAGAGACCGTGGATCTGTGCCCAAAGAGAGGCGTGCTCGACGGAAAGATAACAAGGCGACATCAGGGGAAACCGTCTTCTCGTGCATTCGTTGTAATCGAGACTGTCACTTTCGAAAGGGTCTGTACAGCCATAACAGATAACCGCAGACATACCATATTAAAACACGACCCAACTTTATTTCCTGTCCAATAACCGACAATATTTACAAACATGACAAAAAGATTCCATATTACAACACACACTGTTTAAATCAAAGTGTCTATTGATGAGAAATTAACATCACCATGTGAAATATTTTGGCCAATCAAAGGAAACTGTAAAAACCCTATTTTTCTCGGCTTTATTGCCTTACTGGTATTTATCAGACTCCCCACCGTGTTAGGATGCGACACAAGGTCAGTTATTTAATGTGGGGTACCCGAATACGTACATTTTTTGCCCAGCCCCAACTTGCACGGGATCGGGCACAAATGTGGTGTTAGCTTGTCATGATCTGCCAGAACAGATACTACAACATGCTTTATTGCCTTTACTTACTTGGGATGAGTGAAATTATTTCACTGAAATAATTTCAAATATAAAAAGCAAAACAAGTTGTTTGATCCACGTAACGTAATCATTTAATTTTTACTCAAATACTTTATAAATTTTATTTTCGTATTTCTAATCAACAATATTAATCACTAAAAACAGTTTTAAATGTTGTTGTTGTATTTTTCTAGTTGAAACCTGGGATACATTTAAGCTGTTGTAACGAAAAATAACTAGGAAAACAAAAAAGCGCCTGTTGCCTTTAAGCAGTGCTGCCTAATAGTGAATTAAACAATGAAAATTAATAACTTACCCGAATATCTAGTTCCCACAGTATCCTTCGAAGTCGTCTCTTTGCACACATACTCCTTCACAAAGAACAGCTTGTTTAATTTTAGCGGTAAAAATCTGTACACAACTGTTTAAATTCGAGCGAGATGTTTAAGTTCCAAGGACATTTAGGTTAATTCTCATATTCTGTTTTGTGAAAGCAATTTTCATATTTATGTTCTTCTTTTTCTCGTTTTTCTTTTCTTTTTCTTTTTTAAACAATGATTTATTTTAAACGAAAAATATTACCCGCACTTCGCAAATATTTTTTGTTTATCTCCCATATTGAATTCCGATGAAACAATGAAACGGGAGATAACTCTAAATAACAAAAAATTATAATTTGTATTAGCTCCCTTGAAATATTCGTCAACTTTGTTGATTTTACAAAATTTGTTAAACAATTTTTAAGCAGTTAATGGACTTTTTTTCAATCCGATAAAATATTAAGATGCATTAAAAATTAATATCTGATTTTGCTTCCTTTGTTTGTTTTTTTCAAAACATTAGCTTTTATATGAACTTATATGCGGGAAAAATTTGTAAGTATTTTTCCAGAAAATAAGTCATCAAAAATGAAAAAAATGTGCATTTAAAAAGTCGAAACAAAAAAATCTTCACAGTCGGGTAATAGATTTTTAAAAAGTGTTCACTTCAGGAGAGGATAAGATAAAAAATAGAATGTTAATTGTTAACTCTTTAAAAATTGATATCTGATTTATCTCCCCGATAATTAAAATCGGATGAATAGACAACTTTCTAGTTTGCGTTGATATTCTTGAATTGTATATACATTACTGCCACAGACTTTCTAAAAAACACATTTTAAATATTTGAAATATCTCCTTTCAGTGTAAATTTTGCTTCTATTTGAAAGTTATTAGTTTAAAAGCTAAAATCCAAATTAAAAGAAAAATTAACTTCCGGATATAAATAAATGTTTTAGGCATTTTGAAAGCATTAATAATTTTTTGTCACTCATCGACTCATCGAAACGCCATTGTATACAAAACATATAAACAACAAATTGAAGATTCTCTTTAAAATTTAATATTTGTCCAAGAGATGTATTTCATTGTCTATTATTTATTAATTAACTTGATTTTCTAAAAGTAACGATTACCTTTTACTTAAAATAATGAAAATAACGGGTAAAGTAGGGCAGTTAGTTGTGTCATGCGTGATACACTTAGGCAATAATGTATCTTTCGATACATGACTGACGAGGTTGCCATTTCTTTCTGCGAAGACCAGTTGCCATCCAAAGGTATAGAACCCGGTCTGTTCTGCTATTTACCCATAGCTGGGGGCGAGAAGAAGCTTCATACCTTTCCCAAGCGTTTAGCACGTAAGTGAATGTAATGGATTCGACTGGAATCCGAGCCGTTATCCATTACTCCACCGAAAAGTAGGCACTTAACTTTATTGGAGAAACTACGTCGGCAAAGCAGGTGTTGGAATTTAATTTGAGAACAATATTTTACAAGTTCACATTCTCGCTATTTTTTCTATCCTCACTCCAACCTCTCTTTTTACTTTCAAAACCGGCTCCCAAAGCCTTGATTCTTATCAGAGATAAGAATATATTTTGTGATCAACGAGAGAGCTGAAAAATATAAAAAGGAATTCCACCACCATTATTCTTTCCATGATGCCGTAAAGTCTGGGGAAAACCTCACAGCTTGTTCACTTCAACCTGTTTTCATGACTTTCAAAACTGGCTCCCAGAATCTTTGCCTATTTGACAGTGATAATTCAGCCCACCGTCTGTGAGGTCGACGATAGGAAGCACTAGTCAACTTCAGAACCACTTTCAACCAAAGAAGAAATTCCTATTTACATTATTCGGACTATTGTCCTCATCTTTGTCGCCATATTTATTACAACGTTTCGGCCGTTGTACGCCCCGGCCTTCTTCAGGTGGTTGGAATGTCGAACTGAACCCTTTATTTCGCTCACTGGGGTAGACTGTTCTAGTTCCACGTGCCATGTTTAATGGATGTCAGTTATAACTTATCAGTTATCTCCTGTTAATTCACCTCTCCAAGTACTCCACTGCCTTAAATGAGTATTGAACTCACACTCTTTGGGTCCTGTCAGTGGATCTAACCAACGCCTTTATCCACTGTGCCATAGGGCATAAGGCACTTTTTTCTGGATTAATTCTTAATCCGTATTTTGTCAGTCTTTCAAACACTTGTTGCAAATGTGAATAATGCTCTGACTTGTCCTTATCTATCAACATATGCGAAAACAAAAGGTAGTCATCTGACAACCACGTCGATAAATCTCTTTAATGTTTACGCCGCATTTCGAAGTCCGAGAGACATTTTGGTAAATTCGGATATTTTAAAAGAAAACGCTGCCAGTAGTGCCACTCGGGACCTATGCATATATATCTGATTTTGCGCATTCGGTTCCTGGCTATGTGACGGCAACTTCCGGTCGACCCGATTTTTTATTTTCATTCCAGAAAAATATTTAACCAAGTTTTATAGTTGTAGTGAACTCTGCCAAGGTTTCTAATCAATAAATTATCTGATCTTAAAAACCTAAGGTGAATCAGTAATGTTTAACCTTTGTGTCCGAAAAGCAAAACTGTGTCAAAACAAAAGGAAGGTTATTCCATCATTGACACCGCTGGTATTGTATCCAAGTCCACCGCTAAATGTTTATTGGTTTTAAAAAGCGATGACCAGAAATTTAATAAAATCCAAACATATGAAAATGGATTTTGTACATTTTCTTTATTCTTGAGAAGTGACAACAAAATTATTTTTTATTAGATAAAATAAAAACATTTTTAATGCTTTCATGGTTATTTATAAAACGGTAAATAATACGTTGTATTGTATTTGAGTTTTTGACTTACATATTTTAATAATTTTTTATACATTTTTAAAGAAAAAGATTTCTTCTCAAAATTACTTCTTTGGAAATAATAAATATCGCATTGTGCTTGTAATGTAATGATCATTATCACATACATACATACTTACACAAATACAAATTATACAACAAGAAGCATTCATTGGATAATAAATCAACACTACTTTTTGTAATAGACAATTTACAAATCGCAGTTATGCGACAATTTTATAATCGCTATATTTTCATGTAGTTAATTTTGTGCACTTTTGGAAGAATCGGATCCCAAGAGCCTTCTCAGCTTAGTAAATTAAATATTTTCAGGAAATATCAGCTTCTAATTGTTTAATAAACACATAAGTGGGCGTTACAATCCACCCACGTACAATATATTTTTCCAGCGCGTGACCAAATCAAGTTTCCCGCCAAGTTCTTTTCATCCTGTAACGTGATTACATTATCTATAAATAACAGACACGAGTTCGCTCATTTTCTTTTTTACTCTTCCAAGTTCCTGCGAAGATGTGATCACTCTTCAGCATTCTTGTCTCGACCATGACGGTTAGACGTTCATATTCACGCATTCACGTACGTACGAACTTTTCCAACCTACATTACAAACATACAGAACATTTCCAAATATGCAACAAGAACTTTATTCTTCTAAAACTAATAATTCAACTTCGTGAGCTCCGATAAAAATATTTCCAGTCTAAGCGACATAACTCCATCAGATCTACGCATGTACATCAACACAAATAAATGAAATACAATGTTTAGTGTTTTTTTTAACCATTTTGTTCCTTCTTGTATTTTCTGCTTTGTGGTATTTTACGTTTATAAATTTTGTGTGCATGTTATTCATGCAGCCGTAAACAGACATCCACAGTGGTCATTCCTCTTATCGGTGTCAATGATGAAATAACCATTCTTTTTTTTGGCATACTGTTTTTGTTTGTTTTGGGGTTTTCTGGGGTGGAGATGAAAGTTAATCGTTGCCCACTGTTTTTTTGTCTATATTTGTAAATTTAAAAAAAAAGTATCTGATTGGAGAAATTCCATTTTTGCTGTTTACTTTCCGAAATACGACGACCAATGCATTGAAGAAATTGAGGAATGTTTGTACGGAGGAAAAAAAATCAAATATGATGGATAATTAGAATTACTTTGCCGAGTTGATGTGGAATTAAAGATTTTGAATTTTTGAGGCTCAAACAAAATTTTATCATTTTTAACATCGAATCACGGCCGATTTATATCATCTTTAACTTTATTGGTTTAAATACTTAAATATTTTTTATTATTTATTTTTTTATATTTATTTATTTTATTTATATATTATTTATTTATATATTTATTAAATATTTATATTAATTTACATTAAATATTTATATTTATATATTATTTTATGTATATTTATTTATATTTTTATTTATATTTTATTGAAATATTTAAATAAGTGGTGTAAATATTGGTTTAAATAACACCTTTGGCACTACTTAAGTAGACTGGTCCAATCATAAAAAGTAGGTAAACATTTTTTTCTGGAAATGATTTTTGTAGATTGCCTTTCATTAATTTTTCCTTAAGGCATAACATTTTCAGAATTGAAAAATATCAATTTTTTATTGATGTAGAAGAGGTTTCTGTTCATAACATCGATACTGTATAAACTTGATCCCTGTCTTTTACGGGGTTATCTGGACTTAACTTTTTATGTACTGTAGAATCGTATGCAAATTAGATAGCTAAGTATAAATAGAGAACATAGGGGCCTGGCAAATCCGGTTTCTATTCAGGGCACGGAGAACTGTACTACTACGCAGAGAGATGCAGCAAAACATTACATTTACAATTGTCATGTTTGAAACTGTGCTTATGTCAATGATATCTATCTACGAAAACTAACTTTCTTAACAAAAAGATTTCTTTTAAATAAAGAACAAACGTAAATAAGCATTTTAATGTGTTTTTTAAGAAAATATTTAAAACAAGTAATAGTAATTGTTCATCTAGTGAAATCAATTACAATTTAATATTTTAAAGTTTACCATAAGTTTATAAGAATGAAAAGGCAATATGGATATAGTTTAGCTCAGCAGAGATATGACATTGCAATAAAGCTTTCCGAATGAGTTTGAGAGGAGATTGTTGAAATTGATTATTTACATTTGCTCTGCTCCAAATAGCAGTTAGCAAAAAGGATATTAAGCTACAAGTGATAAACAACTGCTAATAAGCTGTGGGGATTACCCCCGCCTGGACTACCAAGACGTCCACTCGGTGGTGCTCTTTCAGGATTGTAATGTGATAGCGGCCCGGATTGAGGAATCGGTAGAGCCGAGTTCGAATTCCAGTCGAATCTATTACTTTCACTTACGTGCTAATACCCTTGGGAAAGGTATAAATCTTCTTCTCCCTCCCAGCTATGGGTAAATAGCAGGACAGACCGGTTTTCTATGGCCTTGGATTACAACTGGTCTACCGCAGAAAGAAGTGGCAACATACTACGGGAAAAAAATCTGTCTAGTCAGGCATGTATCGAAAGATACATGATCGACTAAGCGTATATCACGCACGGCACATAACAGACTGGCTAGGACGGATATAGCTACCGCCTCTCTCTCTCTCTCTCTCTCTCTCTCTCTCTCTTTGTCCCTCTCTTCGTTCTAGAATGCGGTAGATAAAAGACTTGTCCAGTCTTTCCATCTAAAGAGATTTAGACACCCGGTCATGTGGTGTATCTCACGCATGCATGAATGCACTCACAGAGAGAGAGAACTCACTCACACCCTATACACTACTGTTGCTGAACTTGTAAATAGTTTTTCTTACTCTTTTCAGCCATATGTATACAATATACATACTGGTAATTTTCTCTTTTGTGGATCATATTATTCGTTATATATATATATATATATATATATATATATATATATATATATTGTAGTGGACCGTGGCTGTGATGTTGTTGAGTAGACGTAGAAGAACACATGTGGGTTCAGATTTTTCCTGCTAGCCGGCCCAACTACATGAAAAGGTTGGATTTTAATTAAGTCCAAAGAAGAAGACAAAGAAAAACAAACACAAGACCGATAATATATGTATACAAATATATATATTAATAACAAGTTACATGGAAACAGTTACAAAGGACAAAGTGTGTGTATGTGAATATTCTATATGTTGTGGGGTTCAGCGTACCCGGATTAAAGGAGAATTTAATACGGGATACCCTGCCCACACAAAATACAACGCAAATTTCAAGAAGAAACAACACGATAAGGAACGTTTATAGAAAATAGAACATTGTATATTTATTACCTTGTGAATAGGGTTAAAAAGATTAATGTTTTAGTTAGTTTAAGCAAAATGTGATTTTGATAAAAATGTCTGTGTTCGCTGTCTTTTAACAGAGTAGCAGAATAATGTCTGTTTCTTTTATTTTTTGTATAGTTGCAAATGAAAAAGGGGCGATCAATTTAAGTTGAAAAAGAGAGTGTGAATGAGGAATAAAGATAAAAGGAAAATGTACTTAGGAATCAGTTGTAAATTATTTGTTGTTGTTGTTGTTCTTTCCTAACCCACTTTCGGCTCTTAGTGTCGGTTTGAATCAGTGATGGAATTTACTGTCAGTCTTCTGTGATCTCTGCGGGCTTCTGACTGGGCGACTGACTTGAAACTCTGTATTTATTGTTGACTTTTTTTTCACACTGGCTCGTTATCTTTTTTTTGGTTTAGCAAATCGCCTCCTTTCACTGGTCAGAAAATTAATTTCACACCTTATTGCGAAATCTGTTTTTAATCGTTTTGATCCGATTTTGCGGGTGTGCAAATCTACTTTGCGTTTTTTAGTCATTTGTTGGAATGATATAGGATTTGTATCCTATAATGTGCGTGTGTATTGCGCTTAGCGTGTTCCCAGCATTTGGGAAATGCTATCCCTGTGAGCGCTTACATTTTCGAGGTGGTAAGGCTGAAAGCCTGGGGGAAAAAAAAAGAGATTTACCTCTAGGTGTCGACCCAAAGGCCTGAGGGAGAAAGAGAGATTTACCTCAAGGTGACGGCCCAAAGGCCTGAGAAAGAGGCGAAGGGTCAGCGACTATTTATAGCCAGGGAAGAGAGACCCCTGGTGAAAGGGTTAGCGAACTAAAGGAGGAGTTAACTCCGACAATATATATATATATATATATATATATAATAAAAATATTTCCGTGCGTTGAAATTTATTTCTGAAAAAGTTCAATTAAATTTCAGTGGTGGTTCTAACCTTGTTCCATATAAAGCAGCAAATCTGCAATCCCCGACAAAGCATTGTAACGAGGGGAGAGTAAAGGAAGAAAGATTTATTCTCCCAATTATGTTTCTCTCGTTATGGACACTGTTACATGCATGATATAACAACAACGTTGTTCATGGACAGGGACGTAACAGAATTGGTTGAAAGGGAAAAGAATGACAAACATACTTTGTTCTCAGAGAGACTTCTATATTACTAAGACATACACACAAAAAAAAAACATATACGCACACACGCATATATATAAAGAACTTTTTATGTTTATACGTTCTTTTTATAGGTACAAATATTTAAGTAAATGCTATGTTTATAATAAACAGTATTAACGACATTTACTGGCCTGAATAGTGATTTTCTAAGCGCAGCTTAGATGTGGCACAAGGCCGAAATTATGGGGTAGCCAGTGAGGATCGAACTCACTACTCAGTCATAACTGATCATGAAAGTAAATCTTTCTAACCATTACACCACGTCGAGGTACCCAGTTAAATTTTCATAGAAAATATGCGTCCTCTGACAGGAAACGAACCTATATCCTACAAGGAACCGTCATATAGCCTGGTTTACCCAGTTTTTTTACCGGTTTAGCCACAGAGGAACGTTTCGGCTAGCAAGGTCAATTTTATCATATTTGGAGAATTGTAGTATAAAAACAGTAAAATCGACCTTGCCCAAATTTTAATTATCGTTCAAAATTCTCTTTTATAGTGCTTTTGTGTGTAGTTGCTTTCGTATTTGGGTTTTATCATCTTTTTTATCCCCTCGTTCACCCTTTGGCCAACAAGGGACAAAAAGGGAACAATCCCTTGAAGTTTTATTGCGTTTCGGCAGACGAAAAATTTAATTATCATTCTCTTATCTATTTTCTGCTAACTGCTTTTAAAGGTTAATCCTTACCCATCGACCGAATTCGCGGCCAGATGTCCGTCTTCCTCTCCGCCACTCAGTGATCGTAAAAATATCTATTTCTTTCCGGGAGGTCCTTGGATTTCCAAGAATATCCCTTCTCTTAATCTCAGTCCTAACCGAAACCGAATGGTCTGTTTTATCTCTCCGTTGGACAAGAAATTTAATTACCTTCTTCTAGTCCCCGCCTCCATAAAAATTTAAAAAAAAAACAACTAAAAACATATCTTTTTCTTTCATTTTACCTTCGTCTGGTCATCGGTATTAGTGTTTTTGTTTTAGTTTTTTGAGGTTTTTTTTTTTCAATTTACTATTTTCCAATGGTGGCACAAGTAAAGATGTCAACAATACAAGGTAAGTACACTGGTCCTTTCCCGCCCGACCAAGTCAATTTCTCCACATTTTTATTTAATACAAAGTATGGCTTCTTAAATTCTCAAAGCGTGTCTTCAGATCAAATATTAGCAAGAGTTTAGTTTAGATAATTGAAAAATGTTTTTCTCTTTATTTCATATCCAGATAATTGAGAAAGGACTGTATAGAGGGTGCAATTTTTGAAAAACCTCAATATTTTTTTAATATGGACTACCAGAGAAACGCACCAACTTTACATCCCGAAATATCGGACCAATAATATCCTTGCTGTTAAACCGTTTGTACAAACATGAATTAACCAAATGTTCTCTCAAAATTTTACCAATCTCTGAGCTCATTTTTACAAAAACATTTTTCTCAACTTTGTTTCAATAAAAATAAATTCTAGTTCTGTCAAACGTCTGTCTACTTTTTCAATCTAAATTTAATTTTACTCATCAGCGCACAGCGCATTTCAGCGTAACTAATTTCCTGTTTAGGATTGAGCTTCCAATCCAATCTACAGTCTAATTCAATTCTATACTTTTATGTCTGAAATTTTTTACTAATTTCTTTTCCTCAGTAGCAGATAGGTTTGCCTATCGGCCGGTTTACACTCCTCCGTCTTTCAAACAGTAGAGATTTATACCGTGTTTCCTGTTTAGGATTGGGTTTCTGGTTCCTTCTAAATTATACTTCAAATTTCTCACGTCTCTACCTACAATTTAATTCAATTTTTTTGTCCTTTCTCCTCAATAAGAGTAGATAGGTTCACCTATCGCCCGGTTCACAATCATGCCCAGTCTTTTGAACAAGAGTATGTTTTTCCCTTGATACCTGTTTAGGATTGGGTTTCCAGTTCCTTCTAAAACCTTTTCATTCTCTATCACCCAGAGTAGCCCCTTGCATCTTAGTGGCATTGTTACCTTGCATAGGGCAAACTGATAACACAAGAAAAAAGAAAAAGTGCCTTTTGAGTTTAAAATTTTTTCTTTTTTGGAGAAAATTCGGCAAACTTGGACTTTCATGTCCACAATAAGTGTCACAAGGATGGTTTTTCCCACGTCACAACTATTACCTTGACTACCTTCACTCCTCAGCAATGTTTATTATTTTAAAAAACAATGATTAGAATTGTAAGACAACTGAATATAATAAAGTGAATTTATATTTTGTATATGAAGAGCCTAGATTCCCAAATCAAAGAAATCACTCATGCACTACAAGCCAATTAAAGAAACGTTTTTAAAAAAAAAAAAAAAAAAAAAAAAAAAATTTATTTCACCCCAAGCAAGGTGATAATGCCACTAAGATGCAAGTGGCTACTGAGAGTGATAAAGAGAAGAAAGGACAATAAAAGAACAGGATTCAGGAAGCCAGAAAATGGAAATTAGCATTACATTTATTTTTTGGAGATTGCAGGTGAGAGGGAAGGAAGAAACCGGAAGAGGTTTCCACAGGTGAGAAGTGGGAGAAAAACTATTAGAATAGAAGTTACCTCCATCTAGTTCGACAATGAGACCTAGTGGCCAATCTAATAGTACACTTAGTCATGCAGTCGATGCACTAAGGAGAAAAGCTCACGGAACCATTGCCATGAAAATATTTGTAGAAAAGACAGAGAGAAGCCACATGAAAGAGATGGGAAAGTGACTGAAGTCAAGATGCCAGGTTAAGATCAATTGTATTACAGACCCATCTTTGGATACCTCTAATCTAGTTAACACCAGGGTGAGATTTACAAGTCCCCTGGGCTAATAGAATTTGGGAGCCCCTTCCTTATGTATCCCCACCACTGTGTCTATAAAATAAAAAGATTTGTTTTTAAATTGTTTTTTTTTTTTTTTGGTGTCAAACCCAAAACACTTTCACTAAAATTTAATGATTTTGGAACTCATCTATTTTATTTCATTAGTAACTTCATACTTTTTATCCAAACTTTCCATTCTACAGAAATTCATCTAGAATAAAAGGCTGGTATTAAACTGAAATTCTAGTATTCAAATTCATTAGCACAGCATTCTCAAAAACAAAGATGATGGAGAAGGAAAATTCTGACTTGGTACAACCATGCTACTTCAAAAATTTGAATGTACATAAAAAGATAAATCAAAATCTAAAGGGGCCCCCATCATATTTAAAAGACCCACTCCAACTACTGAGGCCCAAATACTATTTTTTTTTTTTTTTTTTTTTTTTAAATTAGTTCAACATAGCCCCATTAAATCTGTAAAATAAACAAATCTGTGTTCTAATATATTTATTTAATTTTTTTACTTTTATCAGGAACTCAAGACTAGAGGGTCCTCAGGGGTCACTCTAGTCTTGGAGCCCATACAAACCCATATATAAATCCAGAACTGGTTACCATACATGCTGTAATGTTGCAATTCATCACCTTTTTTTAGGCATGTTGAGACTCTTACACTGCAACTGACAAAAATAAGAAGTCTTACCCGGAATTTTAAAGATGTCATAAAAATGATAAATGCAAAACTGTTACACATACAGCAACTCAATATAATATTTTGCCATTATTTTTACAATATGTTTTCAAAATAAGTTTTATTTTTGTTAAGTTCATTTTATATTGCATTTTGCAAAAAAAGAATTATTCAATTTTTAATTTTTTCACTCTCTAAATGAATTGGAAAAGAATCTTAACGAATAATGTTGTGTGTATTTGCGTCTCTGTGTGTGCCAACTTTAAATTCTCAGACAGCCATATCCATTTGGATTTTGCCATGTGGTTTGTAGTTTATAATCTCAAAATCATTAATTTTAAAATCATCGATGTCAGTCACTTTTCTGTTGATTTTCAGGGTTGGAAGAGGGCGTAAGGCACGTTGAAGCTGGAGAAAAAAAACAAATAAAATATCAGCATAGAAAATAAAATCAAAGAATCAAGCATTTCACAAAAATGAACCAGGAAGATTAAAAAAAAAAAAATAACAAGACATTCTAATGTTCAGTTAAAAAGGGGGGGGGGGGGGAGAATGAGATTGCGAAATAACGATTTTCTTCAGATGCATTTCATATATATATATATATATATATATATTAAAATAATAGGAAAGAACAATATTTCTAATTCAGAGTTCTTAGCATTTACTTTTATTTAAAAAAAAAAAAAAAAACAGTCCTCAATACAACAGTAGAGCATAATATAATTGTTTTTTTAAAATACATAATCATCGCAACACTGAAATTCCCATGTTTCAAAACTGAAACCTCAATTTAAATTCAATCATACAAATTAAATTTAAAATACAAAGTTCCATTCCATTATCAAGCAATGCTAAGAAAAATTGAATTTAAATTGTGGTTTCAGTTTTGAAACATAGGAATTTCAGTGTTGCGATGATTATATATATATATATATATATATATATATATATATATATATATTAGTATTTAAACACACACAATAACCTACCAAACTCCATCCATAACATACTTGTAGAAAATACAATAGCCTTATCCACATGTAAAGAATAAAAATTCACACATCAAAATCAATATCTATCTCCAACCTTCAGACATTTTGAAAAAGCTATGCACCGTGAACTATTGGGGGTAAGGAGGGGGGAGCAGTCTAATTATTGAATAAAATTCCCTAGAAAGAAAATAAAAAGAAACAGTTGCCCAATAGGTAGTCATTGAAACCAGAACAAAAAAAAACAAAGTTTTTTCATTTTCATTAAAATATCATAAAAAAATTATTACAGGGGTCAAATTTGCTATGTAAATTCATCATAAATTAATCCCTCCATGGAAACCAAAACAAAATATGCTCATATGATGTGTTTTTTTTTTGTTTGTTTTTTTTTGTTTTTTTTTTTAAATGCAAAAAAAAAAAAAAAACAAAAAAAAACAAGGAAAAACAACAACTTTTTTTAAATCCATAATTTGGTGTATTTAATTGACAATAGTATAAGGAAAAAAAAGCTCCTGATTATTGACTTCAAATTTATAAAAAAATTTTTTACATTTTAAGAAATCACATCATATGAACATATTTCTTTTGGCTTCCATAGATGGGGATTAATTTGCAATAACTTTACATAGTAAATTTGACCAATTACATAACTTTTATACAATTAAAAAAAAATTCATTCATGATCTTGAATTGGAGGGTTTTATCCACAATAATATGAAGAAAAAAAAAACTGTCAAAAATTATCGTTTCTGGTTGCAGTGCCTATCGTACAACTTCAAACTTTCATCTTACCTGTATTTTTAAGGGCTCTATATGATTAACATAGACATGGGCATCCCCTAAAGTATGGATGAAATCACCAGGCTAAAAGTAAAAATAAATATTAAATAAAATATAAATAAATAAAAATACAACCAATATTTTATATATCATACATGACACTTCACAACATCCTATCTTTTATTGTTCGAAGCAACTCTTGCCTATTTACTGCCATCTTTGTTCTGTCATCCATTCATGCAAACTTGTGAGATGGATTATTACAATATTCTATTATTATTCAGTTATGTGCCATATGTGATACACACTTAGGCAATCATGTATCTTTCGATATATGACTGACGAGGCAGATGTTTTTCTGCAGTAGGTTGCCATTTCTTTCTGTGGTAGACCAGTTGCCATCCAAGGCTATAGAACCCAGTCTGTCCTGCTATTTACCCATAGCTGGGAGAAGAAGAGGATTCATATCTTTCCTAAGGGTATTAGCATGTAAATGAATGTAATGGGTTTGACAATTTAAAAAAAAAATAAAACTTCATTTCCTTAGATTTTTTTTTTTAAAAGGGATTTTAAACAGATCAAAATCCAAACATTTTAGCATAAAATGGCTGTTGTTTGATGTTCATGTATTAAATAACTTTTAAATTAGTTTTCAAATATGAAAATTCCTATCTAGTTATGTTGATAACAGTTAAGTTTTACATCTTATTCAGGGATGTAGCAGAGACAAATGTTTTTTTTTGGCAGAGGGGGGGATATTAAAAAAAATGTTGAATTTAGCATTAAGTCATTAAAGACCACCAACATAGCAAGAAGAACATAACATATAAAATTTCCAGTGCCTACTTGCTTTTTCTTTCTTGTATTTCTCGATTTTGTTAAAATACCCTTATTTGTAAAAACATAAGTGGACAAGTAACCAATTTAAAAAAAATCAGAGCAAAAATCTTAAGAATTAAAAGAAAATCTTTTTCAGATGTTCTGTCAAATGAATTGGGTTGGTGTTCAAAATTCAAGGTGGATTTTTAAGAAAAAAAAAAAAAAAAAAAAAGGTTTGACACCAGCATTTAAGACGAAACGGAGTGAACCATTCACAGCATTGGAATAAGTCAATGAAGAGTTGGACTGACTCAAAAAATAATTGGTGTAATAAAAAAAAATTAACCATTCAAAATGGGCTGCACGAGTGATGTATGGAAAGAAAAAAAAAAAAAAAAAAAAAAAAGATTCATGTTTGCGTGGATTTTTCGACAGGATTAAACAGTTGTTTAGAAACCCATAACCAAGTCCAGAGAAAATTTCTTTGAAGTTAAACAGTGGAAAAATATTTTCAAAGCTGGATCTCTCTGAAACATATTTACAGATTCAAATATATTTACATAATATGCATAATTTGAGCAACTCCACTGAACAATCTACTTAAAAAAAACATTAAAGTAGAACTGGAATGATAACTGAATGAGAATGTTCAAAAGAGTGAAGAAAGCAATTCTTAAGTAAATGAGGAAGCAGTTCAAAATTTTCTAAGAGTTTACCGTGTAACACCTAACCCCCTATATACCATCAGGCATGTTGCTGGCAGAATTAATGTTTACCAGAAAAGTAAAATTGGTGTTCAACAAGTTATAACAAAGTCGAAAAACACAAACAGATAAGAAAAAAATGACACCAAAACTTTCAAGGTTGGTGACAAAGTGTTCTTTAGAACATATAAAGTGACAAAACATGAGAAGACAGCAGCATGAATCGGGTAGTTGATTTAACATGGATAATTCCTCATCTCAAAAAAAATCAAAGACAATCATGTCCAGAGATGTAATAAGATGGCAAGAAATAAGTTCAGCCATAATAGGGATTCCATGTTTTCCTTAGCTGAATAGTATATGCTTTGCTAGGGATACAATTTTGAGTTCAGAGTTGTCCTTCAAGACTAGTTGCCAACCAAAGCTACAGAACCAAGACTGTCCTACTATTTACCCATAGTCGAAGGTTTTGAATTCAGTGTTGTCCCTCACCTAGACCTGTTGCCACCCAAGGACCCAATCTGTCATGCTATTTACCTATATCTGAGTGGAAAAATGATGAATTCATACCTTCCCAATGGATATTTGCATATATGAATCTAATGGACTCAACTGATATTTGAACATGGCTCTCCGATTTCTCCGAGCCATCATTCACTACTCAACATTGGCTCCTAGCACAAGATACAAGCTGAAAAATGGTTAAGTATTTCATAGCTGACTCTCTAAAGGTCTCTGAAACAAACAGTTTGTCTTAACAATCAATAGTTGTCTGCATGGCGCTGGTCATGTTCCTTCCCTTTGTTCAGCAATACAACATTGTTGTTGTTGTTGTTGCTTTGTTCGGGAGTTAACTGATTTGATGATTCATTTCTTATGAATATTTTTAAATAGTTCCTCAAAATAAAAAAAAAAATAAAAAAATAAAAAAAAAATTCTATCAGAATTAGACAAACTAAGTATTATTAAATTTTTAACCTCCCTCATTAATTCATGGCACATTTAGAAATAAATGTATTTCTAATCATGGCTCTCCACAATTTCCTCTACTTTGTAACTCTCAAGAAATTTTGTCATTTAGTTTTGTATCTCCAAAACCCGGTTCTGTTAGGCATAAATGGTTGGCAGAACTGGGTATTGGAGACACAGACATGTGCTGTTTTCCTCTGTCCATCTTGTCTTCAATCTCTTCTGTAAATCAAACATTTTCCAAGCCCTCTTTCCTCATTATGTGCCCTAGAAATTTCAACTGTCTCATTAGGATTTCTTAGAATCATTTCACACCAAACAAGACAGTAATTAATTGAGTGTTAGAGAATAGGAGAAAAACTACTATTAATGATAGAAGACAATAAAAGAACAGGAATTAAGAAGACAGAAGATAACGATTGACATTGCATTTCAATTTTTGAAGATTAAAGTTGACTGGGAAGCAAAAAGCCAAAAGAGAGTTCCACAAACAAGAAGTGCGACAGAAGAAACTGTTAGCATAAAACTTATGGTGCCAATCTTGTATTGCACTTAAATTAATATAGAATTCATGTTAAGTATAAGAGTTCTTTTTATTTTCATTTTGTTACAACTTTGTTATTGCTAACAAGTACAGTCTATGGTATTCACAGAATTTGAGTTAGTTACTTTCACTTATGCACAAGTACCATTGGAAAATGTTAAAGTTAGCTGGAAACCATCAAACTGGAAATGAATTCCACAAGCAAGAAGTGCGAGGAAAGAAACTATTAGCATTGAATTTGCAGTTACATTTACCCAATTTGATTATAATTGGGTCAATACATTTTATTGCAGAATTGCCAACAATACATTTTATCGCAGAATTGCCAATAGTTTTATTCATTGCAGAATTGGCAAAAATACATTTTATTGCAGAATTGCCAACCACACCTATTCATAGTAGAATTGCCAACCATAACTATTCATAGCAGAATTGACAATACAGAAATGGCAACTACATTTATAGTAGAATTGCCAACATAACTATTTGTAGCAGAATTGGCAACAATACATTTTATTGCAGAATTACCAATGCATTTTATAGTAAAAGTGGCAACTATACTTATTCTTAGCAGAATTGCCAACCATACATTTTATAGCAGAATTACCAATCATAGCTATTTGTAGCAGAATTGGCAACTATATATTTTATGGCAGAATTGCCAACAATGCATTTTATATGAGAATTATCAACCATATCTATTCCTAGCAGAATTGCAGAGAATACATTTTATAGCAGAAATGCCAACAATACCAGAATAGTCTATTATTTATGAGGTATTGGCAGGAGACATTAAACATTTTTTTCTTTCTTTCTTTCTAGCCAAATCCTCGTCTTGTGTGCATTTCTCTTAATTAAAAAATAATTCAGCAGATGATGTTATTTTATTTAATTTAAAGTAATTGGATTGCTTTTATTGGTTTCCATCATTTGATACTGTGCATCTAAAAAAGGTCACTTCACTTTCATCCTTTGGACAGATCAAAGTGAAGTATCTGTTCTTATCAGCTTAATCTGATTCTCTCTCTGCACTTGTATCTTCATCATACTTTCATTTTCTCACTGGAACCAAGTAGTGTATTTCCCCCTTCCCATGCAATCGAAACACAGAATAGTTCATTATTTATGAGATACTGGAAGGATGTAACGATCATGCTAACTAACGAAGGGAGGTAGAAGCACAATTATAATAGGATTAACCTTTTTGATCTTCATTATTGCTGTATGATTTCTACAGCTGTTAATGACTTCAACACAAGGTTACAGACTCACCTTTAGGTCAGTGATATGTGCAATCATGTAAGTAAGTAAGGAATAACTGGCAACATTAAATGGAACTCCAAGGCCCTGAAAAGAATAATAAACAATATATAAATCTGACAGAACAATAGCTTAGTTGATTAAAGTGTTGGTTTAGCAATTTGGTGGCATAGTTTTGGGTCAGAACAAAATTTTGTAGCATTTTTCAATAGGTGGTGTTTGAACACATTTTTGTTTCACAAGTGACTGAAATTTATGACATACACCATATATACTCGCATATTATGCAACTTTTGAAGACCTAATTTTAAAGTTAATTTTAATTTCATACACAAGATATAAAATTAATGTATGTACTGCTGGCCCTGGCTACACTGTTGACCAAACTATATATCTATTTACTGTAGTAAAAAAGTACAGCTGTATTTAAAATAAACATGATTTTGATAAAACTGATGTTTTACTTAACTGTATCCAATAATTATAAATGTAATAATCACATATTAGTATCATGCTATAAAATACAAACATAGCAACTGTGCATCTTTACAATTTTTTACATTGATAAAATGTTCAACTGATCAAGACTGTCTATGCTGTACGCATTTAAATAGTATTTATTATTTTTGTTGTCAATTCTCGAGAACAAAGAAAATGTATAAAATCACTTTCATATGTTTAGGTTTAATTCCAATTCATCACTTTTTGACCTTTACCACACCAGAGGTGAATATTGCTGCCATAGAATTCTCTCTCTTTGCTGCTCCTGGTGCATTATGTCGCCTTGAGATGGTGACTATAAATAAACATTTATCAACTTTCCATGACTTTAAGCTGGAAATCGCCTACTACTGCTTTAGAACAAGGCTAAACTTCCATTTTCCGATGCCATTTTGAATTCTTCTAGACTCTACATGAGGTGTAACATCAATTAAACCCACATTAATTTTTTCACAAATTTTTGTAAACAAAAATAGCCACATCAACATCCAATGAAGCCTTTATTGTTTTGTTTTTTTTTAATTCAAACTCCTATCTGCCCAACTTGACTCCTAACATAATCCTCTACCTCAGAACTTGTAAAGGGTGAACCTCACTGTAAAAAAAAAAAAAAAAAAAAAAATCCCTGTCTAGAAAGGGAGGATTGTGTAGCTCCAGATATGTCACTTGTAAAGATAGAACATGGTAGGTAAAGTCAGGTACTCGTGTAGATGTTAACAAGGTTGTGGATTTTGTGTGGATTTTTTTTAGGTGAAGGTTAGTGTTCAATATATAAAGAAAGATAGAAAAAACAGACAAAAAGACTGCTACAGACATTTATCTCTTTTATATTGACTGTATTGAAACAAAGTTAAATATCTCTTGAGTATGTATGTTTTCCTATTTGGTTCAGAAATGATTTATGGGAAATAAAGATAAGAATGGGGAAATATGGTCAGGCTCAAATCAGCCTCATGCTTAGTTGGGGTGGCCAAATCTCTACTTCATGATGACAGCTGCTGAAAACACAACCAAATAATCTCGTTAGAAAGAGAAAGATTCTGTCTTTTCTGGAAGTTGAGACATAAAATCGCACATCTTACTAGAAACCCTTTCTGGTTTCTTTATAACTTGCATCAAGAGAAAATTAATTTTTTTTGTTTATTATTATTTTATTGGTTTTATTTTATTTTCCCCACACTTACTGAAGGAGTACAAGTACCTGCTCATTTTTCCAGCGATAATACAAATATATGAATTCCTGAGGTCTAGGAATGAACTTGAGCCCCAGTAGACACTTATATTACTTTTCTTTGAAGTTTCTGCGATTTTTCATCACCATATCATAAATTCTAATATTGTTAGTTTTCTGTGCTTACTTCACTGTGGCATAAAAGTGATCAGCATACAATTGAATGTCTGCTGAATGTTCGCTTACAATATACAAATGTCTTGTACCCATAATTTAAAAAAATGTGTTACTATATCAAGGAAGGCTTTTTTTTCCATTACAAACTGTCAAGTTTTATTCAGTTCACTCATAGTGTATTTTGTTCGTACAAGTAGTCGTTAACTAGAAAGAAAAAGGTTTTGTTTTTTTCCTAACAGCTGTATATCATACAGCCTCGAAGTTTATCGACTTTCACATCATGCTATGGATATACACAAACTGCACAAAATTTTTTCCAATGAATTTTGGAATTTCACCAGCTATTTATGCTAAGTGAGAGGAAAAACTTGTTTTTTTTGTTTGTGAAATTGAATTCTCGTTGCCGCTGTTATGTCTTCAATGCATTGAATGAAGATAACAATCAAGTAATATGAAAGGTGAAATTCGTAGTAAGCGGATAAGCTAGATCTATAATTCTCTACTTTTTCTCTCCTACTGAAGATTCTTCGCATCAGTCTATATGTATTTGAAAAAAGTCCAAGTCCTCTTTTGGAGAATTGTGTTTATCTCCACAAGATATACAAATGTCTTAAACCCATATTTTGAAAAATGTATTAGCATATCCAGGAAGGCCAGCTGATTTGCATTTTTTTTTTCCTCATTACAAACTGTCAGGCTTTATTCAGTTCACGCCTGTTCTCCCCATCATCCCAGTTGGGCTGCTCATAAATTCCACCCACCACTCCAGTTGGGCTGCTCGTAAATTCCACCTGTCACCGGAATTGGGCCACTCATAAATTGAGTGTGGCTGTATGTTTACAATGTTTTATGTAAAGAATTTAGACAGCTATTATTTCTCAGTATAAAAGTAAAAGAAATGGAAAAAAAAAAAACAAGTAAAAAATTATTAACACATTAATTCCTATCATAAGATGTAGAAACATTTATTAAAAAAAAAAAGAAAAACAAAAATAAATAAATATTAATTAGGAGTATTAAAAATAAAATCCAATATAAATTAGTTTTCTACCTGTAACCCATTTAATACCAACTGTGCCAAAAAATGGGACAGTTGGCATTAAATAGGTTAAATTCCAAAAGTTATATTTTCTATCATGTTTTAGTTGATCTCATCCCTAAACACTCCTTGGAGGGGGGAGGGAGATTATAACGCCAAATAATTATATTTCTCCTTAATATATATATATATATATATATATATATATATATATATATATATACACACACAAAAATACTAGTAAAAATGAAAACAGCAAGACATGGAACCAAAACAAGTATTATTAGGTTGGTGCAAAAATAATGACGTAATAATGTCGTTTTTTGACGTTAAAAAATACGTCAAAAAACGACATTACGTCATTATTTTTGCACCAACCTAATATTTATTATCTGGTTGTTATATGATGTTGAAGAAATGAGAGACAGTAATACTGAGTAAAATTGTGAGTTTGGTGTCAATTGTAAATCAAATATAGATTGGAATCCAACAGAATGATAAGATAAAGAATAAGCAAAATGTATACAGTTTTTCTCGTACGTTTTTTTTTTTTTTTTTTTTTTTTTTTTTTTAGATGCGTGTAATGAGTGTCTAGATAATTTAGTTGGAAAAATACAAGTGAGTAGGGTTTTTTTTACCTCAAATTTTTGAGGAGTGCTAAGAGATAAATGATACTAATATGGCCTAAAAAAGGAAAAGGAGCTAAAATTTTAATTGATGCACATGTTGACGGTCTGTCAGTATGAACTGCTTGATCAAATGTAAGAATGCAACGTGTTTGTGTGTAGAGGAGAAAAGTGGGATCAATTTTCAGTGGTTTAGAAAGAGTCAACTTACAAAAAAACAAAATTTGATAAAGGAAAATATAAAGCCGAATAAACAGATGATTATGTGAAAAGTTTATAGTGCAAACTCACCATATCAGCTGATCGTTGATACATTTGGCAGGAAAGTTCTCCATTATTGACATAAAACTGACACATGACATGACATGGTGGTAAAGCCATTTTTGGTAAATCTGCAAAAAAGAAGTTTCTGATAATTTAAACAAACAGGCAAATCTTTAAAAACTAAAAACAAAATGTCACTTCTTTTTCCACTTTCAAACTTATAGCCATGTCACATTGAAACACTTTTTGGCCGTGGTAGTTTCCATGTATTTACATTCTAAGTGATGTCTGTGTAGCTAATCAGTATTTCATGGACTGATTGATCCATTTCCTACAGCTTATCAACCCTTTGCAGGTTATTTAATGCCAGAAAATATTTTTAAATTGTAAGATTTTTTTTGTTGATATAATAATAGTTTAGTGATACAAGTCTTACTAATTACTCCATAGCTGGTAGGGGGATGGGATTCATATCTAATCAGAATTTTATAAACAAACAAGAAATTATCATGTGGATATAAAGTGGATGATCAATTCTATATTACAATCAATATAAAAACTGAACCCTCACTTTTGGGCCACGGTAGTTTTCATCCATTAATATTGCAAGAAATGCCTGTGTCAGTATTTCATGGAATGAGTTTTTAAAAGTATTCTTAGATTGTAAGATTTTTTTTTAAAAATGATTTAGTCTAATTAACCCATAGCTGGGAGAGAAGAGGTGATTTCATATGTTTCTCAAAGGTATTTGTGCATAAGTGAATACTATAATGAACCCAACTGAAATTGGAACTCTGCTTTGCAATTAACAATTTCGAGCCATTCTCCATTACACCACATCCAAGCTTAGAGCACCTGGTATTCGCAAGCAGTCATTCATCTAGGTACAAGAACCAATGTTTCAACATTATATGGCCATAAGCATGTGGGTTATACTGCAACTATGCTGTGCAGACCATAGTTACAGTTTCTGAGAGAGAGCACATAATCTGATTTGATCAGCAGTTTGAAGAACTTATTTTAAGTTCAATTTCCTTATCTCCTTATGCCAAATTGTTATAACTGATATGATGACCTCTTATTAAGTTCAACATAAATCAATAGACTGATTTGTTTTTTTTGTTTTTTTTTTTTGTCTTATCAACCTTTTGCAGGTTATTTAAAAACAGAAAATATTTTTAGATTATAACAAGTTTTTGGAAATAATAATGATGTACTAATTAATCCATAGCTGGGAGTGAAAGGATAGGGATTCATACCCTTTCCCAAGGGTATTTGCACATTAAGTGAATATAACAATCCCGGCTGAACCTGGGACTCGGCTCTCTGATTTCCAATTCTGAGCTGTTATCACACCACCCACACATCCAAGCTTACAGCACCTGGTATTCCCAAGCAGTCATCCATTCAGGTACTGACCAGGCTAGACATTGCTTAACTTCAGTGATCATACAAGAACTGGTGTTTCAACATGACATGCCTATAAACCCCAACAATAAAATCTCCAATGAGGCTGAGCAATACGTACCCATTGGATTCCATGCAGACATGATTATCCGACGATCATTTGGATTGTTTTTGATGAGATCAATGACGTTATGAAGTTGGTCAACACCAGTCTTTCCATATTCAGCTTTGAAATCGCTGTATTCGGCTCCAAAATGGCGCCATTGAAAACCATAAACAGGACCAAGATCACCTGAAATTATACAGAATAGCAAATGACAGAATTTAACAAATTATTTATCAATATTTTTGCATTATGATCACATTCCATAAAGACTGGGAGTTTTTGGGGTTTTTTTTCCTTCTTGCTTGAAACATTTAAAACTTTGAGATGACATTCTTGAGTTCAAATTAACCTTCATAAAAATTTACCAGACATAGCTGGTCAGCTGGATGATATAACCAATCAGATGACACCTGTTACCAACAGGAGATGAAATTTTCTGCCCGAAGAAAAAAAAAAAGGGGGAGGTAGTCAAGTTCTCATAGATGGATAACTGTTGTAACCTAGGGAAGATTACTGAATAGAATAATCACATGAAGGTTGATAATGCACGATAATACTTAGGGCACGAACAACACATATAAGATTCGCCAGCAGCGCGTAGAAGAAATAGTCAACTGCTAGAAGTGAGTCAAGTGAATTCCACAATGAATCTCCAAATGCAGACCACATACAGTATTCACTATTGTATTTATTTATTTACCCATACGCGGGCCAGAATATCTTAATTAACCAAAAATTTCCTAGTGATTCCTTGGCTCATCATGCCGAATAATTTTCCTGTGATTTGCAACTTCTCTTCGAACAACTTGTTTGAACTTTCCTCCGTTTTCTGCTAGAAAACGCCGAGACTACGTACTGTCGTCATTATACTTTTCCAAGAAATATCCCTCGTCTTGAAGCGAACATCTCGTTCGAACTTTCCTCCATTCACTGCCAGCGAACGTAGAGTTTTTCTTCACTGAAGATTGACGAACTTTTCATACACCTCTTTTAAATTCTAATCTTTACGAACCAGTTCTAAAAAAAAAAAAAGATTACATTACACACACATTATTAAACCTCGCAGTGAGTATTTTTCCTCGTTGTGTACGCATACACTTTTTCACAAGTAGACTATTTTCCAGAACTTTCCTTCTGAAGAAACTTTTCCCACCATAGCCATTTTGATTTTCGTTTTGGTGCGGAACATTAACATTCTACTAGTCACTACATTATACAATCTGCCTACTGGCTAAGAACAGTCCTTACCTTTCTGATAGTCTCTGCCGTTTGAGGCAAAAATTACTTATTAAAATAAAGTTTTGCATTTGTTTTCCACCAGAATCGTGTCCGTCATTTCCTCCTGGCTACCTATTTTTTTACCCTTTATGCACATGTCGAACACAGTTATTTTTCTTTTACTTTGTTAGTGGATTCGGCAGTCGTAAGTAGTGTCTGGCACAAGGCCACCTTTTCGTAGGCCAGCACTGCATGCTAACGGGTCCACTACAGTATCACAATCGTGTCTTGAAAATATTTACATTGATAGCAGGCAATGCTACATAAAGACATACTTGTCCACATTAGCACAGGTGTTGATAATCCTAATTTTAAATTTCCTAATGAAACACTCACCTGTCATAATTCTTTTTAGAAGAAACTTTCTTATGCAAATCAAGTGATTTTTATTTTACCTGTTGATAATGGTCGCTTATTTCCAAGTATGCCCCTCTGCTAGGGTGGGGATCGATCCATCCATCTTGGAGACACCTGGTCAGACATGTTTGTGTTTCTTCAACAAGCAGCAAGCCCACATGTGGTTTATACTGCAAATATGCTGAACGGGCCTTACAGTTTCTGGAACATAATCTGGCATGATCAGTAAGACCAGTACACTCATGGCATCAGTCATGATGGCATGTGACTTCATGCTAGCACAACCATAAAACAACAGTTCCATTTATCGAACTTCACTTACAAGGTTTGGGTTCACCTGTGGTATAGTTTTCAAGCACTTTCCAAAGATTTCCAAGATATTATCAAGAAGTCATCTAACTGACAAATCAAAATTTGAAATTCAAACCACGGTCTCATGGTTGGAAAGAAAACGTTTTAATCACCCAACTAACAACAGCATACATTTTTTTTAGTATGACAAGGAGGTTTACTTTTAGTGTTACTAACCAAATGATCCAGAACCAAAATGCCCAGCACCACTAAGGTCAAAGTGACACCAAATTTATGAAAAGGTGATCAATAATAAATTAAAGTGATTCCAAGCAACTACGTTACTTACCCTCCTCACGCTCAAAAAATCCGAGATTGTCCAGAAAACTTCTAGATCCATTGGCATCCCAAATGTGCACATTTTTATCCTTCAATTCATTGCTATTTGTGCAACCACGGATGAACCAAAGCATCTCTTCCAAGATGCCCCTCCAAAAGACTCTTTTGGTGGTGAACAGAGGAAATGCTATCCAAGAAGAAAGCAGGAAAAACAAAAGGCTTTAAAGACATTGACAAATAAGGAATGGTAATGTGCCAACTAAGCATTAATTAAAAAAAAAAAAAAAATAAACACAAACTAATTAAACAAGAAATAAATAAAAAAAGAATACACCTATATTTTCAAAAGTTATGAAAACCCCAAAACATTAAAAAGAAATTAGCCCAAAAATAAGTCCTGTCTATGACACCACAAATAACATTGTTACATTATCTTTGACACTCAGAACTGAAAGAGAGAAAAAGGAATAGTTAGACAGTATGAGGAGAGAAGAAAATTATGAAAAAGAGAAATGACCACGACATTATACACATGTGCACATACGTAAAGGCACACACACATAAACATGAGTATTCACAGACACACACAAAGAAAAAAAAAAAAAAAAAAAATCAATCTAACACCAATAAAAAAAATAAAAAAAAATTATTTTTTAACTTAATATAATGAAAATGAGAAAATTGACAGACATGCATTAACGATTACAAAAAGGTTCACATACAAAACTCCGGAGTCAGTGTGCTGAAGATAACATCAATCAGCTAAGTGACAAATTTTATATTTGTATTAATCTATAGAGAGATAAATAGAGAGAGATAGATAGTGAAATTTATATACAACTAGTTAATAAATTTCTATATGGTGGCCTCATTTGTTGAACGAAGGACATATAAGCAATATTCAATTTTTATCCATGTAATCTCTGAAACATAAAAGCAGCGTTAATTGCGATTTGACATGCAGGATATGACAGAAATACCTCCCACATAAGGGTAAGACATTAGCTAGATGAAGACACCATTGCCATTCGGACACGCAACTCTGAAATTTTGAATTCCCAAATTTTCATTACTGCGATTGTTTTTGGCAAGTTTTTGTGATTAATTTTTTTGTACAATAATTTTTATAGCTTGAAATAAATTTGGGAATAATAAAAATTAATTGTCGAATCCAGCAAAACGTCACCCATGAAATAAAAATAATTGTTTGTACAGAAAGTAAGGACCTAACCTACATACATCAAATCATTTTTAAATTAAGTGGCAGCAGAAGACTTATTGTTGAACTTTTAAAAGGTAAGCTTAAATATTATTGCAATATTTAAATGCAGCAATCAATTTTGAGTTCTTCTGTAGTTTATTGTTGCCTATTGCATCTACTTCTCCCTACCTATTGTGATGAAGATCCAATCAAGAGTCTTCCACAGGAGCTAGCTTAAATGCTACTCAATAGTTTGTAATATAACAGATTGAAATAAACAACAGCAAAAACAAAGAAATATAAGCAAAATACCTTCTCGTATATTATACCGCATTTGCATGCCAAACACAGACAGGGTGTCAGTTCCAGTACGATTTGATCGTCGACTTCCATGTTTGATGATATAGTCAATAGCATTAAGATACTCTTTTTCACTGAAAAATTGAGAGCAAGAGCAAAAAGCAAAAATTAATTGATGCATATATATTAATACACTTGCATCAGGGTTGTTAGATTTAAATAAAATAATTTTAAAAAACATATCACCAATTTAAATCAATTTTACAAAAATCTTTATTTAGAAATAAAACATTTTTTTTGTTTTCATGTATCTTCATGCAGAAAGAAAAAGTGTTAAACACTGAATCAACTGTGTATATTTCTGAGATGAGGTATTGTAACTATTTACATTCTTCAGATTGTTGTACTCATCTTTATTGCCATATTCACAAGGTTTCAGCCATTGAAAGGCCATTTTCAGGTGATATTAGAATTTCAAAATGAAACATTTATTTAGCCAACGGATTTTTCCAATTCCACATGCTATGACTTTGAATGTCTCAATTTCAGTTATTTCCTGCTGGTAATGCAACTCTTAACTGAAACCGAGATATTCAAAGAGATGGAATTAGGACACTCTACCCCCATAGATTAAAAGGTTTCAGTTCAAACCTAATATCACCTGAAGAAGGTCAGAGTGTACAACAGCCAAAACATCATGAATATGGCAATAAAGATGAGGGCAACAGTCTGAACCATGTAAACAGTGTAATGATTGAATCAAATATTTATTAATCAATTGAATTTTTTTTTTTTTTTTTTAAATATATTAGGTTGGTGCAAAAATAATGACGTAATAATGTCGTTTTTTGACGTTCAAAAATACGTCAAAAAACGACATTATTACGTCATTATTTTTGCACCAACCTAATAAAATAAAATTTTAACCATTACCAAATCTTAAATTCAACATGAGCAGTTTTTGCATTTATAAATTTCAATAGAAAGACCAGTTTTGCTGCTTTATCTATACCAAGACAGTTTCTCAGTCTTAAATGCGCCAGTCTATAGAATGAGAAAACTTGTTCAATGCCAGAAGATGAGGCCACTGCTGACACAAGTTGCTTAACCAAAGAAAGTATATCACTGCTCAACACACTTTCAAATTTCAATGTTTAAAAATAACAAAGGCAGGAACTAAACAACCCAGATCTAAGTAAAAAAAAAAAAAAAAAAAACATTGGCTGGCAGTGTTTCTAGCAAACTACTCATAAAAAAAAAAAAAAAAAAAAAAAAAAATTACAAGATTATTTATGTACAAATCAATTATACATAGCTTATGATCACTATGTCAATCTGTGAAGTTATTTTAAAATGCTGTAAGACTCAGGGCTGTAGATTTGGAAGCAATTAAGGGGTCACTGGAGTCAGAGTCAGTAAAACTATACAGACTCAGACTCCACTTGAATTTACACTTTATGTAAGAAGTCTTACATTATTAAATTTTTATTGCTATTTCTTCTACTGTATATTTACTAGTTCCTTTAAAAAGTTCATTTTCAACTTCTTTAAAGTCATTTTATTTTTTGTAGTTAGTTTTTATTTGTAAAACTATATATGTAAAAACATCTTACATTATAGAATTTTTATTTTTGTTGTCTTTTACTACCTGTAAAAGATTACATTTCAACTTCTGTTATAAAATAGTTTTATTTTTGTTCTGTATTCATTTTTTTGCAAAGACATATGTTAAAAAAGTCTTACATTATAACATTTTTATTTTTATTGTTATTTCTTTTATATCCTTTCAAAGATTTTATCTCTGATTTTGTTAGAAAATATTCACAGATGAATAGGTATGATATAAAAGCCACAATATCTTTATTCTTTGATATAAACCAGTTATAGTGATATAGGCCTACTCAAGTTTGGAGCATATGCATAGGCTTTATTAGATTTGTAGCCCATAATCCCTTCATTACATAAAGAGGAGTCGGAGGTGCAAAAAAAATAGAGATGTCAAAGGTTTTCACGGCCCTGGTAAGAATAAAATAGTTGTATGACCGTATCTGAAAAACAAAAGGCAAACAAGACTAAAAGTTGGATATAGATACCTCCAAAACCTTCAAAAATGGTAAAAATTGAAAATAATAATTTTTATAATATTTTTTTTTCTCCCACTCAAAACGTAATCATGGATCAATAGAAACAGATGAGAAAATCAATTACCTTAGAAATTAAGAAGGAAAATAGTTTCTAACAATGGAAATTGGAGCAAGTGTGTTATCAAGCGTCGAGTATCATTTGTTGAAATCTGGAATCTGCATCATATTCAAAAAGGTAAATTAAAAAGGGTTTTTAAAAGGTATTTTGTACAATCAATGCTGTATATTCCTGCTTTTGTCCTCTGGAGGTTATTTCATTTGGTGCTAACTATATGTCTTAATAGCCCAATGATGTATATTGGTGAAACATCTAGAAATCCCTCTAAAAGACGAGATGAGCATTGCAGAGATATATACTGTATAACAACCACTTTGAATGCAATCGTAGTTCACTGTAATGCATCTGACCACAATCTCAACTAAATAAATGCCAGTCTCATCAGGAGAAAAGGATTCACTAAAACGAAAATGCATTGAGAGTGCACTGATCTCCAAATTCCCTAGAATAAACCTAAGACCAGGCTCATACATAATATCATTGCAAAAGTAGTAGTAACACAATGCAGTATACAAGATAAGAGAAAAAACAAATCTACTGGGTGTTGGCTAATTTTCTGAAATCCAATGGACACCAACAGCTCATTAAAAAAAAAAAAAAAAAAAAAAAAAAAGAGGAAAGAAAAATAAAGCAATTTCTGGTTTTGGATCTGATAGGATAATTTAATTTATTGCCCTTCTTAACTTCAAAAATCCCAACACATTTTCCTTACAGTTTTGTTTTTTATTCTGAACTGAAGAAGTCATAACTCACAGATGTTGGTGAAATGCATTGTCGTTCAAAAGCTTTTTACTTTGTCCCATTATCTCTGATCATTGAATGTATTATATACATAAAAGCTAAGTTTTAAAATGGCAATAGAAATATTAATGGCTCTTTTGGTAGTAAGTCCATGTGTTCTGATGATGATGATGATAGTGTCCAATACACAAGGTTGGCTGGTTGTTTTGGGGCTATTTAAATAACCCCAAAACAACCAACCAACCTTGTGTTGAAATCTAAGTATTTTGAACACAATTTTTTTTGTTTTTGATTTTATTTAATTTTTGGAGAGAATGGTTTTAGTGATGAAAGTCTTACTAATTAACCCATATTCATATCTTTTACATGGTTATTTACTTGTAAGTGAACATAACAAACAACTCGAATTAGAACTTGGCTCTCTAATTTCCAATTCTGAACCATTATCTATTACACCACCTGCACATCCAAGCTAACACCTGGTATTTCTAAACAGTCACCTGTCTAGGTACTGACCAGGCTCAAGGTTGCTTAACAGGTACAAAAAAAAAAAAAAAAAAAAAAAAAAAAAAAAAAATCGGATTTAAATTTGAATTTTTTTTTTTTAAATAAAAATTTAAAAAAAAATTCAAATTTAAATCAGATTTTTTTTTATTTTTGCAAATGAAGAAAGGCAAAGTTGACATGAATAGCTTAAGAGATGAAGATACAGTAGGATAATTTAGGATTTCCAAATTAACAATTTTTGGTTATATCTGGCTGGCTACAGTACATGTGATGCCCCTACAACCCTGATGGGATTTGTGATCACAATCAAATGTAATAAACCTGACTGGAATTTGAACTTGTCTCACCAATTTCTGACACTAAGCCATTATTCATTACACTACCTGCACATCCCCAGTTAAGAATAGAAAAATAACTCACCAAGTGTGTATGTTATAATGAATATTTTCTTTGTTCTCAGTTTGGTAGTCCATTATGGAATGTGGGTAGTCGTCTGACAAAGATAACTGAAAATCAAAAAAAAAAAAAAAAAAAAAAAAATGAGTTCTTTTCTGCATTATTATTATTACTTTCTTTTAATCATTTCACCCCAAGCAAAGAAATAAAGCCACAAGAACACAAGGAGTTACAAAGTGTGAAAGAATACAAGAAAAAGAAAAACATTGAGAAAGAACAATAAAAGAACAGGAATTAACAAGTCAAAAAGATAACAACCAAAACTGCATTTAAATCTTTGAAGATCACAGTCGACTAGAAAGCAAGAAGCTGGAAGAGAGTTCCACAAGTAAGAAGTGCAAGAGAACTGTCAGAATAGAACTTATGGTTACATTTAGTTCAAGTGTAAAATAACGAGACCTAGCAGTCAGTATAGTACTTGTTGTATCTTTAAAGAGGTTACAAACAGACTAAGTTGGTACTAGAGTGAAGAAACAACAATATGCACGTAGATGAAAGAAAGAGGTTTATTTGTAAAAGAGAATACATTACTGAAAGACAGGGAATCGGGTGGCAGGCTAGTAATTCCCAAAGCAAGCCACCAGATATATCCTGTGCTCACTATATATAGCTACTGATATAGTCAGTCCACATAGGTGATAGGGAGTGTGGGACATTCCATTACAACAGTACTGCACTTAAATTCATAAAGTTGAGGTACCAAAGAGAAAAAGTTCATTAAAATTACCACAAAAATATTTATAGAAGAGGCAGGGAAAGCTACATTATGGGAAAGTGAGTGAAGCCAAGACCAATGACATTCTAGATTCTTCTATAGGATTTTATCAAGAATCTCTAAATATATAGTAGAAGCACCAAACCAGATGTGACAGCAATATTCAATACATGGACGAATGGTAGACTTATAAATGTGGAGGATAGATTCTGGCAAGAAAAATTGTCTAGCATGAAACAGTGAACCAACTTTTCTAGCAATAGATTTATTATCTTGTCATCATGTCAGCAGAAAATGTAAGGCCAAGAAGGCGCACTTAATTACTCTTCTAGAGGTTAGCATCAGCCATACTAATGGAAAGCAAAAATGGTTCTCTAAGACAATTAAAAGAGAGCAGTTTCGTTTTGGAGACATTAAAACCATTCTTTGCT
The DNA here is from genome assembly GCA_963932145.1 of Acanthosepion lycidas. NCBI lineage: Eukaryota > Metazoa > Mollusca > Cephalopoda > Sepiida > Sepiidae > Acanthosepion > Acanthosepion lycidas. The sequence goes on along the minus strand of OZ010582.1, from coordinate 54,945,637 downwards.
CAAGTTAACAGATTGTAGGTCATCTCTTCTTTTTTTTTCTCATTCCCTAACACTCAGTAACAACTTGGGTCCTTGTGGTTTTATTGCCTTGCTTGAGGTGACGTGATTAAAAAAATAATATGCATATAGTAAAAGGCTATAAAATTAAACAAAACACTCAAAAATGCACTAGCCTATTTATCACTGTTTCTTGTAGATCTTCTAGGGTTCTAGGGAATACCAGCTGAGAAATACTGCTATAAAATAAGCACTCTAGATCAAGGGTCACCAAACTACGGCTGTTCATTCAGCCCACCACTTCACCGTGTCACAAAGAAGCTAAAATATAATTATTTATATGGAATTATCAGTAGATTGTAGTTAAACTTGCTATGTAGAAAAAATTTAAATAAATGTAAGTAAAATTTGGTAAATCTGACTTTTTGCATCTGACAGTAAGAGAAGTTTTAGAAAAATCAGTGAAATAAAAAATTTGGCAACATTTTGCAACTTTTGATATCCGAGTGCTTTTTGTGTAAGAACCTGCAATGAAGTTTCTAAGAAAAGTGATTACGAGCCAGCTGCAACAATTATGTTTCAACTTGCATTGCCATGTTTAAACCAGTTTGAAGAGTACCATATATAAAAAGGACTGAATTCAGTGAATTACATCATATATTTTGCCTGAACTTATTATAAAGTATGTAAAGTTAGCACATGTAACAAGGTTGACTGGTGAAAGCATTTCTCTTGGTTGGATGCAGCAATACCAAAATAAATATTAATTATATCTTAAAAGGTAAACACCAGTTTCACAAATCTCACTAACCTTTTATGCGGTTTAATTTGGGAGATTTGGATATGTGCACACTTGGTGTGATATAACTATTTTATTGCTATTGTCGCCTTCTTGGATAACTTTTTAGTAAATAAGTATGTTTATCTTTATTTTTTGTGCATTCAGTGTATTGTATTGAACAAAATGGTTATCCGACCCATGCTCGTCGTTCTCTCAGTTATCTTGCCCTCTGTGCAAAATGTTTGGTGACTCCTGCTCTAAATCACGAATACCAAAAATTCTACAGAGTCTGAGTTTTATTACAAGACCAAGGGATTGAACTCACAGTAGCAGAGTAAGTAATAAGAACATTAGGTTTAACATACTGAGTGCCAACCACAAGATAACTCAGTAACAAAATTGTTTCAGATTACCTAATGCCGCTGCTTCCAACTACTACTTCATAAAAGATATCAATTAAACTTGGATTTTATTTCAATTATGATGTGAAGGGAAATGTGTGTGCGTTTTACGATATTCACTTTGTACAAGACCCAAGAGACACTCGAAGTAGAGAGTTACAGAGTAAGAGGCACAGTTTATGTGGATATCCAGGAAAGATAACTTAATCCTAAACTTGAACAGATTAAGATTGTAGCAATTGGAGAAGCATCCTCTTGGGAACTGGTTCCACAAAGAAGCATTTCATGGGAAGCTGTTAAAGTGGAATTTACATCTCACAAATGGAATATGAAGGAAATGAGGGTGGTTCACTACAATGTGAGTGGCATGGCATGTCTTAGTCGTGAAGGTTAGAACTGGTGTTAATAAGGAATATAGTTCATCTGAACGCTTTCCATTGAAAGCGTCATAGAACAACAAGAGGCATGGCACATGTAACTAGAACAATCCATCCCAGTGGACGAAATAAAGGGTTCAGTCAGAAATTCCAATCCCCTGAAAAAGGTTGGAGCATACAACGGCCGAAAGGTCGTGAATATGGCAACAAAGATGAGAACAACAGTACAAACAATGTAAATAGTGTAAATAAACTTTTACTTTTTTAAAAAGAGAAAATATTCTTAGATTGTAAGAATCTTCTTTTTTTTTTTTATTATTAGATAATGATTTACCGATACAAGTCTTACTAATTAATTAAGCCATAGATGTAGAGAGAAAAGATGGTTTCATACCTTCATCAAGGGTACTTGTGAATAAGTGAATATGGCTCGGAATTGTTAAGTGGATAGTTGAGTTCCAATTCCTGTCTAGTTCATTATATTCACTTACCCCCAAATACTCTTGGGAAAGGCATAGATTCACCTCTTCTCAACCCTCCATTTGAATCTAAAAGTTTGGGGGAGCTTTAAATAATCTGCAGAATTCATAAGCCATAGAAAACAAATCAATGAATAAAAAAAAAAAATTAAAAAAATACACACACACCCACAGAGTATATACCAAGATTAAGATTGTAGCAATTGAAGAAGCATCCAGCTGGTTCCACAAAGAAGCATTTCATGGGAAGCTGCTAAATTGGAACTTACATCTCACGAATGGAATATGAAGGAAATGTGGGTAGTTCACTATGTGAGGCTCCATACTAACTTTTTTCACGCTCTTCGTGAAAAATTTTAAACTATCTTGAAATCAAGATATTGTTAACTGAGCCAAAATATTTGAATTACCTATTTTAGCTAAATAAAGTAAATTTAAGTTCATGCTATAAAAACAGACATTAAAATCACATATTACTATAAACCACAACAATAGAAAAAAAAAAAAAAAAAACAAATAATGGGAAGAAGAGCAAAGGTAACAAAACACTGTAAAAAAAAAAAAAAAAAAAAAAAAAAAAAAAAGTGCATAGAAATAACAATGAACAAGAAAATAGCAAAAAAGAGACTAACCAGATTCCAATTCTCGTCCTTCAGAGTCAATCAAGGACAAATGTATGCACAATAGGTAGACCTTAACGTATTGTTCATATAATTTTTAATGTACAAATTTTTAATCCATTTTTATAGCACTAATAAAGTCTTGTACAACCCATTAAGTTATCATTACAGCTCAATAAATTTCTAAGCTACACCATAAAATACAGATTCACCCATAAAATATTTTTTAAAAAAAAAGTAACACTTAATTTTTTCTTTATATTATTGATTTTACTATAGACCAGTGGTTCGGCACTTTTTTTGGCCCAGCCCCACCTAAGCATCTCTAAAATCTTTATGCCCCCCCCCACTCCTATGATATATAATTCTTATTATTCAAAAACTGAACTCCAAATCACATGGAAGAAGACTTAAAAGATAAACTTAACTTTGCTTGAGAACTTGAGACTACATATATGCAATAGTATTCCTATTTAATTTTAGAATTATACAATATTTATAAAAATATTGTGTTACTAGTGTGTGTGTGTGTGTGTGTGTGTGTGTGTGTGTGTGTGTGTATATATATATATATATATATATAATTATTTATTCGAAAATCATAACATAAATATGTTATAAAATCACTACAAAAATAGCCATTTTCTTTCAACACTTCTGGTGTTTTATCATTTGATGATGTTGAATGTAGAATAAAGGGTTTTAAAAGGTTCAAATCAATCAAACACCCCTTGTTAAGGGAAACGCTGTTACATAAGCTGGAATGACCAATCAAAGTACAAGTATACGGGAATTCAAAAAACTTGACAACGAACTAAGGTTATAATAATTATTTAATGCTTTAATGTTGGGGTTAGACTAAAATAGAATTTATTCAACTAATAAATATTAAATTATATGATAAAATTTGAAATTACAAATTAAAAATTACCCATTTTAAAATTTATATTTAATCTATATTAAGTTCAAAATTCTAAAATTACTGAGGAAAAAAGAAAAAATACATGTTATTCTATTTATTTTGTTTCTATTGAAATTAAGTTGGAATAAACGTTAAGATCAAATGTGAACTTCATGACAACATAGATACATTTGAAGTGTAAAAAGAGACAGGGGATCTTGCAATTGACAATACATACACAAACAGATTATAATACATAAACATGCAGACATATTTAGATATATACACACACACAAAAAAGCAACGAGACAAGAAATATCTCCACGACTTACACAATGAAAGGTACACACAAGTGACCATACACACAGACTGATAAAGACATGTACATAAGCACACATACATTGACAGACACGCTGATACACCTACCAAGAAATATTCAAGTACACCAATCCTATACGTGTGTGTGTGTGTGTGTGTGTGTGTGTGTGTATATATGAAGAAAAATATACAGAAAAAACAAACAAAAATCCTAATATGCAATTATGCTGTTTTGATGTTAATATAATGTCAACGTCGGACGTTTCGGTCTAATAGACCATCTTCAGGACATGTTCATAAAACATAATTAACATTAGACCATATTCAATTCAACATGAAAAAGACGAATTGAATATAGTCTAATGTTAATTATGTTTTATGAATATGTCCTGAAGATGGTCTATTAGACCGAAACGTCCGACGTTGACATTATATTAACATCAAAACAGCATAATTGCATATTAGGATTTTTGTTTGTTTTTTCCGTATATTTTTCTTCATACTGTCGGATCTATATCCATATATTGCTTACATACACATATATATATATATATATATATATATATATATAGTAATGGTAATAAATCTGTTGGTATATAATCCAAGTGGATCCTAGTAATATAAAATATTAAAACTGATTCAAAAAAAGAGCTCAATGTATTTATTATAACAGAGCCAATAAATAGTGTGACACAACAAAATCCTAAATTACCTCATCTGGTGGGGGGGCATAGATCTATTTCAACTGACAAAAACTATTTTGGTTGAAAGATCTATCCCCCATACAAGATAATTTTGGATTTTGTTGTGTATTACAATATATATATATATATATATATATATATATACACACAAGAGAGAGAGAGAGAGAGAGTACATACGTAATTACACATGTACATGCATACACAAATATTTTATGCATGCATACTGTATGTGTACCGTATGTATTAACTTGCACACACTCATACTTACAGATTCAGCAGAAATAAATTCACTGTTAATAACTCATTCTTGAATTGCCTCCTTTAAAAAATCAAATTGCACCCACATTTGGGAACCATGGCTATAGACAAAGGAAACTTGGTAAATACTAACTTTATAACACTTGAAAGAATTTAAAAAATACAGCTAGTCCTCACTTAATAACAGGGTTATGTTTCAACCTGGTCACTAAATGAAAAATCATACTTGACTAGTATTTCAGGCACACTGTAATGAGTTTGTGTCAACCAGTTTCAGATCACTTTATGATACTTTTGCACTATTTGTAACACTTATAAATGTTTATATTATAGTGTATTGAACAGCAAATGCAATGAACAAATTCATCAATCCACCCTGCATTCTGTACATATTAACCTCAATTTGATTTGTATTTTTTTGTAGAGGCCGACTGTTTTAAAAAAAAAATAGTATTATGTCATCCACTTTTGCTTTATAGAAGATACTAGCAATAGAGCCCGGCATTGCCCGGGGATGTAACAGTAAGAGATAGATCAAGTATCGACCATCATAAAGACGGAAAAATAAAATTGACAAAGATTATTGTTTAAGATTGATGGACACGCATGTCTTAATTATTTTTTTTTTTTTTTTTTTATGAATTGGTCAAACTCAAACGAAAACATTGTTTTCAATCGTTTTGAGTCTACCGATTGAATAGAATTTTATTATAAACAATTGTCTAGTAAATGGAATTTTTAAAGCATTCTGAATATAAAAATAAAAAAAGTGTGCAAGACAATAAGAAACACTACTTGCCAAAAAAAATGAAGTTTTGTTGAAATCGGTTGAAAAATGTGGGAAATCCAAACCCATATATAAATGAACACACACACAAACTACCAACCTGGGTTTTATAATAAGTGTAACTCGATATTAATAAGTGTAACTCGATATTAATAAGTGTAACTCGATATTAATAAGTATAACTCGATATTAATAAGTATAACTCGATATGAGTTGTCCCCCTTTCATTAATGCCTCTTAATCATGTTTTAAAATTGATTTTGTGCAAAAACAATTGGTTTTCCAATTTTTGGCGCTGTCAGAACCACTGCAAGGTAATTTTACGTAGTCCTGTGAAGTTTTGTTGAAATCAGTTGAAAAATGTGGGAAATCCGATCCAATATATAAACATACAAACACAAACACACACACAAAATCTGCGTTTTATAATAAGTATGATGATACATGTTGTTTATAACATTTTCATCTTGAGAGAGTGCAAGGTCCGAATACTTGGTTACTATGTGTTTAATAGTGCATGCCATTTCTCATGCTTGACATACAGGCATCTTCATTGTTTAATGCTTAAGTTTGCATACAATAAGTAGTAGCTACCTTCCAAATTATGCACGCTTTTGACACATGAAAAACAAAAATATACCACCTGTTTTTTTTGTTTTTTTTTTAAATCAAGTCACAGAATTATGGGATTTCATTAAAATTTTCAGCACATACTGATTAATGAATGTACTTCATATTGATTTTTTTTATTTTTGTTTTGTGTAAATACTTTTTTTTTTCAGGTCAGTTCTACCCTCCTCTTTACTCAACCTGTGACTAATCCCTATTAGTGATTCTCCTAATTTTTACATTTTTATAAAGCTAAATAGCTTCTCTAGGTCAACTGCTTATATATTAACTATTATTTCTGAATGAATCTATCAAGCTTTAGATAAGAATCGTGAAGGACATCTCAAAATCACTTGACAGGGTCTGGCATACCAGTCTTCTTCACAAGTTGAAATTTGTATTTACTCAACCCCCTCGTGACACAAGTTCAGTTTAATGTGGGGAGTCCAAATGCGTACATCCAGACTAGGAACAAAAATTAACCGCATCCCCCGCAACCCACACTTGCACTGGCCTCAGTGCAAGCACCGATCACTCTATCTCTGGTGCAATGAGAGGGTGCAACATCAGGCAACTGTTCCCCAGAGCTGGGCACCTCTCAGTATAATTTTTCTCAGTTGCGACTGTCCTTTGACGGAGCCACCCCTGAGTGCACTCTGCCCAAAGACAGATATGCAACTGCGAAATGATAAATAGGGTGTTACAAACTACGAGAGAGTAATTTGAAAAGGTTATGGTATTTCTGGACAAAATTTATGAACATAGTCTTTCTTATCAAATCACAAAATGAGGGTTGTCTTGAATGGCCACTATTTTAGATCTTATGTTAATGCTGGTGTCTCCCAAGGCTCTGTCCTTGTACCTATGCTGTTCCTAATTTTCATCAATGACCTTTCTGATGTCATCAGTTCTCAACTCTGTATCTACGCTAATGATACTATTAAGACTGGTGTTAATAGTTGTAAGTCTGATCGGTTCAATAGAGTCAAATTGGTAGATGATCTCAAAAATGACCTACAGTTTGTTGTTAACTGGAGCAAAGAGTGGCTTGTTAATTTTAACACCTACAAAAACAAAACTGTTCTCTATTAATCATCTGAGAGAGACCCCTTTCTGCATTCCATCAATATAGCAGATGCTAGTCTCCAGGAGAGTGACTCATTGCATCTTCTCAAACATTCTCTGCTGACATGAAGTGGAAAGATTATATTTAATCAATTACTAGGTCTGCTGCTAAAAAAGTTGGTTCTTTTGTCATGATAGACTATATAAGAAAAAATTGCTTATCATTCATCCATGTTTTGAATATTGCAACCACATATAGTCCTGTGCTCTTGCTATATATTTAGAGATTCTTGATAAAATCCAAAGAAGAGTCTGCAATGTTAATGGTCCTGACCTGGCATCTTGGCTTCAATCACTTTCCCACCGTTGTAACAGCTTCCCCTTTGCCTTTGCCTTTTCTAGAAATACTTTCATGGAAATTGCTCTGATGAACTTTCCACTAGACATTATGAATTTAAACACAGTACTAGAAGCAACAAGGTCTCATCAATTTACAATTAAATTGGCTGTAAGGTCTATGTTAAGTTTCTTCTGTCACACTTCTTACTTGTGGAAATCTCTTCTGGCGCTATGCTTTCCAGTCAACTCTGATCTTCAAAAATTTAAATGCAATGTCAATCATTATCTACTGTCTTCTTGATTCCTATTCTTTTATCATTCTCGCTACTTAATAACGTTTTTTGATTTTTCTTATAGTCTTTCAAATTCAGTAACCACCCCCCACTGTATCTCGGTGGCTTTACTGCCTTGTTTGGAGTGAAAATGATTTATTAAAAAAAAACAAAAAAAAAACACAGCTACACATATTGGAAATATGGCCCATAATCTTAAGAGAATTGCAGAAAACAGAAAATATTTTTATGAAGAGCAGCTAAGACCCAGTAAAATATGCGATATATTTTTGTTTCCACAGGGGAAAAAAATAAAATTTCTTATGTACGTTTGTGAAAGATTGACATACATTTTTACTTTATGATTAAAAATTCTTTTCTTCAGTACTTGCTCATTGTTGAAAAACAACATAAATTAAAGTTGTGTTTAAAGAATTGCAAAATAGAAAATTCAGTGCCATTTTCAATTAACATTCTTTAAAATAGTTTTATTTATTTTTTTCATTTTACAACTGCATTATCTTTTTTTTATTCTACAGTAGATCAAAAATGAAAATAAAAATTTTGAGTTATGTCCCTTGACAAATGACATGATCATTGCTATAAGGACAATGACAAGAGGAACAAACTTTGAAGGAACAATGAAGAAAAAAAAACTTCAAAAGTTTTGACTAATCTATTCAAGCTAAGAGCATTTTTGTCTGTTTAGTAAAGTTTCATTCTTATTATTATAATGTTAGAAATACAGTAAAAGAAACTACCATGAAATATGTTAACACATTGACCTGCCAGAGGTCAATTATGAAATCTGATTTGAAATACCAACTTTATAATAACCAACTTAGGCAATAAAACATTTTCATGAGTTGATTTATAGCTTCAACTGAAGTCTTAACATTGTTTTTACATTAAAAGTATAATTACAAATAAACTCATTGGTACCAACAGATGAAAATGTTATCAGAAAAGGCTGAGTACAAGATAGTCTTCATCATAATAAAAACTGCCAACCATGGGTTATTTCCTGGTTAGCAGTCATAGTGTTAAAGGTTTATATCTGACCTGAAAAATATGTTTGTTTTTGTAAATACAAACATCCATACACACTATTATCAGAAAATAAATTTATTGGTAATTTTGTAACATTTTCTCAAGTGTCTTCAAGTAGAGCTATAAAGTCAAAACACTTAAAATTCAATAAAACATTAGATTGCTTAAAATATTCTTAAATTTTTAAGATTCTGAAAACTTAAAAATTTACCAAACAATAAACCTGTCAGTCTGCCAATAAATCAGTCAACATGTCAGAAAAACACCCCACCCCCAAAATGCTTTTCTGAGATATTTCAAACTAAAACTAATATTTATTTCAATTCAGGTTAAACTTTCAATTTGACCCATCTCAGTGTTAAGAAACTGCATTCCTGAAATATTTTATTAAAATCACATTAAACTTTAAATCAGCTAATATTCCTGAAATAAAACTTCAGAAAAGTATATTTTATTTTCTGTTCGATTTTTTTAATAAAGAGAATCATGTTCTGTTGACTGATCTGTCAATATGGATGAATTCATTGATTTTACTGATAAATAGAAAAAAATAAAAAGATTCCAATCAGTTTATGTATCTCCACTACTTTTGCAAAATTTTATTTGAGAAGTATTAACTGAATTCAAGTTTAATTAATCTGATTTGAAACAAATATTATTTACTTTATTGCAGAAATGCATTTTTTTTAAGATAGGTGGAGCCCTTTTATTTAAGATATTGACAGCTCTAGCTTAACAGATAAATATTTATCTAATGTTTTTCTACAGTGGATATATCTGTAAAAAATAAATTGAGCAGTATAACATTTTTTATAATTTTTAAATACTCAGTAATCTTAAAAATTTCAGAAAATATTCTCTGTAATCTAATGTTTTATTGAATTTTAGATACTTTGGCTTTAAATTTATTCTAATTGTCACTTATTTTCTGATAATGTCACGTATGAAAAACCATTATTTACATTATGCGGACCATTGTCCTCATCTTTGTCGCCATATTTGTCACAACATTTCGGCCGTTGTACGCTCCGGCCTTCTTCAGGTGGTTGGAATTTCGAACTGAACCCTTTATTTCCACGTGCCATGTTTGATGGATGTCAGTTATCAGTTATCTCCTGCTAATTCTCCCTCTGAAAGTTCTCCACTGCCTTAACCAGGTATTGAACTAACACTCTTTGGGTTTGTCACTGGATCTAACCAACGCCTTTATCCACTGTCCTTGAGGACATCTGGGTATGAATTTCTGGGTATTATAAACCTAATGTCCTCAAGGACACATGGCACAGTGGATAAAGGCGTTGGTTAGATCCAGTTACAGGATCCAAAGTGTGTGAGTTCAATACCCGGTTAAGGCAGTGGAGAACTTTCAGAGGGAAAATTAGCAGGAGATAACTGATAACTGATATCCATCAAACATGGCACGTGAAACTAGAACAGTCTACTCCAGGGATCGAAATAAAGGGTTCAGTTCGAAATTCCAACCACCTGAAGAAGGCCGGAGCGTACAACGGCTGAAACTTTGTGACAAATATGGCGACAAAGATGAGGACAATGGTCCGCATAATGTAAATACTGTACATAATACCTCATCTCAGAAATATAGACAAACTATGAAAATCCATATCTACAAAAATCGCCCTATTTATATACATAAAAAAAAAATTAAATACTTTTTAAAATATTGACATTTGTTGAAATGTACTAAACTTTACCATTTATTTTTATCAAATTATTTATTAACAGTATTACCTTGAAGGATGAAGTAATACAGAATTTTTAAAAGATTTAAAACTTTATAAATTATTTTAATTGAAATTTTAAAAAAATGAAAACAATTCTTGTAAAAAATTAATTTTTCATTGAAAAAATTTTTTTTCTTATGACAAGTGTCCATAATATATCTTATTTTTAAAAGCAATTAAAAGCTTTTCTAATTATCTGTCTAGTCAGTCACTAAATCTAGATCCAAAGAGTTGTGAGTTCAATACCGGGCTACAGCAGTGGTGAATTTTTATTTTTAGAAAATCTTGTAAAAAAAAAATTATATATATATATATATATATATATATACATACATACATACATACACACACACACACACACACACACACACACACACACACACGTGAAAATATTGTAGAAAATAGGAAAGAAACTGATTTGGTAAATAATCCAAAGTTCCTTAGTATTTTTGTTATTATTTTTAAAAAATAGTGCTCGATACGAAAGTAGAGCATAAATATAATTATTTATTTAAAAATATGATTCCAACTCGCTACATAAGAGGTCTCGTCTTTCAAAACAAGAGCCGAAAACTTCAAAATAATATTTGAATTAACTTGAGTTAAAGAAGGCTCTGTTCCATCTTCAAGCGAAATTTTTTTTTTTTTTTGGGAATGACTTATTTCTGAAATTTACGAGTTTTAATAGTATGGTCAGAATTGAAATCAAAAATTTCCATGGTAACATCAAGGGCGGATTGTTTAGAATCAGCAGGAGTGGGGTGTTAATAATTTGTATCAGTATTGAGTTACTTTCATAGATGCCGAGTCAGGGTAAGGTGGGGGTGGCTAAATTTACGACGGAGGAAGTTTTCACATAGTCTGGCTTGAGCGTCTATGGAGATTTATTTTTCGCTTCAAGATGGAACAGAGCATATTTTAACTCAAGTTAATTCAAATATTATTTTGAAGTTTTCGGCTCTTGCTTTGAAACATGAGACCTCTTATGTAGCGAGTTGGAATCATATTTTTAAATAAATAATTATATATATATATATATATATATATATATATATATATATATATATATATATATATATTTTACATCTGTTACACCCCCATAAATTAATCTTATGAAATTTTCTAGAATTTTCAAGCAGACGCAAATTGTTTTATATTACTTATAAGCAGGACTCCTTGGAAAAATTAAATCATCAATTTCTTTTTTTTTACAACTACTGCCAACTTTTTTAAAAACCTGCTCCAAATCGTAAAATAATAACTGCAATAAACTATATAATTATCAATTTAGATAAGCTTTTAGAAATAATATACATTAAGGACATTATTATCTGAAGAAAAAATTTTTTTTCAATGAGTAAAGAATTTTTACAAAAATTGTTTGCATTTTTCTTTTAGTTTTTTTCATTTTTCTTTAATTTTAAAAATGTTTTAAAATTCTTTCATGCAGTGTGGGGTAACGGTTATTAAGTTTTTAAGTGAAGACTATATTTACTAAGCAAAAATTAAAAGCTTAATACAAATAATGCTACCAAAATTTCTCACCATAATTAAAAATATTTTTTTTGTGCGTCAAAATGTTATATTTTTTTTTTTAGTATATCTCATAAAAAGTGACATTATGGTTAAAGGTCATGTGTTTCAAAACTTGTCTTCTTCTTGGGGAAAGCCCCTTGACATGTAACACTCTCAGTTATTAAATTAAAAATTAAATTGAGATAATAAAATTATCTCATTTATCAATTTAAACAATTAATAACTCAGTGAGATATTTTAATTATTAAATAATTTTATTACTTATTAACTTAGTTATTAAATTAATAATGTAATAATTAATAATTAATAAAATTATTTATCATTACCATAGCTATACACTACAGTGTAACCCGGATATAAGAGAGATTTTCTCTGGTCCCAAATTAGAGCCATACTTACCTAAACAAAATAGACCAAACCCGGATACAAGAGACTTCTCCGACAACTCTCTTATATCCGGGTTAAACTGTAATTCAATAATGTAAGAAATTTTTATCGCATTTTAAATTATTATAAGAAACAAAATAAAAAAGTAAAAAACGTTATGTTACTGAGTTGTGAGTCTTGCTCTTGAGGCACCGTACTAAACCTGTCAACAACACTTCAGCCATCAAATTATCGATGGGGAAGTGAAAATAACAAGACCCCGAAGACAAGAAATGTTTGTCTAGAAAATTTTATGCTACAGTGTAACCCGGATATAAGATAGTTGTCGGGACCGGAGAAAAAGTCTTATATCCGGGTTTGGTCTATAACACAGGCTCTAATTTTGGACCAAAGACAATCTCTCTTATATCCGGGTTACACTGAAGTAAGTGATTTTTGTTACTAAAGTAACGTTTCAGAAATGTATCTTATTTTAGCGGGATTTTCAAAACCGAAAAATAAATTCGTTTGTATTTCTCTAAAAAAAAGTTTTACTTTTAAAAATGGCCGTTTCGAGTGGTTTTTCGGAAAACTTCGAAAAGGATTTTTCCTTTCAGAAAAATACATTTAAACTTTATACGAATTTTTTGGAGGTACCTACATTGCATTTATTTTATTATTCCGAGCAGATTACCGTTTTCTTTTACAAACAAAAAATTGATTTAAAATTTCCAAAGAGTTCTGCATTTTTTAATAAACATTGGCAAAATTTCTTAAAATTAGAGGGCAGGGAAGATGTGTGTGTAACAAGATTTTCTTTAAGAAAATAAAAAAAATATAAAATAAAATTCAAATAATAAAATAATTTAATTCATTTTAAGCCCTGAAAGTTTAATTAAAATTCGACAATTATTTGATCTTTGCAAGAATTTCCACTGGAAAAAAAAGCGCCCCACACCATTCTTTTTTCTAAAAAAAGAAAAAAAAAAAAACATTTAAAAAATAATTTCATTCATTTGTGAAACTTTCATTAAAATCCGACAATCATTTAATTTTTGCAAGAATTTCCAATTCAATGTGTTTTTCACCTAAAAAAAAAAAAAAAATTCCCTACACCCGTCTGTCCCTCCAACTGGCGCAAGAAAAATAAAAATTTTAACAAAAATTCCGAATATCCTAAAGAAACAGGATAAAAAAAAATATATAAGAAATCCTTTCGAATTTCCTAAATATTTTGGCGATAAAATTTTGTTTTTTAAGTTTGGGACAGTTTTCAAGTTTTTAAAAAATCAGTGCAAGTAGTTCTTATATTCGGTTTGAAATACAATAAATTTTTAAGTATTTTGCTTATTCGCACAATCGGCTTAGAATTAAAAATTAAAGCTCCGAGAAAGATTTTTTAAACTTCGATACCTCCCAAAAACTAACTGTAGCTATGATTTGATTTGGCACAAGGTCAACAAAAGTGTGGGGTATAAATAATTGAAGTCACTACTTGGAAGTCAGTCAGTCTGCCAACTTTCTCAAAATCTCTGTGACAAGACAAGCCATCTTTTTTTCTAAGAATTCTTTAATGCAAAGCTTTACGAGTTTTTGATACGTCCCAAAAGAAATACAATGTGGAGCGATGAAAAGTTCTCGGCCCAACCGGAAGTGATAAAAAAAATATTGGTCAAATTTAAAAGCAGAATTCACTCAAAGTTTATAATGTTTAAAGCCTAAAGGCTATCATGAATTATAGCGCCGAACTCATAGGTTTTTTTTTTTTACAATATTTTTATTTTTTTTTAACTTAAAAAAACGTTTACTTAAAAAGTTTATAAAAGTTCATTTAAAGTTTATAAACTTAAAAGTTTTCACTCGCGGAATTAGGACACCTGCTGACGCTGAGAAACGAGATTTTTCAGTCGAAAGTTAGAATGCTCTAATAAAAACAGAAAAATTTGGAAAAATAATTAAAAATTACTTTGTTCTTTCCTCTTAATGAAAAAATAAACATTTTGACGATAAAATTTTGTTTTCATCAAGTTTAAGGCCTTTATTATTCTGCTATGCTCAATTTCCGGCGATTTGTTGTCGATACCTAAAATCCGATGGGCGCAGGATAAAGTTTATTTTACATAAGAAATGACAAAAAAAAAACAAAAAACATCTGAACCGAAATTTTCTCTAATCTTTTCTTAATAAAGACACGAAGAATTTCACATTGAAAAAAAAACTATTTTTATCGTGAAATTTTACCTCCACTAGGTCGCGTAAAAAAGCAACATATCATGGTGATAAAAGGCCCCAGACTAAACGAAAACAAAAGTTTTGTCATCAATGTTTATGTCTGAAAATTTTTCAGACATTTACCATTATTTTAACAACATTCGAGTTTTTTTCTTATCAGTTGCTAAATTTTGGCGGGAAATCTCTTTTTAATCGCACACTTCAAAGACAGGGCGTAACAATAAAAATGTTAATTAATTTTTGGCGCTAAAATCTCATGACTTTTTATATTAGAATAGGTAAAGAAAATCTTGGTTCTGAAAACTGTTACTAAAAATCACTTTAACAAAATAAATTCAACTCATGGCGAAATCATTAGAAACTGTAACTTACAGTTATTGACATCTTGGGGGAACAGTCGAACAGATCTGTTCGCACTGTGCTGTCGAACTCTGTCTTTGGCTGAGAGGAACCCGGACGAAGCTGTGCCGAAGGGCAAAGTTTCGTCCGGGGAGATAGGGTCCTGAACCCGTTTATGCGGGTTAAAGGAATATCTTTGGCCGAACCTACGGGCTCGGAGAACACACGGTAAACTCGGCCTTGTGCCACATACATCCCTAGTGGGGGGGACTGTTAAATATAAGTTTGACACCTACTGTAAAATTATTTGATTTTGACACCAACTATTCGAAAGGAATGACTAAAAAAAAATAAAAATAAACAACGCTCTCTTTTCTAATGTAACAATGTGTAAGGTTAAATAAATAAATTGTTGGTTTAACTGATTGAGCAGTGGATTTTTCGCATTTTCTTTCATATTTTTTAGAAAAGTCTAAAACAACAACTAAAAAGAGCACTATGAATTTTAAATTTCTATTCTTTTTCCAATGTAAAAATTTAAATTGAACCCTACCCTGAAAAAGATAAATGCAAAAAAAGAGACCACAGACTTTGTTAATTAAACTCTTTTTTTAAAGGTATTGAAATAATTCAAGATATACAATTTTTTTTTATTTTAGTTTTAAAGTTAATCTTTTTAAAAATTACTTCTTTCTAAGTATTAGGTTTCATCCTAGGACCTAAATTTATCCAATTTAGCTACTGGAATCAGTTAAACATTTCTTACAGCAAAAGAAAAACCGAACGTGTGATTTTTAACGCGATTTAGCAAGGGTTTGGTTTAACGTGTGCATTTTTGTATGAAAATATATTTTTCTTAGATCTCATTTAAACGATTTCTTGTCTTAATTAAATACAGAATAACCTTTTTTTTTTTGACCATAATTGTTTTGCTAAATTCATTGACGGCCAACACTGATTTCCAAACTTTTTTTTGTAATCTATAACAAAAGTGCAACAATACTAAAAGATTTTCAAAAAAGTAAACCTCATGACGAAATATAGATTAATTAAACTATGATTCAACACTTGTTAAAACTTAAAAAAAAAAACAACATATATAATCATTTTCTCTGTGATCCAGAATAATCCAAGTAGAAATATTTACAATGTTACTTGTTCAATGAATCTGAATGGTAAAAACAAAACTTGTTGCACACAAAAGCCGGTAGAATTATTAAAAAAAAAAAAAAGAAACCCGATTATACTTTTCAAAGCATATTTGCAAATAAAAGAAGAAAAAAGTTTACAAGTACCTGATCTGGAGAATCACATCAATGTCAATATTGGCGCCAAATTGCTCTTATTGTTATTGGAGTTATTGCCCTTACATGGGAAAATATATATATATATATATATATATATATATTTTTTTTTTTTTTTTTTTTCAAAGCGTTTCACCCCAAGCAAGGCAAGATGCCACTAGCACCAAGGGGTTACAGACAGTTTGAGCAAGAGCAATTAGGAGTGATAGAGGAAAGTATGAAGAGAAGGATAGGGGATAGATCAAGGCATCTGGAGACGTCGATTGGCATTACATTTGAATAGTTGGAGATTATAGCTATCAGGAAAAGGGGAGAGTGTTCCACAGGCGAGAAGTGCGAGACATGAAGCTATTGGAGTAGAAGAAAGAGCTACATTTAACAGTTTCGACAGTGAAAGGGTGAGAGCAAGATGTATAACACATGAATTCATGAAGTCTGTGAACCAGTGAAAGCATCTCATTGGAGCAGTTACAATGAAAGTATTTGTAAAAAAGACAGAGGTAGGCGACGACACGTCTGTGAGAGAGCGACTGCAGACGAGATGCCAGATCAGGGCCAATTACACTGCATATCCATCTCTGGATTTTATCAAAAACCTTGAGACAAACAGAAGGGGCTCCAGACCATATATGGCAGCAATACTCCATGCAAAGGCGAATGATTGATTTGTAGATTTGAAGGATCAACTCTAGCAAGAAAAATTTCCTGGCGTGACACAGGAAGCCAACTTTCTTTGCAGTGGACGAAGCTGTTGACTCAATGTATTTGTTCCATCTCAGGTCAGCAGACAATGTGAGACCGAGCAGTCACAAACAGGTGCTCTCATGGAGTTGAGCATCAGACATTCTAATGGGGGTGCAGGGATGGTTCTCTGTGGTGAGTAATAGAGATCAGTTTTGTTTTTGAGGCATTAAAGTTAACCAGCCAATTCCTACCCCAGTTCACAACTGATTGGAGGTCCTTTTCGAGACAGACGGTCAGGTTAGTTTTGTCAGCATCACTAGATTTGTTGTTTTTGAGGCAGGAGTAAATAGGTACCTCCACGAGATCGCTAAAAAAAGAGCATAGCATGATGAAAAAGACACCAAACTTGACGAAAACAAAATTTTATCCTCTAAATGTTTGTTACTATGAAGAGGAAAGACCAAAGTTTATTTTAATTATTTCTTAAAATTTTTCCTTCTTTTTAGAACATTCTAAATTTTGATTGAAAAAAACCTTGTCTCTCTTTGTATCACCAGAACTAGTAAAATAGAATATACAATTTTTAGCACGTTTTTGTTGTATAACACACATTATTTTGGAAAATCTTGCAAAAATAAAAATAATTGTCGGATTTTAATGAAATTTTAAACTATTCACAGATGATCATTATGTGGTTTGTTTTTTTTTATTAAAGTCATGGCAGAATTTTTTTTTATATATTTATTACCTCCCCATAACTAATTTTATGAAAACTCTAGAAATTCGATCGAGTCCACTTTAGTGATTATATTAGTTAAAAGCACAAGACTTTGAGGAAAGCAAATCATGTATTTTTTTTAATTGGACCCCCCCACTCCTACCTGAAAATCAGCTCCGAATTGTAACATACAAAACTCAATAAAACAAAGACATATTTAATTTCAAATGCTTTTATTTGCTTTTAGTTGTTTTTATGAGTATGGACAATATTTTCTGAAAGCAAAAATTTTTTTCAATGAAAAATGAATTTTTAATACAATTATTTGTTATTTCTTTAATTATAATAGATTTTTACATTTAAGTTGTTAAAATATTATAAAATTAGTTAAAAGCCGCATCCGCTTTCCTAAGTGTCCTTATGAGATAGATCTTTTTTAGCGCGTTGTAAATTGTATCGTTTTGACTAATCAGAAGACCTGCAGTAATTAAGAAATGTAATTTTGAGTTTATAATCAGGCTGTAATAATAAAGTACAGAAGACCAACCAGAATACAATTAAGTTGCATTATTTGAGTTAAGCATTGTTCTCCGCTGTTAAGGCCTTTACTTTTGCAAAACACATGTGGAGAAGTTAATTTGATTTTTCAATTTCAACTGAGAAGGGTACCTACAAGTATCAGTATCATCTTATGAAATTTATATGATCTTATTTTTATATTAATCTCAGTTATGCCATTTTCCATAAATGAAATATCAAAATTAATAATAAAATGAATGGAAATACAAATAACACAGTAAAATGTAATAAATGTACATAAAATTATAGTATTTTATGTATACTTCTGATAAAAATTTCATAAGAAAGGTACCTCTAAATTAATTAGATACCTTTCTTTTGAAATTTAATCTCACTCTTAACAGTCTTATTTTAATTTCTTTATATATTTTCCATAAAGCATTGTAAAGGTGAAAGCTAAGTAAAAAAAAAAAAAAAAGCACTGAAAGTTTTCCTTAAAAATAACGAGGTAAATAATTTGTTCACTTAAATGTAAATAACTTCACTTCTCTCCTTCCGTAGAAGGAATTATCCTCAGGTAATCTGTCAATATTTCATTCATCACCTGTCAAGTGACGCGAAAATTTATGACCTGCTTTGTTTTATTTTCAAACTACATCTTTTAGGTGCAGAAGCTAAGTTAAGCTTGGTTCAAAATATTTTAAATAACATCACACTTATTATAAAACCCAGGTTGTGTGTGTGTCTGTACGTTTATATATTGGATCAGATTTCCTACATTTTTCAACTGATTTCAACAAAACTTCACCGGACTACATAAAATTACCTTGCGGTGGTTCTGACAGCGCCAAAAATTGGAAAAACACAATTGTTTTTGCATAAAACCAATTTGAAAACACGATTAAGAGGCATCGCAAGAATGAAAGGGGGACAACTCATATCGAGTTATACTTAAAACCTAGGTTGTTTGAGTGTGTGTGTTCATTTAGATATCGGATTTCCTACATTTTTCAACAGATTTCAACAAAACTTCACTTTTTTTTTGGCAGGTAGTGTTTTTTATTGTCTTGCACGCTTTTTTCTTTGTTTTTACATTCAGAATGCTTTAAAAATTCCATTTACAAGACAATTGTTTATAATAAAATTCTATTCAATTGGTAGACTCATAACGATTGAAAACAATGTTTTTGTTTGAGTTTGAGTTTGACCAATTCGTAAAAAAAAAAAAAAAAAACAAAAAAATAACTAAGACATGCGTGTCTGTCAACCTTAAACAATAATCTTTGTCAATTTTATTTTTCAGTCTTTATGATGGTCGATACTGTTACATCCCCGGGCAATGCCAGGCTCTACTGCTAGTTAGAGGTAAATTTACTGCTAACACATCAACAACTATTATTAACATTATAATGTCAATTATTAGCACTATCAACATAGTGACAATCATTAATAATACACAAATAGACAGCATTGAAAATACAAAATATCATCATCAGCGTGCCCACAAACAGAACCCACTTAACCAAAGTGGTGATGAAAGACCCAGGCCAGTAGGAGTGTATGTGCATGTCTACATGTGTGTGTGAGGAAGTGTAAGTTTTGTCTGATAACGCAGACAGCCGATCTGAAGAGTCAAGAACACCTCCACCTGCTGAAAGAACATCACTACATAATCTCGACACCAAAACAGAATTACAGTTGCGTTATGTATGTATGTTCAAACGCCTGGATGTGTATCTGCACCTAATCTCAGATTGTTTATATGGGTGTGTTTGTGTGACCTAAAATGCATACAGCTGCATGTATGTGTATCTGTATATGTGAGAGTGTCATCCCAAACAAACACAGAAGAGAATTTCCCCCTCCCACCACCAAACATAATGAAACACAAACAAGCATAAATAGATTCAATTTTTTAAAAATAAACCAGTTTGTCTAATGATCGCAAAAGCATGAAACCAAGGGTCACAAACTCCTATCCACACAACTGAATATGTTAGTTCTATCACTGATATTGAGCGCTTTCCAACATGTACTGTGCATATAAAATAATATATATATATATATCTATGTATTGGAGGTACAGTGGAGTAATGGATAGCAGCTCAGATTGAGGAATCAGAGAGCTGAGTTCAAATTCTAGTTTGATGAATTACATGTTTAATGTGCTAATACCCTTGGGAAATTAATCCTCTTCTTCTCCCAGCTATGGGTAAATAGAAAGACAGACTGGATTCTATAGCCTTGGAAGGCAACTGAACTAGGAGAAGGACAACTCTGAATTCAAAACCTGCAGAGAGTTGTTTGGGAACCTTGTGGCATGTAGTGCACCAGGTCTCTGTATTCAGATCTTCAAAAAGTGTGGTTGGTTCTGCACAAAGCCTTCAGCACTAAAATCAAATCATATTTGCAACTGCCAGTTCCTAGGAATTGATCCTCATATATTGAAAAAACGACAGGAAAGTGTTGTATATATATATATATATATATAATAATAATAATAAAATACAAAAGTTACCTTCCTTACACTGTGGAAGAGAAAAACAGAAAAAAAATTTGAATCTGAAATCTAGAACACTGCATAAAGCAGTAAAACAAACACTTAAAAATGTTTTGAATTTACAGAAATACATATACACATACACAGACAATTTAACCCCTGGAAGATGGTTCTAGATGAGATTGCAAGTACTTGGGGAAAATAAAAATTATTTGTAAAAAAATTTTCATATATTTCCACAGCTACCAAGAAATTAATTCATGGACTTAAAAGGATAAAAACCAAAATAAATAGGCATAATATGTCTGAATTATTTAACAAAACTTGTTTGAATGAAAATATGGTGCCTAAATATACACACACACGTGTGTATGTGTGTGTGTGTCAAAGGAAAAGCTCAATACGTCATTAAAGAGTTCAGTAATCATTTATTTCAGACAGAAAAGTGCCTCATCAGACTGGACTTATAAAATGGTTTTATAATTCCGGTCAGTTGAGACAGTTGTCTGTCTGAAATAAATGATTACCAAACTCTTTAAGGATGTATTGAGTTTTCCCTTTGATGTCTATCATATTGCTCCATATTTTGATACATTGAGCTCTCTTCATGGATCTATCTTATTAATATTTTATATTAAAAAAGACCTATTTGGATTATCCTTACCACTTACGGATTGGATGATATATATGCGTGTGTGTGTGTGTGTGTATATATATATATATATATTTTAAAGAAAAACAGACCACTTTAAGGTACCATTATAATAATTTATTTCACCAGAGCCCTTTTAAAGGACGCCGGATCATAAGATAGCACTTCCAAAAATGAAATGAAACGAAAAATGAAATTAAAAATTGCACTACCCATCAATTTTAATTTAATTTTTCATTTATTGGCTCTGTTATAATAAATACATTGAGCTCTTTTTGTGGATCAGTTTGAGAGACTGGGAAGAAGAGACAGAGAATAGGTCTGATTGGAGAAAGTTAGTTTCTGATGGCTGCAATCATTTTGATGTCACAAAGTTTGAGCATTTAAAGTTGAAAAGAACTCTTAGGAAAGGTGATGTAGACTCAATCCCAGAAGAAAATCAGTCTGAGCTTGAGCTTCTATGTAACCTCTACAGGAAAGTTTTTCTATCTTGTGTCAGATTTGCTAGTCATCTAAGAAATCAGCAGTCTAATGCTGACAATGTGAGTTTCCTACCTGACAGACCTGCAGGGTACTTATATCAGTTTTGTGATAAAATCTGAGAGTCTGATGCCAGACTGAAGCAGCACATGAGAGTAAGTCACTTTCAAGGCTCTCTAAAAGTCTTTTGTGCGTCACATATATAAAATGTTATGTAGGAGTGAGACTGGTTTGCAAAGTCATATCTGAGCCCATGGTCGCTCAGTTCAGTGCTGAAAAGATGGCCTTCTTCTGTAAAAAAGTGACAGTTATCACATATTCATATGTTGTCCCTTTGTTTCTACTGTCTGTTTCATTGTTATTACTATTTTGTTATCCATCACTTCACTGATAGAAAGATGATGAAATTTAAAATCTAAATTGTTTGTCCATTTAAAATACTATATTATTTAGAGAATATATTCATTTTAAATACAGGAGTTATAAAAATAACTTCAAATGAATGCACATTTCAGTTTATACTTTTCCTGATAACCAAGGGTTGTTGCCAGGCAGAAAGTTAAATTAGCCTTCAGGAGATAGATGTCCATTTCAATTTTACTCAATTTGTCTGTGTTCTATGTGCAATTGTGCAAATATATTTTGATTCAATGACAGACCTAAAAATATTTCTGCAAAATTAAAAAAGAAAAACACTTTAAAAATTATGTCAGTTTTGTGATTTAATTTTCAGATTTGATGCAGAGTTGAAGCAGCACATGAGAGTGAACGAGGAGAAAGTCACTTTCAAGACTCTTCAAAAGTCTTTTATGTGTCACATATATAAAAATGATATGCATGAGTGAGGCTAGTTTGTAAGGCTATCTGCAAGCCCTTGGCCACTCCTTTTAACATTGAAGAGATGAGCTACTTCTGTAAATAATTGGCAGTTATTATATAGATATATGCATGCAAATTTGTTTAAAGGCCAATAAAAATTTCCCCTCCGCAACATTTTCAACAACAAAACATTTTACCTGGATTTTTAATCTTGTTTTCAGCCTCTTGAGATGAAGTCGATGAGGCAGTGTGAGACATTTTGGGGGCCTGAAGAGGAAACTTGATCTCAACAGGCCTGAGAAAAATTGCAACATAGTCAGATGATTCCCAACCAAAACTGCATCTATTAAAACAAAAAATTTTTTTTTATATGTTCACATAAAAAAAAGTAATAGTAAAAAAAAAAAGCAAATATAATTTAAAGAAAAAAACTCCAAAAAAAAAATAAAAAAAAATAAAATTGCATTTTCTTTTTTCTTGGAAAAAAAAAAAAAAAACACTACAAAAAACTATTCCAGTAGGACACTTTGGTATGGTTAATGAGACTAGTCTGATTAACCATTTCCATAATAAAATACATTGGAAAGTAATTTCACTATAAAAATGCATTGGAAAACGATTTTACTGTGAAAATGCATTGGAAAGTGATTTTACTATAAAAATGCATTTTAAGTGATTTTAATATGAAAATGCATTAGAAAGAGATTTCACTATGAAAATGCATTGGAAAGTGATTTCACTATGAAAATGCATTGGAAAGGGATTTTACTATGAAAATGCATTTTAAGTGATTTTAATATGAAAATGCATTAGAAACAGATTTTACTATGAAAATGCATTGGAAAGGGATTTTACTATAAAAATGCATTTTAAGTGATTTTAATATGAAAATGCATTGGAAAGGGATTTTACTATGAAAATTCTTTGGAAAGGGATTTTAATATGAAAATTCTTTGGAAAGGGATTTTAATATGAAAATTCTTTGGAAAGGGATTTTAATATGAAAATGCATTGGAAAGTGATTTTACTATGAAAATGCATTGGAAAGTGATTTTATTATGAAAATGTATTGGAAAGAGATTTCACTATGAAAATGCATTGGAAAGGGATTTCACTATGAAAATGCATTGGAAAGGGATTTCACTATAAAAATGCATTTTAAGTGATTTTAATATGAAAATGCATTGGAAAGTGATTATTATGTATGCCACCTCTTAGGAGAATGTTTGGAGTCATGGAGGGAAGCAAAATTTTATGACAGGATATGTTTTGAGGTATGAGTCAGGTGCTGAACAAATTTGTCATCATCAGTAAAGTAAAAAAAGGAAAGAACACACAGACAGTGCTGCCAATTTCGATGACATTTCTTTTTTGATTTAAAAATGTAAGGATGCTTCAATATGCTACTAGGATGCATTCTATGCACTCAGACCTGAAGACCATCAGCATAGACTTTTGTATCAAATGAACATGTGGCATGCAGACATAGGAACATTATCTTCAGTCTAAGTTCATTCTTTAATGCCATTAAATAAACTGTTTCAAAATTAATTCTCATCTGTCATTGTGCATCTATAAACAGCAGATTAACATCATTATGACTATTGATAGGTCATTTGAGGAACCTAACCCTTAATTTTTAGGTGGAAACAATACTTGTTATCATTTCTTTTTATTACATTAATAAAAATCTATCTTTATAAGTAAAATAATAAATTGATTACATTTATTTTATGTCAAAACAGACACTCCATTTATTTTAAACAAATTTATTTAGTATACTGACCTGCATACTCAAGAAAAAAGAAAATGTGCTCTCATACCGTCTCAAATTGATCAATGACTTTTACAGAGTTATCTGGACTTACTTTTTTTATATACAAATATCAAGTTTGAAACTGTGGTTACGTCCCTGATATCCACATATTTTATTATACTTTTATTAATTCATGTAAATTTTTGTTCTTTAATTAAAATATGTCTTTTTTGAAAAATGTAAAAGATAAATTTCACCTGACAAACAATTACTTAAAAATATATATATATATGTTTGTTCTTTAATTACAAATGTATATATTCACTATTTAAAGCCGAAAAATCTTTTTGCAAAATCAAAACAATCTATTTTACTAAACATTATTACTTGTTTTAAATATTTTCTTAAAACATAAAAATGTATCAATTCAGTTTTTCTTTGTTTAAAAGAAATCTGTATAAAAAAAAATTGTTTTCAAATAGATGACATATAGTTTCAAACTTGACATTTGCAAATAAAAATCTAAGTCCAGATAACTCCATAAAAGACAGTGATAAATTTTACACTGTATCAATAAGAACAAGAAACCCTTCTTATATTGATGTAGAATCTAAATCAATAAAAAAAATTTACTATAGTCAATTCTTAAGGAAAATTGGTTAATTTGTAGTGTAACACCTGTGCTCAGTTTGCATTAAAAATTTCCAAAATACTTATATTTATGTGTAATTGTACATCCTCCATTCGAATCTGGCTTGATAAATTTGATAAAATCTACCGTTTTAGAGTTATCAACAGTGAAATTTCGGATTCATTCGCTTTGCGGGCAGCCATTATTGGCGTTGTTTGCATACATTTGCTGCAGAATAGCTATCAGTGTAGGTATCATTGCACAAACTAAGTGTGTCTATGTAAATAGTTCTCATGCAAAGATCAATTCCACATTTAGCTTTCCGTAGCGAATGTATGCAAATGACCTCTCCAACAAATAGTCCTTTTTTTTTTCTTTTGGCACATTCCTACCGATATTGAATGAGCACCCTAGATTCCCAATATCAATTTTATCTTTTTTTTTTTTTCAAATTTCCTAAATTTTTAAAGTTGGATTCAGTTTGCAATGTAAATTCATTATACATTGATCCACCTACAGATCATGTTTTAAAAAAATGAATTTGCAGAAAAGCTGAAACCCTCTCTTTAAAACTTAGAAAAATAAAATTCTATATCTATTCGTGATCTGTAAACAACGCTTAATTAGGTACCTCCTGAGATCGCTAAAAAACAGCATAGCATGACGAAAAAGATGCCAAACTTGGTGAAAATAAAACTTTATCATGCAAATGTTTGTTATTATTAAGAGGAAAGATCAAAGTATTTGGGGGGTATTTTTTTACATTCCTTCCTAGCACATCCAAAATTTGTGTTAAAAATCTTGTTTTTTTTTAGTCAGAAAAATTGACAGATAATCAATCATTTCAACCATTTCTTTTCCATTTAAAAAAAAAATGAAAATCTCAGTTTGAAATACTTTTAAAAATCAATTATCATTTTTTCAAAACATTTTAAGAAAGTTAGAAAGTACGTTAATTTAAAATATTTTGAACCAAGCTTAACTTAGCTTAGCTTCTGCGCCAAAAATATGTAATTTGAAAATAAAACAAAGCAGGTCACAACATTTTGCGTCACTTGAAAGGTGTTGAATGACGTATTGGCGGATTGCGTGAGGATAATTTATACTATGCAAGGAGAGAAATGAAATTATTTACATTTAACTGAAAAAATTATATACCTCATTATTTTTAAGGAAAACTTTCAGCGCTCTAATTTTTTCTACTTAGCTTTCACCTTTACGTTTACGATGCTTTATGGAAAATATATTATAAAGAAATTAAAATAAGACTGTTAAGAGTGACATTAAATTTCATAAGAAAGGTATCTAATTAATTTAGAGGTACCTTTCTTATGAAATTTTATCAGAAGTATACATAAAATACTATCATTTTATGTATACTTACTACATTTTACTGGGTTATTTGTATTTCCATTCATTTTATTATTAATTTTGATATTTCATTTATGGAAAAATATAACATAATATAAAAATAGGATCATATAAATTTCATAAGATGATACTGGTACTTGTAGGTACCCTTCTCAGTTGAAATTGAAAAATCAAATTAACTTCTCCACACGTTTCACAAAAGTAAAGGCCTTAACAGCGGAGAACAATGCTTAACTCAAATAATGCAACTTAATTGTATTCCGGTTGGTCTTCCGTACTTTATTATTACAGCCTGATTATAAACACTAAATTACATTTCTTAATTACTGCGGTTCTTCTGATTAGTCAAACAAAACAATACAGTTTACAACGCGCTAAAAAAAAAAAAAAAAAAGATTTATCTCATGAGGGCATTTACGAAATTGAATGCGGCTTTTAACTAATTTTATATTTTAACAAATTAAATGTAAAAATCTATCATAATTAAAGAAATAACAAATAATTGTATTAAAAATTCATTTTTCATCGAAAAAAATGTTTGCTTTCAGAAAACATTGTCCATATTCATAAAAACAACTAAAAGCAAATAAAAGCATTTGAAATTAAATAATATCTGTTTTATTGAGTTTTGTATGTTACAATTCAGAGCTGATTTTCAGGTAGGAGTGGGGGGGTCCAATTAAAAAAAATACATGATTTGCTTTCCTCAGTCTTGTGCTTAACTAATATAATCACTAAACTGAAATGCGACTGAATTTCTAGAGTTTTCATAAAATGGTGGGGCAATATAAAAAAAAAAATTTTCCATGACTTTCAAAAAAGTAAACATATTTATAATCATTTCCATCATCTGTGAATAGTTTCTGAAAGTTTCACTAACATCCGAGAATTATTTTTTATTTTTGCAAGATTTTCCAAATTAATGTGTCATACAAAAAAAAAAAAGCGCTAAAAATTGTATGTTACTTTACTAGTTCCGGTGATACAAAGAGCGACAAGGTTTTTGTCAATCAAACAATGTTCTAAAAAGAAGGAAAAATTAAAATAACTTTGGTCTTTCCTCTTAAAAATAACAAACATTTTTAGACGATAAAATTTTGTTTTCGTCAAGTTTTGGCGTCTTTCTCATCAGACTATGCTTTTTTTTTTTTTGCTTTTTTTTTAGCAATCTCATGAAGGTATATATACGCTTAATCGATATATATATTATTTTGATTCAAATTTTAAACACACCTATCTTTCAAAATTTTTGAAAGATAGGTATGTTTAAAATTATTGGCTTTTAGACCGAGTAAAAAAGGTTCAAACAGAAATTCTTTGATTGTATATTTATTGTTCAAATATATAAAAATAAAAAAAGGAACAGTCTCGACTCTTCTGCAGCCGCTTCTTTTTTTATATATACCAAAACTTTTGGTCCAAAAGTGTCCATTATTTCTGTGAACAAGTATGAGTCTGAAAAGAAGAGTCCAGACCATCAGTGAACAATGGACTCATCGCAGTGATCCAAGATGAACTCCGAACGAACAATAACATCAAGCGATGAAATCCACAGAATAGTCGACAAAAGTAAAGGTAAGGCAGTCTCAAAACAAAAATACCGACTTCATTCGGTCCACTTGTGCACGCATTGCTGGTTAGTGCAGACATAATAAAGTTTCATTCCTTCTTCTGCTTTCGTGCTGTGCGACTGGAAAAATACGGCTTGTCTGTGGCCACATTTGGGGCAGGGATGATCCTCTGTTCTAGGAAGCGTCGGATCTGCGATTACATCACCAATAATTTGGGTAAATTCATCCACTTCTGCCGTAATCCTGTTTACATATATGCACGTATTATCGGCCACTTCTTGGTATTGACAATTTCGACACGCGTACAATAACATCTTATTTTCTTTGTCTTCTTTTGGATACAACATGTTGTTACATTCTTTGCAGAATTTGATACCCACAAATCCTGGGCCTGAATCTGTGGCTTCGAAAAAGTCAGACATTTTTTGTTGTTGTTGCTAAAATAGATAAATGAATGACCCGACACGATGTAAGAAACAACGCGCCTACAAATTGGAGTTTATCGGTGTAAACAGATAAATGTAACCCCATAAAAACAGTTCCGTTTGCTTGCTGCGCCCTCTACCGGAAAGGTATTGAGTTTCCATAATTCAAGGTTAATTACTCGTAAATTACCAGGTGTGTACAGTGTACATAATATGACATTTATTTTTTTATTAGCAAATTAACCATAATCTGCAAGAAGTTGAAATCAGAATGTTAAAATTATTTTCTTTAAATCTATCATAAAACAGTTTCTTTATATTCTTTTTTTTTTTAATTGTAAAACCAGCTGAATTAATACACATTTTAAAGTTTCAAACTTTTTAAAAGACTACTACACTACTCAACTGTGTGATTCAGTCTCCAAAGTGGTCGATATCCCTGTGTAGCTTGACAGGACTCCCTAGTGAATAAATAAATCGTGGTGACTTACAACTAAAATAATGCTCTTGCTACTGGTCATCAAAGACGTTCTTCCGTAATACAATCTCAAATTTAAACCAAATACAATGCGACATTTATTTTTTTACCTTAAAGATTTACCGTTTTAAATTTGAAAAATCTTTTCATTCAGAAATGTATAAAAAATTTATAAGAATATATAAAAAACAAGTACAATATGAAAATTATTTTATTCATAATTTTATAAAAATGTCTAACAAGAAAATTTGAATAAACAAGATTTTCTGGACATAATACAATTTTTTCTTTCTTTGTTAATTTTTATAAATTTACGAATAAAATTTATGAACACAAAAATTCGTTTTGTATTTATTTCTTTATAAAATGAAAAAATATTTCATTATTAGTTGGTCTACATTTTTTTTCTTGCAAATATAAAATTATTTTTGTAAATAAACAATCTAATAAATAAATAGTGTTTACCGTTTAGTTTAAATATCTTTCTTTCCAATTCTTAAAAATAAAGAAAATGTATAAATACATTTTCTACTGCCTTCCTGGGCTATCAAGCTCCATCTAACCTAACAGCTGGTTATGAGGCGCAAGTTTTCCGCCTTCGCCCATTCCCCGGCCTGGAGCTGATCTTAATTGTCAGCGGCTATTTGAGATGCTTGCCAGAAGCATTTTAAACAGTGAGATCTTGTCCCCACTATACTCCTGGCTATGACAGCCTTTGAAACATGTAAATTTAAAACATTATGTTTCCGAGTATAAAACTCCTAAATTCAATAGCAAAAAAAAAAGCAAAATGTTAAAAAAAAAATGCTACTATTACTTACTTTACTACTATATAATGCCGTGAAGGCTTTGTTGAGCCCATGATAGCCACATTGTCTCTCCAGCTCTCACGGTCTTCTTGACGGGGCGTCGGAACATTCTCTAGAGCTGGATTAATCTACTAGAAACTAACTAAATGTCCTGCGAGGTCGTCGCCAGTTTGCAGATGGCGCGTCAAACTGATATATATGACTCTCGAAAGGGTGGTCATCAGGTGGCCGTAAGGACGTGTCCGAGCCAGCGAACACGGCACCGAGCGATGGTGAGGAGGATGTTCGACTGGGCGACCCTTATCATTGGATACAAGATGAGACCAATGCACCTCTTCGATGGTCTTACACTTACAATGAGGCCACGTCGGGAGATGTGAAAAAACTACTTTTTTAGTTTTTAAAATTTGGAGTTATCTACTTCTAAAATAAATAAATAAATAAATAAAAAGGCTTTGTTCGTGACATCAGCGACAATACAGATGGGACTCACTTTGTTCAAATAAAACAAGGACACAATGTCTGTTTTTCTGAAATTCTATTATTGTTTGTAACTGTTTACTTTTACACTATTTATTATTGTTCGGACTGTTGTCCTCGTCTTTATTGTCATATTCACGACGTTTCAGTCGTTGTACGCTCCGGCCTTCTTAAGGTGATGTTGCATGTTCGATTCATTTTGTTCAACGCATACCACCTGAAGAAGACCGAAACGTCGTGAAAATGGCAATAAAGTTGAGGACAACAGTCCGAACAAGTGTAAAAAAAAGGTGGCAAATTTTCCAACTTGATTAAATCAAAATAAGATTCCGTTGTACAAAAAAAAACTGAATAAGAAAAAAGAGGAATAAATAAAAAGAAAACTTACCTGTAAGTTGTTAAAGGCATAAAGTTTGTTTTTTGTTTTTGTTAATTGAACACAGGATTCTTTTAATTTACTTTAAAAAAAGGCCCGAAAATGTGAGTTTCTTCCAAAGTACATTGTAATGTATATCACTTTCATTCTTTTTAATTTTATTTTCTTCAAATGCTGTCCATTTGTCACTTATATGTGTGTGTGTGCTTCGCTTATGATTACGTTTTTGTGTTTTTATTGTAATTTTTCTGTAACACAACACAGCAAACATGATTTTTTTTTCTTAAAGTTCTCATATATTGGTCTCTAGAATTTCATTTAGCATGACTTATTCTGGCGAAGATGGCAATAAGATTAGTTAACCTCTGACCTTCAAAACAGGGATTCCAGGAGTCCCATGCTAACACGCGAGATTTTTTTTCTTTTTTCATTAAAAAAAAATTAACTGCTTTGATTTAAAGAAATTAATTTAAATAACTGAAAAAAAAAAATCAAATGATATTTTAACTTCCATGGACAATGGACATAATATTTTTATTTTCAAATACTGTATTTACAA
Organism: Acanthosepion lycidas; assembly: GCA_963932145.1. Taxonomy (NCBI): domain Eukaryota; kingdom Metazoa; phylum Mollusca; class Cephalopoda; order Sepiida; family Sepiidae; genus Acanthosepion; species Acanthosepion lycidas. Next base: position 54,914,332 of record OZ010582.1, on the reverse strand, counting down.
ACTTTATTAAATTTCATTCAATGTTTTTCTCCTTTTTTTTTAAGAAAAATTATGTTTTTTTTTTTTTTTGTCCTGGCCAAAAATATCCTTTACTTGTAAAGAAACTGTAAACAAAATACTCTCTCTCTAAAAACAGAAATGCTCGACCCATTTCTGTTCTGTTACATTTGGTTTGGATTTCATAAATGTTATTTTTATCAGTAATCAGCTCTTGTTAACATTTTTTAAGCTTCCTAACAAAATTTACTTACAGCAGTAAAAATCAAGAAGTTGTGGAGAGCCATGATCGCCTACCTACTGAAAAGTTATGGATGAATCTTATGAAAAGAATATAAATTTAATTATGTTTTTCTGTGGCTTTTTGATAATATTGTGTTTGTGACTGTCTATCCACTCGGCAACGAAAAATAAAAATTTAATAAATTAATTCTAAGTATCAGAATTATAAATTATTGTAAATTAAACTTATCACTCAAACCCATTTAAAAGAAAATATCTGACTCCTCTGACTTTTTTTTTAGTTTAAAAATAATTTTCAACAGTGTGAAGCAGAAGTTGGGCTTGTTGAAATAAAACATTCATTTTTTTAAATTTTAAGTTAACATTTCGGTTTAGGAAACTGGTTGTTGTTAATTTGATAATCTTCTTTTAACTAAACACCTTTCAGCTGTCTATAAAAGCACTCTCTTGAAGCATGCAACAAGGAACCAATTCACCATCATCAGTGTTTTGCAACATTGACACTTAAAGGTAAACTCCTCATTAATCTTTTGATGAAGATAATAAGTACATGATGTGAAAATACATTCCAGCAAAAACCATATACGTACTTCTTTAAATTGGGATTTTTTTATATTGCACCGTAATTCGAAAATAAGAAACTATTAATCAAAGTAGTCAGTTAACTCATCTAAGTTACGCTACGTAAGTTACTAAAGACTGCATAATATTAACACTAAAAATTTAATAAAAGTTTTTATTTTATCTTACAATACTTTCTTTCAAAAATGATTGTTCTGCGGTATATTTGTTTACGAAACTTCCATTCTATACTATATTCCAATCATTTAGTACGCTAACATGGCGACAGGTACTATGGACAAAGCTAAAGGGAAAACAGTGAAAGGTATTTTTTTTTTTTTCAGTGATTTTTCTTTCCGTCATTTTTCTTTATATTATTCAGTAATTCTGATCTACCTTAACTGAATTAATCACATTTGCCATTTTAATACGACTTTCATCTGACATTTCAGAGTAGAGGTTTTTTCTTTGAATCTCATTTCCAAACACGTGTTTTTCTGTTTTAAGAGTTACAGTTTTAGATTCGATACGATGCAAAAAAAAAAAAAAAAAAAAGCTTTATCGTATATACTTCGTCGTTTTTCATTTATTAAATCAAGCCACGATATGTTTCTAGAAATTTTTAAAATGTCTTGGAAGCATTTTCTAAACTTACCGATTATATAATTAAAACTATAAATTGTTTAAAAAAAAATAACTAAGAAAGTCTGAATGAGGGAACTTTGCTTTTTTAAATCTTCACCTCATCAAAAAAAATGTCTTTTAGACTTCTCTAATTGATTGACTTATTGTGATATGAAGGAATCAAGGTCTTTTAGTTTCCTTTCCAAAATAATCGCTTTCATAGCTTTGGATCTTAATTTATTTACAGGTGTGAGGTGTTATATACGTTTTTTTTTTGGGGGGGGGGGTTGTCTTGGTCAGCTATGGGCTAAATGAATGGGAATATCTTGTTCAGCATCTAAGATTTGCCTTAACCTGTTAAGTTCAGTTGCCTGAACTCAGGGCTAGTGCACCAAAAAGTATCATGCCGCGAATTTACGATACCACCTACTACATCTCAATTTTCAAAAGGTAATCATAAAATACAAAATTTATTCAATTGCAACCTTAATTTGTACATGCAATAAGCGAACAACTCAACTAGAAAATTTGAAGATAAATACAATAAATACAAATTAAAGACATGTCAATTCCATAATGGATTTTTACAAGAATTGTTTAGTTTACTAGAATAATTTTTAACTTTTAAAATTTAAAAGAGTGAAATTCATACAGAATTTTAAAAGATTTAAAATTTAAATCTTTTAAAATTCTGTATGAATTTCACTCTTTTAGGTGATATTATAAAGTAAAGTAAAAGTTTTACTTTTTTACTTAATAATACTGTAGTGTTAAAAACTATAAAAAAAAATGGAAACGCTTAGTAGAAATCATCAAACAAACACCAATATTTTTTCAAAGAATTTTGAATTTTTTGTGTAAACATGCCAGGAGAAAAATAACAGTAACAGTAACACCAATTAAACCAAAAGTAAAGTTTAATTGTAGGAATAAAAAACATGTATTTCATTTAAAAACAAAATAGCAGCACAAAAAAATGGAATCAACAACTCGAGTTCAAACTCCAACTGAGATAATCTACCTTCACTTAATTTTTAATATCCTTTCAAAAGGAATGATACAATTGACATTTAAAAAAAAATTTATAAAGAATTCAATTAGAGTTGCTATACAAATTTAGAACAATGTTCTGCTCTGTTGGTAAGACTTAGAATATGTCAAAAATGCACTCCGTTCACGACGATGACCACCCTCCCTCCCGTTTACCTAAACACTGAATTTTTTTTAAACGTTCACCTAATACCAGGCCCAAGAGCCACTCAAGTTAGAGAGGTACTAAATGAAGTTGTTGTATGGACATGAAAGGGAAGTTAAGTACAGATTATGAGGCTATACGAAAGGTTGACCCGAGACTTGAAGAGGTTAAGATTGTAGTGTTCAGTTCAGGGAAGCATCCTCTTGGGAGTCTCTTCCATGAAGTAGAAGCTCTTGGGAGTAAAAAGCTGTTCAACTGGAAGTTCCTTCTTAGTCTTACCAATGGAATACAAAGGGAATGAGGGTTGTTCGCCCTGTGTATGTTGGTGCAAAATAATGACGTAATAATGTCGTTTTTTGACGTTAAAAAATACGTCAAAAAACGACATTATTACGTCATTATTTTTGCACCAACCTAATAGCTTGGCAAGTCTTAGCCGTAAATATGTCTGGACTGGTCACACTAGGGAATGCTGAACAATTTCAGCATGAAGAACCCCTGCACAGGCTGAAACGTAAACTTCACCAACACAGTATTTAGGAGGGAAAAATTTATATTTTCTAAAATTAAAAAAAAAAATTATTTTTTTTTAGATAATAATTTTCCTTAATAAATTCCATATTTTTTTTTTTTTTTTTTTTTTGTAAATTAATTCTGAAGTCAATCAATACCTAAAGTTTTATTGGACTCCATTGATTAGCTGATTTTATATAGTTTACCCACAAATGTTCTAAGTCAAACTACATTATACATGTCAATGTTTTCACAATAAAATTAGTATTATTGACCAATTAATGTTGTTAAAATTTTGGAAGTAGTAAAAAAGTAAACTATCATGTGAGTTTTAGCTTAACAGCTATGCTTATTAAAAATATGTATAAAAATTTGTCAGAATTGTGCAACATACAACATATTTGCTCATAAAAATATAACCAGAAAATATGATCAATATTGGTTGGTTTAAAAGTTAAAACTAATTTTATTGTGAAAATATTGACTTCAATAATAAAATTTCACAGTGTTTGTACAGCTTTTAAAGGGGAAATAACTCCTCAAAGACAAAAATCTGTTCTGTTAGACAGTTTTTATATCACAATTCTCCCAAATGCAAAGATTCTTTCTTTTCTCTCTTTCTTTCTTTCTTTTCTCAAGGTAGATGGTTACTAAATGAGAATGTTATAATGGCACACAGATAAGGAGCATATTATAAGGATGTGTAGGATAGATAACAGTGGACCCTTGATTTGAAGAGGTTAAGATTATAGGGAAGCTTTCTCTTGGCAGTCCATCTCGCGTTGCAATAGTTCTGGGGAAGAATCTGAGTGGAACTTTCTCCTCACCAATAGAATATGAAGAAAATGAGTCAATGTAGCATGGCATGTCCTTAGCTGTGGAATTCTGAACCTGGCGGAAGGAAGAAATAGTTTGTCTAAACATCTTTCCATGAAAATGGCAACAGTGTATCAAGAGGCTAAGCAGCAACATTTTATGTGTTGGGAAAGGGGGCTAAAAGGCAGTTGCTTAAATCTTTTAGACTTCTATCTAATAAATAGAAGAAAGACATTTCAGCCTGAGTTTCTGGGATAAGTAGTTATCATTATTTATATGCAGGTTAGTGTCCTCATTTTTGTTGTTATTATCACATTTGAGCTATTGTACTCTGTAGGTTATCATGATCAGATTAATTTACAGGGAATTTCAAACTGAACCCTTTATTCAATTCACAGAGGTAGATTGTTCTAGTTCCACTGCCCATGTCTAGGGATCCCTCATCTATTCTTAATGTAGTTCAGTTATTGCTAACCCCATTTTCATTGAATTTTTCTCAGCCCAGGGATTGAACTCACAATTTTAATCCACTAGTCTATTGTACCATCGGACAATTCTATGTGAACTAACCTGCCTGCTGATGAGTACTGCTTGTCACACTTGACTGCACTCACTGAAGCTATCTCTTTTGTTACAGCTACTGTTGAAGACTTGATGTCATTTGTCTTTCTTTATTAATGGCTCCCATTTTTATTTTATTTCTAAGCTAGGCCTACTAATGAGTTCTTCATAGCCTAGCATATGCACTGGTTCTTTTAGTTTGATTTCGGTTGTCTAATGACATATCAACCCCTTATGGGTCATTTAGTGCCAGAATTTTATTCTCTTTGCTTTGGTAATTTTTTTCTCCAAAAATATATTGCTGGTAATGTATGTATTTTTTTTTTTTTTTTTTTTTTTACTATGAAAAGGTATTGCTGGTAATTTTTTCTAATGTATTTTTTATATTTTCATGTTTTGCGGGGTTCCCTATTTGCACACATCTGGGACCCTAACAGGTGCTACCACTCCAGGTCAGGGTGGACCAGGGAACAGCAATTAAGAGGTGGTTCTACACTCCTTAAAACCTTTTAACCAGAGGTTTCACTGCCAGCTGTAGTTTGTCATATCCAGAGCAAGATTCTTTTAGGCTTCTTAAAGAATCAGCACATGTATAATAAACCGCATGTAAATAAATAATTATTAAATATATAATTATATATAATAATATAATAATATAAGATAATTATAATTATTATTAATAAAAATTAATTTAAAATTATCATAAAATTGTAAATTCTTATTGTTATTAATATTATTATAATAATATAATTATATATAATGTATATCTATTAAATATATAAATAACTATTTCAATGTAACTAAACTGGTAGAATTATTGAATACAGTATAAAATAATTTTTTTATTTTATTTTTTTTTCAATTGCTTTTGCCTTGCTGACATCAGAAAGAAAGTATATGACATTCACATGTTACAAGTTTTGGATGTTTATAGATGCATTGCTCTATTTTCCTTTTATTTGATATTCAAAAATAAACAACCCACTTTGATTTGTATTTTTAAAACTTATTTTTTTTATAAGTTCCTTCACCTCTTTTTTATTTTATATAAAGTTTCTGTTGATTCCAATTATGTATTTGACAATAAACTACATCTCGTAACAAGGCCTCTGATCAGGAGATTGGAGGTTTTGAGGAGCATGGAACCACCTCTTAATTGCTGTTGTTCTCAGGTTCACCCTGACCCTGAGTGGTAGCACTTGTTAGGGTCCAAGCTATGGGCAAATAGTGATATATAATTATATAATTAAGATATTAATTCATACAGAAGATGTCACAATGCTACAACCTCTTAAATACTTACTACTACCATATGGAGTTTTCATGGGGAAACAATTATGTACAACTAAACTGTTATCTTACACAATATGTAAAATTTTCAACAAATTTGTCCAATTTCTCTACAAACTGTATATCTGTAAAGAATATATCTATGAAATCAAACTATCAACAAAAACCCTCTTTACAAAAATACAACAATGAAACCTGATCTACAAACTGATTTCTTACAAAGAATACATATTCTATTCATACGAACCTATCATGAAAATCTTGTTAGCATTAAGTAACCCAGTGAAGTTGATATGCCGTAAAACAAAACAGACCAATCTGTATTGGAATGACTGCAAAAACATCCCCCTCCCCAAATTTATAGAGAAAATATACAGATGCATGCTGGGATCTCTCCCTAGCCAATAAGATTAGGCCACTTTTCAGTCTCATTTGACTTAGTTTTGTTCTTGTTTTTAAAGTCAGAACACTGTGGTCACTTGTCTGCATCCCCTCTTGTGTGTTAGCACCATTCTTAGTTTATGAACTTTTGGCATTATTACTGTTGCTTTGCTTTGCATATATTGTTTGCTGCTTAATGTTATTTTTGCTGTGTTGTTTTTTTTGTTTTTTTGTTTTTTTTGTTACTGTTTATTGCAAACTTTGTCAATTCTGTTTGTTGGGTATTTCTGCCAATTACATTTTACCATGACCAATTACTCTACAATTTGACTACCATTTGACATTTTTAGCTCAATCCCCATCCATCTCTGGCCCAATGCCCTGTAGTGTCAACAATGTTCTGGATAATCCCTCTCCAGTGGGATTATCCATAGTTGTTGAGATCTATCCTGTTATTGTTTTACAGTCATACTATCTTCACCCCATGTCTAACCATCTTTGTACAGCTTCCCATGTTTGGGTTTTGAATTCAGTTGTCTTTCTCCTAGACTGATTGTCAACCATGACTAGAGAGCTCCATTCTGCTCTGCTATTTAACCCATAGCTGGAGGAGAGAAGAGATGGATTCATACCTTTCCAAAAAAATGAGTGTGATAAACTCAATCGTGATTTGAACTCAACTTGCCAATTTTCCGTTCCAGCGAGTAACCATTAAATCACCTGCACAATTTATTAATTAAAAACATAAATTTTCAAATATTTAATATTCAGCAATTTTTATGGCATGGGAGTTTTATTAAGATTTTTTTTTTCTTTGTTTCAGTTATGCACTGTCCTTTCAGTAATTCAAAAATAATTTCTCTTCTAAAGGTTTTAATAGTTAATGCCTGTTAAATTTTCTATTATTTTTGCAGATAAGGGTGAAAACTCTGAAGAATTATTAACAATTCCTGAAGGTTGGAAAGAACCAGAATTTCGAAAAGAAGATAATGTTCATGGCTTATTATGTGAAAGCTCATTTGCCACTCTCTTCCCTAAATATAGAGAGAAATACATACGCAGTGCCTGGCCTCTTGTACAGAAAGCTTTGGCTGAATATGTGAGTATCTCAATTGTGCATCAATAAACTGTGTTAAATTCAGCTTTATGCATTTTTAAAATAACAACAACCAAACAATTTGTATGTGTAATGAAAATTTGAATGAACATCTCTTACTTGTTTCATTTGGACATGAATATCATAGATTTTTTTTTTTTTTTTTTTTTTTTTTAACACAAATATAATAATTTTTCTTTATATATTTTATAAAGTACTTGAGTTAACAACAGATTTTAGGTCATTATTGGCAGCTGATCTCAAAAATGACCTACAATCTGTTGTTCACTGGGGCAAGGAATGGCTTGTTAATTCTAATGCCTCCAAAACAAAACTTCTGTCTTTTAATCAAGAAAATCTGTTTTGCTTTCCATCAACATGGTTGATGCTAACTTCCAGGAGAGTCACTCCTTGCACCTTCTTGAGGCAATGTTTTCTGCTGACATGCGAAGTAGAAAGATTATATTGAATCAATTACTAGGTCTGCTGCTAGGAAAGTTGGTTCACTGACTTGTACTAAAACTATTTTTCTCACCAGAATCTATCTTACAAATTTATAAGTCTACCATTCATCCACATATTGAATATTGCTGCCACATCTGGTCTGGTGCTTCTGCTATGTATTTAGTGACTCCTGATAAAAAACAAAGAATTTGCAGTGTTATCAGTCCTGACCTGGCATCTAGGCTTCTGTCACTTTTCCCACCATTAAATATTGCTGTTACATTTGGTCTGGTGCTTCTGCTATGTATTTAGAGACTCTTGATAAAATACAAAGAGGAATCTGCAATATTATTGATTCTGACCTGGCATCTCAGTTTCAGTCATTTTCCCATTGCTGTAACATAACTTCCCTGTACCTTTTCTATAAATACTTTCATGGTAATTGTTTTAATGGACTTTCCTCTATGGTAGCTAAACTTTATCAATTTAAGCACAGCACTAGATTGGTGGCAAGATTTCATAATTTTACAGTTAAAATGTCTAAATGTAACTGTAAGTTCTATGCTGACAGTTTCTTTTCTCGTACTTCTTGCTTGTGGAACCCTTTTCTGGCTTTTTACTTTCCAGTCAACTTTGATCTTCAAAAATTTAAATGCAATGTCAATTATTATCAATTGTCTTCTTAATTCTTGGTTTTTTATTGTTCTCACTCCTTAATAGTGTTTTTTCTCATATTCTCTTACACTCAGTAACTCATTGTGTCTTAGTGGCTTTATTGCCTTAGTTGAGATGAAATGATTAAAAAAAAAAAAAAAAGATTCCCCTCTGACAGTTTCTTCCCCATGAATGGGTATTTTGCTGATCAGACTCCCAAGAGGATGCTTTTTGCTAATAGCTACATTCTTAACCTTTTCAAGTCTAGGATCAACAGTTATCATTCCTACATATCCTCATAATATGCATTTATTATTGTTTTGTTTTTTTTTAATTTCTGTTCTTTTATTGTCCCCTCTCCTTAATAATGTTTTCTTTTTCTCATATTCTCTAACACTCAGTAACCCCCATGCTTCTTAGTGGCTTTATTGTCTTGCTTGGGGTGAAATGATTAACAAAAACAAAAAAAAACAGAATTTTCTATCTCTGTCTGACAATCATTGTTTTATTTGCATACACTTTTCATCCACTAAATGTAACAACTATTATCAGGACTAAGTTTGATAGCAAAATAAGACCGACACTTGAATTAAACTTGTATTTGTTATTTCTGTTAGGCTTCAATTTCTTATTTTTCTTTTTCTTTGCATTGTTAACAGGAATTAAAAGGCAAATTGGATTTGATTGAAGGGAGCATGACAGTTTTGACAACCAGAAAAACCTGGGACCCTTTTATAATTCTCAAAGCCCGTGACTTCATCAAGCTTCTTGCCAGAAGTGTGCCCTTCCAACAGGTGAGAACAAATCAAATTGATGTCCTCTTCAAAAGAAAATATTTACTGTCATCATTTATTTTGATTAATTTTCAGCCATATCACATTGAAAGAGCAATTTTCATATGGTCACCAAAGTTAAGCAATATCAAGCCTGGCCAGTACCTAGATGGGTGACCACTTGAGAACAGTAAGCTTGGATGTGCACATAGTGTAATGTATAATGGGTTGGAATTGGAAATCAGAGAGCAGAGTTCCAATTCCAGTCAGGTTCATCATATTCACTTACGCACAAATACCAACAAAAAAGTTATGAATTCACCTTTTTTTCCTCCAAACCTTGGGTTAATCAGTAGACTTGTGTCAGTAAAATTATTATCTCCAAAAAAATTCATACACTCTAAAAATATTTTCTGGCTTCAAGACCTGCAAAAGGTTGATAAGACATAAAAAACATATCGGTCATCTCTCTATTTTTTAGCAACTTTACTCTAGTGATCAACCTATTACACCAAACAAACATTGCAAATGATACTGATATCAATTGGTTATTTACATTGTTTAGACTGTTGTCCTCGTCTTTATTGTTATATGACAATAAAGATGAGGACAACAGTCTGAACAATGTAAGTAGTTACAATACCTCATCTCAGAAATATAGGTAGAAGATCAATTGGTTAATACAAATTTTTGATATGTGGGTGGCATTATGGATATTGGCTTGAAAAATGGAAATGGCATTGTGAGTTCATTCTTTTCTAGTGTGCTCACTTTGTACTAACACCCTTGGGAAAGGCATTCATCCATATCTACTCCTCACTCCAGCTATGTGTTAACTAGCAGAATAGACTGGGCTTTCTAGCCTTGATTGTCAGCCAGTCTAACAGAAGTACAGAATTCAAAACCATGAAGAAAGTAACAGGAAACCAGTCCATTCTCAAGATCTCATGGTAATTCACAGATAATAAAGAAATAGAACATGTGGAGAGCCATGATTATTAATCTCCTGAAGATACATGGTAGTTTAAAAAAAATGTAATTTTGGGGGGAAAACATTAACTTGCATAATAAACTCTAACAATGTAAGTACTTTCACTTCACATTAAATTTTTTCGCATATTTTTACACTATATAACCATATTAAAAAATTTGAAAAAAGGTTGTCTGTTAAGAAACAGGGTCTTTTAACCCTTATATGTGGTTTTGTTTGGAGTAATTCCTCTGTCTCTTCGGCAACACATTTCGGCTATGTACCCTCAAGCCATTTTCAGGACTTTTTTGTTCTAGAATGTTCATGAATTCAAACTTCATCTCTCCTCCATGCACATTAATCCAAGGTAGCATTCGCCAACATTCAGACATATAACAGATACCAGAGAAAGACAAGAAGAGTAGAAAATCAAGAGAATTAGTCTAATTTCTTTCTGATGTTAAGTGTAAGTGTCATTTTTTGTTTCCATTGTTTTTAAAACTTTATTGTTGCTCACATATTCAGTCCCTGGAATTCTCAGCATCCTTCTGTAGAACCACATTCCTATTCCCTCAAGTCTCTTCTTCATCTATGCTGAGATAGTTAAACATTCACTACTGGTTAGGAGGACCAGTATTACATAATAATTCAGTATTATTTTTTTTGTTTCTAATAAAATTTTCCTGTTTCTTAATACTTTGCTTATCTTTTGGAAGGCATTCCAATGTGCCTTTGGATCTCGGTATTGCATTTTTCATACTGTGTTAAAACATTTCCTAGATATTTAAATTTTTGTACTTCATTTTGGTATCTCCAATTTCTAATTTGCATGTTGGGCTCTTCTTTTTGCTAATAACTATGCATTCTATCTTCTGGTAATTAATGTTTAGTCCTTTCTTCTCACTTTCCTATACAACCTTTTGTAGTTTTTGCAGTTTCCTTTCTGTGTATGCCATTAACTGTGTCATCTGCATATCTTATAATGTTAATATTGATGCTACCAATAATGAATTCTGGTAGGGCTTGTGATACTCTCAGGATTGCCTCACTATAAGAAGTCCAGTGAGAAGACGCATCCTTCTGTTTTGCCCCTTTTGAAAGAAAAATTAAGACAATTTTTTTTTTTTTTTTTTAATAAAGACAGAAGTGATAAGATTTGACTAGAATGACTAATTTCCAACTGCCAATGCAAATATCAGTTATCTTGCTACTGATTCCTACAAGAGAACACGTTAATTATACTCACTGGTCTCTTTTCTCTGCCTACTATTGGAAAATGCCAAGTAAATGATGAGCAGGGAGAATTTGATTCATGCCTTTATTACAAGCTTTGGTATAAATGTTTCATAAACTACCTCAATCTTAAATTTGTTTTGTCATATTTTTTTCTTAGCTCATAACTAAGTATACCATCTTGTGTATATATTCTGAATGAATCGATCAAATTCTGTGACTCCTGTCTGCCCATCTATCCATCACACCCTATAAAATAGCCATACATTGGCTGATCAAAACCAAATTTTGGGGAGCAGTACTAACTGTTGAGGTGGGTACAAAGTACAGTTGGTTTTTACTAGGATGTGTAGCTTAGTTAAGTTTTATTATTTAACATACAAAATACTCTCACTATTTTAAAAATAATTTAATGATTAAAATAACAAATACTTATTTAATAAATATGCAATATTGTTTTTTGCATATATTGAAGTTTTTATATATACAATAATCCAGTTTCCAGTTTGCCCTGCATTTACAAGAACTATAAACAAATCACAGGGCCAAATACTTCAGAGAGTTGGAATTTGGCTCCAGAAAGGAATATCTATACATGTTGTATGTTGCATGCTCAAGAGTAAGATATCCCAAGAATTTATTTTTCACTGTTAAAAAGGAAAAAAATAAATTTTCTTTGAAAAAAATATTGTTTACCATGAAGTCCTGTAAAATTAACCGTCCTGGGTAAGACGATAAACTATGTCCAACAGCAAGGTCTCTGATCAGGAGGTTTTGAGGAGCATGGAACCACCTCTTAATTGCTGGCGTTCCCAGGTCCACCCTGACCCGGGGTGGTAGCACCTGTTAGGGTCCTAGCTATGGACAAATAGTTGACACCCAAACTTGTGTAAAAGTAGGTTTTAATACCAGAAATAGTTTGTAATAAAAAAAAAAACAAAAAAAAACATTACCAGCAATAATTTTTTAAGTAAAAATTATTATCAGCAATACTTTAAAAGTAACAGCAATACAAACAGCTATACATTCTTTGAAAAAAATATTACCAAGTATAGATTTCTTCGAAGATAAATATTCCCAGAAATAGATTTTTGAAGAAAAACATATTACCAGCAATAAAAATTTTGTTGGCATTAAATAACCCATTGAGGTTGATATGCCATATAACAAATTAACCTATAAAATTAAATTAAAGAAATTATTAAACCACAAAGTGGGGGGGTGTCAAAGTATTTTTGCAAACAAATCAGCTTATTCAAATTTCATCAATTGGTTTGCAAAATTGAATGAAATATAGTTTGTAAATTTCGAAAAAAAAATTTTAGCAACCACTTCAACAATACTAAACTGTAAGGATTTCAAAACCTATTATGTATGATTTATCTCCCCTTTATCATGTGACAAAATCTCTGCCATAATTGTTTCAACTTATAGTGAATTCCATGTTTCCCTTGGCATTTTTGTTTATCGTCCTCTGTTTTAGGCCCCCCCCCCACACACACACACCACCACCACCACTACCATCGCCCCAACCCCACCCAATAATTCTATATGTCTGGGTTGAGCTAGAACTATTAATGCTTATATTACTTTGACTTTTTTTTTTTTTTTGTTATATTTCAAAACTCAGCTCAATGATCTAAGGGGAAATCAGGTTTAAAATGTTTTCTCCTTGGTTACTGGAGTTAAGCAATAACTTATACAATCTTTATAAGATGGGTAACTATTATAAAAGAGTTATATATACTTCTGTCTGAATTTCTGGGATGAAGAGTTATTATTTATATTCATATTAGTGTCCTCATCTTCGTTATTATCACCTGATCACTTTCTGATTGAATTTCTGGGAGTTATCATTATTTATATTCTTTACATTCAGACTAATGTTTTCATCTTTGATGTCTTCATCTGATTGCCTTTGGTCTGAATGTTTGGGATGAGGAATTATCATTATTTATATTCAGACTATTGTCTTCATCATTGTTGTTGTTATCATCTGATTGCCTTCTGTCTGAATTTCTGGGATAAGGATTTAATATTATTTACATGCAGACTATTGTCCTCTTCTTTGTTGTCCTCTCAATGTTTCAGCTGTTGTACCCTCTGGCCTTCATCAGTAAAAATATACAGATATAAATATTATTACAAGGTAAAAACAATTGCAATTGAAACACTGATGACCAGTGATGAGGACAATAGTCTGCATGTAAATAATGTAAATAAGGATAACTCCTTATCCCAGAAACACACAGAAATTAGATTGACTTTGTTTGCAATCAAAGATCTTTTTCACAAACAGCACCTCACCATTGCACCAAGAGAAATATAATCAGTGATATATTCTGATGCCTACTGCAAAGCCTAAGAGAAGCAGATAATTTTTGTAAGAGCCACTAGAAATATACTAAATTCATGCACTGTGTTCAACGATATTGGTATCTGAGAAATTAAAAGTTAACTGATATTGGTTGTCTCTGCCCCCCCCCCCATGCACACACACAAAATAGATTCTAATTAGCACTATTAGGCTTGTGATGCCTGCAAATTAAAATGAACTCGACCCTTTGAATACTGCTGCCACATCTGGTCTTGTGCTGCTGCTATATATTTAAAGATTTTTGATAAAATCCAAAGAATCTGCAATTTTATTGATCCTGACCTGGCATCTCAGCTTCAGTCACTTTCCCATTGCCGTAATGTAGTTTTTGTGTGCCTTTTCTATAAATACATTCATGGCAATAGTTCTGATGAACTTTCCTAGACATTATAAATTAAGTGCAGTACTAGATTGGTAGCAAGGCCTCACCATTTTATAGTTGAAATGGCCAGATATAACCATAAAGTCTATGCTAATGGTTTCTTCTATCACACTTCTTCTGTCTTAATTCTTTTCTTTTATTGTTCTTTCACCTTAATATCTTCTTTTTCTTGTATTCTTTCATACTCACAAACCCCCTGTGTCTTATTGGCTTTGTTTTGCTTGGAATGAAATAATTAAAATATATATACTAGCTTCAATTCCACCTGATAGGGAGACATTTAAGCTAGCTCCTGCAGAGGGCTTTAATTGGACCTTCATCACTATAGGTAGGAAAGAGTAAATGCGATAGGCAATAATAAACTACAGAAGAACTCAAAACTGATCACTGCATTTAAATATTGCATTAATATTTAAACCTTACCTTTTAAAAGTTTAACAATGATTCTTCTGCCACCACTTAATTTAAAGACAATTTGATGGTCGTGGGTCCTTATTTTTTGTACAATTATTTTTATTTTATGGGTGGCTTTTTGTTGGATTTTGCAATTTTGATTATTCCCAAATTTATTTCCAAGTTGTAAAAATTGTTATTATACAAAAAAATTTTGTCACAAAAAATCATGTACAAAAATTGCTGAAAACAATTGCAGTAATGAAAACTTGGGAATCCAAAATTCCAGGATTGTGGGTCCGGATCCAACCTGGAATGTTTTTAATTTGCTCACGGAGATAGCCTGATTCCGAAATGGTATAATGTGTTGGGCTTCAGCCTCCAGGAGTAAAGTTGAAAAAATGTAACATAGTGACTTTCGTATTAGATAAAAGATGAGCTGTTGAAACTGATAATATGACCACTACATCCTTAATATTTTAATTTTTTTGTTTTTTTTTCTTTTTAGGCTGTGCGTATTTTACAAGATGGGAATTATTGTGATATTATCAAAATTGGGAGTATAGTGCGCAAAAAGGAACGTTTTGTGAAACGCAGACAGAGGCTAATAGGCCCCAACGGCTCAACATTAAAGGTAATTTTTTGGTTTATGCCATCGTAAATGTTTTTCTTTATTAAAAATAACAGAGACCAAAAATGTGAGAAATGAGAGTTTTAGAGAAAATGGAAGCAAAAAGGACACATAAACTTGACATCAGCAAATTGAGTCTTGTTAATTTGACAAATGATTCACATTTGGTTACGAAAAGAATATATTAATGCTTTTCATTGGAAATATTTATCTGGCAGCAAGGCCTTGGATTGGGAGGTTTTGAGAAGCATGGAATTACCTCTTAATGTTGTTCCAAGGTCCACCCTGACTCAAAAGTATGCCAATGAAAACTGATCTACAAACTGATTTCTTACTAAGAATACATCTTCTATTCATACAAACCTATCCTAAAAAATCTTGTCAGCATAAAATAACCCATTGAGGTTGATAGGCCATAAAAACCAAGCCAGACTTCAAATGGAATTCCTGTATTCATTCTGTCACCAAAGATGCTGGAAAATACCTGACTCCTGCAGCCATGTTCTATCATTACAAGAGCCAGATCAGACCTAGAATGGAGCAATGCTGGTGTTGCCTGTTCCTCATTGTCCAACATCGACAGTGTTCAAAAATGCTGACATGGCCTTGTGGGCAATTAATTATTCTCCAACCTGCACACCTTATCCTACAAACAAAATGTTGCCAGCCTTTCACTGCCTTATCACAATAGCTATATTCTAATATCCTTCCCAAATATGTCAAGGTTGATGTGCAGTTCCAACAGATTTTTGTGGCATACTTTACAGCACACCTGTGAGTAATCTATAAAACAGGTACACATGCTTCTGCATTTGTATTGCTCTTTCTGATAACATTCTGAGCATAAATATCACATTCCTTGTTCCAGTGTCTTTGTTCAGTTTACATTATTCTCGACATCCTTCTGTAGAACTACATCTCCATTGCCTCAAATCTCTTCTTCACCTGTCAAGAAATTGTCCAGAGGAGAATAGATATGACACAGTAGTTTATCATTTATTTCTTTTGGTGGTTAACTGGAGCAAGATATGGCTTGTAAATTTTAATGCCTTCAAAACAAAACTGCTTTGAATTAATCACCACAGAAAAACTTTTCTGCCTGCCATCAGCATGGTTGATGCTAAACTCCAGGGGAGCATCATTCTGCACCTTCTCAGCCTCACATTTTCCACTGACATGAAGTGGAGCGACTATATTTAAAGGAAAGTTGGTTCAGTCTGTCATGTCTGAAAGGTGTGCCCATTCAACATGACCTTCATTACACAATTTGTTAGGAATGATTGAATTAAGCGAAATATTAATTCCATGAGTTTGTGTAGAAGGCCAGCATGCCTAATGCTTCAAGATATCTAGAGCTACAGCCAAAGCTTAGCCATTCTCATCTAAAGCTTGATAGACAAATTCAGTGATGATTGTTGACGCATTGATGGTAGACCTGGCAAAATGGAAGCCATCTTGCTGTCCAATCCTCACTGTCTGACCTTGTCAGAATTCAAAAGTATTTAGGCAGTCTTGTGGGTGATGAATTATTTTTCACCATTCAACACTTATCTCATAGACGAATCATTGCTAGCCTCTCACTACACTATTGGTATTACTATGGCAGATGTCATATATATATATATATATACATATATAAGAAAAGGCTAAAATGCCATCCTACTTTGCAACCCAAGCTTCAACCACAAGGTCTCCTCAGGCACATATATATATATATATATATATATATATATATATATTATTTTTTTCATTTTTGCACATAAAGAAAGCAAAATAAAGAGCAAAGCTGATACAAATCGCTTGAGCGATTAAAATAGTATGGTAATTTAAGGTTGCCAAATTAACAATTTGGGGTTATATCTGCTTGACTCTTTCCTAATTTAGTAAATAAAAATCTGCAGTTAATTTTTACCAATTTTTTAAGGTTTTGGGTATATCTACATTCAACTTAGTTTTGTTTTTGTTGCTTTTTTTTTTTTTTTTTTTTTTTTTCATTTGATCAAACAACTATTTTATTCTTACAGCATTTTAAAATAACTTCACAGATTGACATGGTGATCATCTGCTACATATGATTAATTTGTACATAAATAATCTTGTAATTCTTTGAGTAGTTTGCTAGCAACACTGCAAACCAATGTTTTTTTGTTTTAACATTCAACACACTGCATTATTCACTACTTTCCTTTCTGCTGTATTGTTTTTCAAGACTACTTAATTTCAGTCCTGGCCATTTTCTGTTGTCATAGCAGGATATGACAACACAACTGCAAAATTCGAACCCCACTACCATCCATTCATCTGAATCACTTGCAGTGGCAAGATAAAAATTTTGCTTTGCAAACAAAATCACCTACAGAATGTTAAAGGTTAAACTTAGATCTGGGTTTTTCAATTCCTGCCTGTGCTATTTTTAAACTTTGACATTTGAAAGTGTATTATGCAGTGATATACTTTATGTGGTTAAGCAACTCTTGTCAGTAGTGGCCTCATCTTCTAGTATTGAATAAAAAAAAAATTATTCAGTTTAATAAATATTTGATTCAGTATGTTTAACACTTCCTTCACAAAATTACATGAAAACAAGAAAATGTTTTATTTCTAAATCTTTTGCTTTAAATAAAGATTTTTATAAAATCAATTTATATCAATAATTTAAATCAAACAACCCTACTAAGAACAATCTCGCTCAATAACGCCTTCAGTGGCTCCTCAATTGCCTCTCCTAAGGCCAATGGACTGAGGGAGGCTATACTGATGATGCAGGGTTTTTTTTTATATAATCATTTCACCCCAAGCAAGGCAATAAAGCCACTTACATGTAAGGGGTTACTGGTGTGTGAGAGAATATGAGAGAAAAAAAAACATTAAGGAGAGAGAACAATAAAAGAACAGGAATTAAGAAGACAGAAGATAACAATTGACATTGCATTTAAATTTTTGAAGATCAAACTTTACTGGAAAGCAAGAAGCTGGAAGACTTTCACTCACAAACAAGAAGTGCAAGAGAAGAAACTGTTAGCATAGAATCTACTGTTCTAGAACTTACATCTAGCCATTTCAACTGTAAAACAATGACCCCTTGCTACCAACCTAGTACTACACTTAAATTCATAAATTGTAGGCACCATAAAAGTTCATCAGAACAATTACCATGAAAGTATTTATAGAAAAGGCACATGGAAACTATATTCATAGTTTACATAAAAATGATCTTGAACAAAAAAACCAACATTATCTACCAAGTGTCCCAAGAAATAGGACTCAAGATAAACCTTTCCAAAACAGAAACTATGATCTAGAATTGGAATAAAAGCAGTGATGGCACCTACCCTGAATCTATCATAAAAATTTAGCATGTGGTATTAGTAAATACCAATTCAAATACCTTGATATATGGATCACTTATAACAGATTTAGTAAAAGAGATAAAGGAATTGAATATCAGCTGATGTCCTTTAACTTAAAGGCTTGCCTTCCTAACAGTCATGGGGTCATTGATTCCTTCAGGAGAATTTTCCACCCTGGCTGTATACATTGTGCTAGATGACCATTGACCTTACAAGAAGGCCCAATGACAGGTTTTTAATACTGCTGGATGTCCAGCTATTCTCCCCACCAGAAAAATCTGGTGGGAGAACTGGTTTAGTTACCAATGTCCCAATTATATGACTACTAGTACTGGGTCTCATGATACCAGTAGCATTTGTAGACATAATTCTTATTATGGTAATAATTTTCAAAATACCAACCGGATCATCCTACTCCTCTCTCTCTCATTTCTTTCCAACTTTATATATGATGCTGTGTTTGTCACTGATGAGATCTCCATTGTTTGCCCACCACTTTCACAAATGCCTAAAGTATTAATCATTAACTTGTTCATTTCCTGTTTTGTATTTTCTAACTGGTCACAATGATTCTGTTCTGACATTACATGTCCTGAGAATATTTTTTATGTGAACAGTCATTGGATGACAGTCCAGTGACAGCTGTCGCTCATGTCTTCTCTTACAGATGAGGGATCAGTTCCAAAGTGTTTGACCCCCTTTTACACAAGTTTTGCTAACAGTCACTGGATGACATTCTTCAGTTGACACCTGTTGCACATGTCACACCTTACCAGACGAGGAGTTAATTCCAATAAACAACCCCTTCACACCATCATCTTTCATAATTTGATTATTAAAAGCCATGGTTTTTCTTGGGATCGATTAGAAGCAAAGAAAAGTCTACTGAAATTTTATGTAATATCAATCCTCTTATATGGTAGTGAATGTGGGACAATCTTCTCACAGATGAAGATACTTGGAGCAACAGAAATGTGGTTCTACAGAAGAATACTGGAGTTCTACTGAGAATACCATGGACTAAACATGTGAGCTACAACAAAGTTTTAAAGAAAATGGAAACAAAAAAGACACTTAAAATCAGAAAGAGTTGAAATTTCTAGGGCACATAATGAGGAAAGAGGGCTTGGAAAATCTGATACTCACAGGACAAATTAAAAGCAAGAGACAGGAAAACAGTGTATAACCTACCTAATGAGTTTGATTAAATGGTGGGACAAAATTTAGCAGAGATAACAAAAAGCCAAAATTTATTAAGAGCTATAAAAGACAGGAAATTGTGGAGAGCTATAATCACACATATCCTGACACTAGTCTGTTATAAATTGTCTAATTTCTATTATATGTGATCTCTTTTTAGGCCATTGAATTGCTAACCAACTGTTATATAAATGTTCAAGGCAACACAGTCTCTGCAATTGGAAATTTTCGAGGACTTAAAGAGGTAAGCTATAAATTTGAAGCAATTTTCCAATAGTATTATGACACTATTGCCTGAGATTTTGAAATGTTACAAGTGTTTTGAAATACATAACCATACACAGTGATATCAGAATTTTTCCAGACTTTTTTCTTTGTTTTTTTTTTTTTTTTTTTTTTAATACCAAAGTCCACCTAATACAAGGCTCGAGAGCCGTTCAAGGTAGCGTTTTACTGTTAAATTGGGTATGATGAATGAGGTGTGATATGAGTAAAAAAAAAAAAAAAAAAAAAAAAAAATTGATTTTGTTTTTCTTTTTGTTTCTAGGGTGAATTTTTTATCACTTATCAACCTTTTGTGGTTATTTAAAGCTGCAACCTGTTTCAGATTGTGTGAAGTTACAAGTAGTTCACCATCTAAGTACTGACCAGGCTTGACATTGCTGAGATTTTGAAATGTTAATGTCATTGTTTGTTTGTCCAAAAGAAAATTGAATGTCTCCAGATTAAAGCATTCCTAAAATATTGGGTATATTATTGGCTTAATATTTTCTGGCTTTAAATAATCTGAAAAGGATTGATAAACTGTAGAAAACAAGTCCAGAAAAAAAAATTTACTGGGGGCATTCCTCGTTTGCTGAATGATAGAAAACAAAGGACAATGCAAGGAAGTAAAAAAAAACGATATTGCCAGTTTTTGACCTTTTTTTTTTTTTTTAATTTTAAGGAATGATTTCCTAACCTCTCATTCTTCAGAAAAAAAGAAATTCTGCTTACTTTGCTGTTTTTTTGTTTTTTTTTTTTTTCTTCTTGGTGTTTTCAAAGATGATTGCGTTTTCAAAACAAAGGAAATAATGTAGACATTAAGTATTTATTTAAACATAATCTTCTGTTCTAACAAAGCCTTGTGTTGTGCTGTATGTGAAAGATTAATAATGAAATACAATTCTAGCTGTTTATTAAATACTAGCTTAAATAGAAACTGAAAAATTTGGTTTTATTATCTTTGTGTGTCCCAATTTTATCTTTACCATCTTCTATAAAACACTACTTTGTTAACAGAATGCAATTTCCTTTAGTTTATAATACTAGTATATTATTACAAAAGTAATATGTCTAAATTTTGTTGTTCGGTTTATGGACTACAATTGTTCATTATAGTGAAAATTGGTTCAAACTTAACCACACTGAGTTAGTATTAAATACATAACCATATACACAGTGATATCAGAATTTTTCCAGATATTTTGTTCTTCATTTTTTTTTTTTTTTTTTTTTTTATACCAAAGTCCACCCAATACAAGGCTCGAGAGCCGTTCAAGGTAGAGTTTTACTGTTAAATTGGGTATGATGAATGAGGTGTGATATGAGTAAAAAAAAAAAAAAATTATTGATTGATTTGTTTTTCTTTTTGTTTCTTGGGGGGGATTTTTTATCACTTATCAACCCTTTGTGGTTATTTAAAGCTGCAACCTGTTACAGATTGTGTGAAGTTACAAGTAGTTCACCATCTAAGTACTGACCAGGCTTGACATTGCTTAACTCCAGTGACTAAACAGGAACTGGTGTTAATTTAGTGTAAGCTGAGTAAAAGAAGAGGTCATAGGAAGTAAAGATAAAGAGGATAGATAAGAATTAACCCTTTATTTCAAGAGGTTAAGATTGTAAAGTTCAGAGAAGCATCCATGGTAAAGTTTTTTTCCAATAACAGGTGCTGTAAGCTTGGATGAGCAGGTGGTGCAATGGATAACGTCTCAGAATTGGAAATTGGAGAACCGTGTTCG
>OZ010582.1:54840145-54887645 GCA_963932145.1 Acanthosepion lycidas | reverse complement strand
ATATGTCCTGTAGATGGTTTATTAGACCGAAACGTCTGACGTTGACATATTAACATTAAAACAGCATAATTGCATATAAGGATTTTTGTTTGTTTTTTCCGTATATTTTTCTTTATATATATATATATAAGTTTCTTCTGCGATTGTAAACTTTCAGCTATTTATTGTACACTAAAAATCAAGATGGTTTTCTCCAGTTATACTGCCTCTAAAGACACCATTTCTAGATATTTTATTAAATGAACTATAAGGGAATTTGTCTGGATATATATGTAATTGACTGTGATAAAAACACCTTAAACATTTTAACTGTTTTGAAATTTGTCCTAGGGTATAACGGGTTAATCGACTCTGTAAGGATTGGTTTTTCTTTCTTTTCTTTTCTAAGTAATTAATTGCAGAGCATACCTGTGCAATGGTATTAATCAAAGAAAAGGAAAATTAATATCACATTGGTGTCAATGTTTCTCTAATCAAAGCTTGCACAATCCATCTGAGAGATTAATGATTTTAACATTCCTCCCAAAGTTGGGAAGAAAGAACTGAAGAGGTGAACGTAAGAATTAAGATGTTTTTCAGCTGGAATCCATTCCTTCCTATTCAAAGACTGTAACCAATGCTAATCTCTTGAAAATATTTGCAGATTTTTAACCCCATTTTCTCTGAGTTTAAATATCAATTCAAATTGGATATCATTATTAGAAAATTTCACCTGTCATGCCCCAAAGAAATATCACTTAATCATAGCCTGTTGGAATTGACCAAAGATCTGAATACCAGAATGCTTGAAGTTAAATTTTCTTTTTCTTTTAACCATTTCAAACAACGCTGGTTGTTATACAGTCACTGAAGTTAAGCAACATCAAGCCTAGTCAGCACCTAAATGGCTGACTGTTTGGAAATGCAAGGTGCTGCAAGCATTGGTGTGTGGCTGATGTAATGGATAACAGCTCAGAATTGGAAATCAGAGAGCCAAGTTCCAATTCCGGTCAGGTTTGTTATATTCACTATTACAAAAATACCTTTGAGAAACTTTTACTGAACTCCAGAAACTTCTTACAATCTAAAAATATCTTCTGGCTTTAACTAACCTGCAATGGGTTGATAAACTGTAAAAAAAAAAATAATAAATTGACCCACCACCACCACCACCAAAAAAAGAATCACTCCAATCAAGGTGATAATACAAACAAGATGCAAAAGGTTACTGAGTGTGAAAGAATCCTAGAAGTAAAAAATTTAAAGAGAGAACAATAAAAGGAAGATAATTTAATAAGACAGAAAATCGACATTTAGATTTTAAAGATCACAGTTGACTGAAAAGCAAAAAGCGAGTACATAATTTCTCTGCTAACAGTTTATTGTTTGTAGAAAACTCTTCTGGCTTTCCAGCCAACTTTGATTTTCAAATATTTAAATTCTAATGTCAATCATTATCTTCTGTTCTTTTATTGTACTCTCCTTAATAACGTTTTCTTCTTTTTTTTTTTTCTTTTTTTTTTTTCTTTTTTTTTTCATATTCTTTCACACTCAGTAATCCCTTGCATCTTAGTGGCTTTAATGCCTTGCTTAGGATGAAATGATTAAAAGAAGCAACAAAAAAACAGTTCTACAAAAAGTGGGAGAGAAGAAACTTAGTATAGAACTTATGGTTACATCTAGCAATTTCAACTGAAATGATGAGACCTATCTGCCAATCTTGTACTGCCCTTAAATTTGTAAGTGCAGTATTAGTTTACCAGTAATCTCATCTTTTTAAATTTAAAAGTAGAAATAACAGACTCAAATGTTAGTGTTCATGTATCCGGTTGTAAGTCAGCCTTAAATAATATTAATATAGCTACAGACTGAATAGAAGGGCAGATTGGTCTCTTGAGTTTTGGGTGGGGCAACTCATCTAGGAGATGGAATACTCAGTATTTAAAATTGTAGAAAAGACAATAGGAACCTACTCCACTCTGTTTCAAACAATTCATGGCAATTAATAAAGAAAAGGAATATGTGGAGAGCCATGATCACCTACATCCTGAAGAGACAAGGTATAAATATAAAAAGAAATGTAGTATATCAATAATTACAGACAATGCCAAAAATGGACATTATTTTGAAAGAGGGGCTTTTATTCCAGAATAGTATGCAAATTGAAGTTTGATAGACTTTTGTTGTTTCAGATATTTATCAGATCTGCTATCTTCTCTTGTGGGATATCTCTTCTTTTTTTAATCATTTCACTCCAAGCAAGGTGATAATGCCACTCAGAGGCACAGAATTATTGGAAAAAGAGAATTAGAAGAAAGGACAATAAAAAAAACAAGATCCAGGAAGACAGAAGATGGTGATCGGATTTGCATTTAAATTTTTGAAGATTGTAGATGGCAAGAAACAAGAAGTGTTCTAAAGCAAATCTGGACATTTTTCTTACTTCCCATCTCAAAATTACCCAGAGCTGAAGGATTTATATCAGGAGGAGAATCTGAGAGTTTCATAATATTTTTTGATGTGCCATTCTCTTTCACAAAAGGAAAACTATAGGACTTCCTAGACAAGTTAGTAAAGGAAAGCAAGAAGAAAGGACTAGACAGAATGTATGATTGTTAACAAGAGAAAAAAATCTGAATTGGAGATGTCAAAATCAAGCAAGTACAGAAGCTTAAATATCTGGGAGGTGTTTTAACAGAGCACGAAAAATGTGACACTGAGATCTGAAGCACATTGAAATAGCAAAAAATGCCTTCCAAAAAACTAAGATATAGGGAAATTTTGTAAATAAAAAAAAATAAAATAAGAAAATAAAGGTGATAAACTGTTATGCAATATCTATCCTCCATTATGGCAGTGACTGCTGGAAAATTTCCTCACAGATGAAGTGAAGAAGACTTGAGGGAACAGAAATGTGGTTCTACAGAAGGATGTTGAGAATACCATTTATGGAACCTGTAAGTAATGAAGAAGTTTTAATGAAAATGAAAAGATTACTTAGAATTAGAAAGAGATAATTTAAATTTCTGAGAATCATAATGTCAAAAGAAGGCTTTAAAAATTTGACACTTAAAGGAAATATTGAAGTAAAATGAACAGGGGAAAACTGAATAACTTATCTAACAAACTTGTGTAGATGGATGAAAGAACAGAGTTGAAGGGTTAGTAAAAAGACAAACATTGCTAAAAGCTACAAAGGATAGAAAGTTGTAGAAATCCTTAATCGCCCATGTCCTGAAGGGACATGAGACATAGGTGGTATTGGACTTCATCACTCCTGAAAAAAAGGGATTGTTTCTTCTTTTTGTATTTGTGTGTGTGTATGTGTGTTTTTTCCTAAATAACCATCAATAAATGTTGAAAACCTTTTTCTTCATTGTTTCGGAATTGATGCTCTCAATTTTTTTTGTAGGATCTTTGAATGACTAATGTTTGAAATTACTCCCTCACATCTTAACTAAAAAAATTCACTATCATTGATAGCAAGCTACATGTGGTTCAAACAAAATTCTTTGTTTCGTTAAACAAGGCAATCTCTAAACCTATACATGTCTGCTGTTTGTAAATTGAACAAACCTGGAAAAATTCTAAGCATTTGTTCGCCATCTCAATGTAATGGTACTTCCTTTGTTGAATGCTAATATGTCGGCATCAACCCATTTACAAATATTTACTTTGTTACTTTAATGATAATATAGCATAATAAATCAATTAAAATATTAATTAATAATACAAATACAACATAAAATGTTATAATTTAATTAATAATACAAATTAACAAATATTACAATTTAATTAATAATATAACATAACTTCTATATAAAACATAAAAAAATTTAATTTCAAAGAAAAAAAATTTACAACTGGTAGAAAAATCTACATCTGAAAAAAAATGAAAAACTTACAGAAAAGCAAAATTTCATGAATGTTCATTTTTGCAAAAGAACATTAAATTCATGAATACACACATGTACAAAACGAAGTAAAAAAAAAAAAAAAAAAATGGACTAAAAAAAGACATGGAGCAAATTGAAAAAATTGGAAATATCATTTAAAACCAGAACCCCCTGAAGACGGAATTTTACGAAGAAACTTTGAAGTCGGATAAAATTGATAAGTCAAGTAATCTTTTTCTATTATATGACAAAGTGGGAATAGTTTTTGTGTGACACATTTCATGTTCAGGATTTGATCAAAAGTTAAATTTATGTTTACATTAATCACCAGATCACCCACAGGAAATTTGCGTCCATGTTCTTACAACATTTCATTATTCTTGACAGATCTTCTATTATCACAATGTGGGACATTTAATAACAAAAGTGATGGAAACAAAGAAAGAAATTTAAATGAAATCGGCTAGATTATAGACCCAAAACATGTTAAATTTTAAAACAGTAGAAAATTAAAAATTTTCAGTGTCCTCTCCTATCCTTCATGAACATATGCAGTCGCATCAACATAAATTTAGTCCGGTTAAATTCTAAATGATGAAACACATTACACGAAAACTTTTTCCACTTCTTTCCCCTAAAATTGGTCTTGATATATAAAAAAAAATGTATATATTATTTTCCCATATATATATATATATATATATATATATATATATATACACACACACACTGCGGAACCTATAATTTTCCAAACTTCACCACGTATTACTAATGGTCTTAGAGATAGGTGTGACTTATGTTCAGAAGAAAAAATTAAAATAATAAAATACATTAATCAAAGCCAACTATTAAATGAGAGGAATGAATTAGTGTTAAAATGTTGACATAAAAACAAATTGAAATTTCCATAATATAGGTTTAACTTAATTAGCTACCAAATTTCCATAATTTTCACTCCTCTCTAACTCTTCAAATGTCAACAGTATAATGAATTCTAATTTCTATATTTAATTCCCCTCCTCTATAACCTCTTTACACTATATTAATTATGATTTATAAATTTTCCCCTACTCTAAGATCTCCTATCTCTCTTTCCACTAATCCTTTACATCCTTTTATCTATATATTTTAAATTTATTTTTATACCCCTTTTGATTCCTCTTTTAATTTTAAATTAATATTTCATTTTTCATATAAACCCAAATCAATGTCATAAGGTTAATATTATAAAACTTCTCCCCTTTAAGACAAATACTTTTCACCCTCCCCTGACCCTTGTCCTCATGCCTTTCATCTGACTGGAACATTGAAATGGATAAATTCTGTATTAGTTTTTTGACAGGTTGATTTTTATTTTTAGCTTTCACAGTTAAATTCTACTTCCTGCCTCCCCCTGCCCTCCTCATCTGTACAGACATGAACTCAGCCTACACCGGGGTTGATAAGACAGACAACCGATATCTTTGTCTGCCAAAATAGTCTCTTCCCTATATGAGGTAATTTGGGATTTTATTGTTAATTATATTGCTTTGTATTAATAAATGCATTGAGCTCTTTTTGTGGATCAGTTTTAATATTTTATATTACTAAGATTCACTTGGATTATATACCAGCAGATTTCAGATAAAGTATAACTGTAAAAGGACAATATGAATAAAGAGAAAAAGGCAAACTTATCTTGGCCAATGTGTTTTGTCCTCTGACGGATTATATCAAGGCAAATGTAAGGATTTTATTACGCATACACACACACTCACACATGCTCACAAAAGCAAAAATGTTATTGGGTTTTCAACATTTTGTATATTTATGAGGACCCTGATGCCAAAACCTTTTGAAAAAGCAATAACATCTTTGCTCTTGTATATAAATACTTGTCCAAAAATAAAATCCTGACATTTGCCTTGATAATGTCCCTCAGAGGTTGAAACATCACCTAAGATAAGTTTTTCTTTTGTCTTTATTCACATATATATTGTTACATTACTACACAGTCAACCTCTCAATACACTTTACACCTATAGTGAACCATCTCTTTTTCCTTCTCTAACTCTATCAACTAGTTGAAGTCGGCAGTCTGATGAACTGTTGGGCAGCCAAATGACTGACCCTAGAAACAAAATCAGATTAGATCTAAAAATAGCACCTCACACTTATACAGAATCATTTGATCCAATATGAAAAGCTGCGCAGGGAAATTATCTGCAGAATCAGTTAACTGCAGAGCTCGAGCAATCAACACCCTTCCTTTTGTTATTGTAAATTAAAGGGAATTGTATAATGAAGTGACTGTAGCCTAATCCTAACTCACACACACACACACACACACACACACACACACACTCCATGCTGTATGTGCACATATATTTGATAGACAAAATAGTCCCAGACCAAAATGCAATAGTGAATTAATCCATGTGTTAATCACCAAAGACAAGAGCATGTGTGATTCATCCAATTATCGAATTGGAGAAAGCAACACTCAACACTATGCCAAATCTTTCTAACTATATTGCTGAAGATGTGAAAAGGGAACAACCATCACTTGGGGTCAAAACTTGCAACAGTAAAGAATAAGAAACAGAATTTAAAAGATATTCCTGCACATGCAAATGTGAAAACAAAGAACTGAACTGAAAAAGGAGGAAAAAAAGAAATATGAAAAAAGAGAGAGAGAAAGGAAATAGAGAAAACATATTTCAGACAATGGACAAAAGCTAAGTGTTTCTTTTGATTTTCATGTCACATACATTGCACACATCTTTACATGCAGACATATTTTCTATATTCTAATGTATAATTAAATCTTGTGAAATCTTATTCTGGTGTTTCTCAGTTATCACTATTGGTTATTTCTCTTTATCCATGCTTATTTGACCCTTCAAGAGAACTCCTCATTAACGGAGTGGAAACCTTGGCCATATCCTTTGGCAACAAGTCATATTTTTTTTTTTTTTTCTACCATTTTCTTTTCTTTTACAACAATTGGATTACAACAATATATATATATATATATATAATATATATGTGTGTGTGTATATATTGCCCTGCTCTAATAGCTATTCTGATGATGATACTGTACTGCCATTCTTAAGCTGATGGGGAGGAGGGATATTAATTTTTTTTTTTTTTTTTTTTTTTTACTCAATTTCATGTCTCCTTGTACTCTGGCAGTTTTTTCATACCCTAAGTCAAATTGAACATGACTGTTTTTTTTTTTTCCTCTTCATTAATAAATTGTGTAATAAGACAGTTCATACTTGCAATACGTAATTCTCAATTTCAATGTTATTTCATGCTGGTTTATTCTACTGTGAACTTAACGGTACACTTTTCTTTGAAATCTGACAATTCCCTTGTCTCTTGACAGTGTAAATTGATTTTATAATTATTTCTCTTGCCCCACCTCTTTTTTTCACCACATAATTGGATAATTGCTGAGTATTTCTGCTTGAATTTTTGCGATAAGGAGTTAACATTATTTAAACTATTTTCATGTGGACTATTGTCTTCACCTCTAATGTTGTTATCACAACATTTCAACCATTGTGCTCTCCAGCCTTCATCAGGTGTATGTTGATCTGGGTAACCTACAGGGAATTGCAAACTGATCTCTTTAATCTACAAGAGCAGACTGTTCTTGTTAGCAGAAGATAAATTCCTTCCCTTAAAAAGGATGATAACTCCAAATACAATCGAGTTACTTCCTTTGTCTGTCAAGACAAGGGTGCCATTTCTGAATGGGACATGGCAACCAGCTGATATGCATGTGGAATTCATTGTTTCAATCCATACAACCCTTGCTGTTCTTGGGAAGTGAATGAATAAAATTTGCTTATTTATGTGTTAAAATACACTTGTCTTTTATTTTCATTCATTTCCATTTATCCCAACAGCCTGGGATATAACAGTTTTTGTTCCACTGTCTATGTCTAGGGAGATCTTGTCAAGTTTTTATTTTTAGTACTGCTCAGTTGCTGCTTGTCCTGTTTCTGCAAGACCATAACCTAGTTGATTAAAACATTGGTTTGTGAATTTGGTGACATAGTAATTGAGAGTTCAATCTCTGGGCTAGGCAGTGTATACTTGGACTCAGTGGAAACAGAGTAAGCCATAACTGAGCAGTACTAAAAATAAGAACTAGACATAGACAGTGGAACAAGAACAGTCTACTCCTGTGTAGCTTAAATAAAGGGTTCTGTTTGGAATTCCCCGTAGATTACATGCACCTGATGATGGCTGAAGGATACAGTGGCTGAAATATTGTGATAACAACAACAACAGATAAGGACAATAACCTGCATTTAAATAGTGTAAATAATTGCTAATAATATTATTAAATTTTAAAACTGAATATCAGTTTTGTTTTTTTTTACTGCTCTGCTCTGATAGACTATATCCAGTCTGCAGTAGTTAAGTGGAGTACACTAACATATGATTGATAGTTAGATAGACATAATAGATTGATAGACAATGAACAGATAGACATGATAGATAGATAGATAAGGTTCAGTTATATGTAATTTCCCATTTTTGGGAACCAATTTTAATGACATATATATTATCCTAACTACTAATCACACAGGGTGAGTAAGAAAAAAGTTTAGAGTACTTTAACATTTAGTTTTTGCATGGCAGCATACACAATGGATTAAAGAATAAATTTCTTATTCCAAACCAAATGGAGGGATTGAATGTACATTTATGTTGCATAATGTTACCGGAGGTAAAGCAAGAGGTTAACACTTTGGAGACATCTATAAAAATATGTAATGTTTATAGTCAAGGAGTTATACACGACCAGCAAGCACGAAATTGGTCTGAAGTTTTTTTCTGAAGAAAACTTGCTGGAAGCCAGGCACGGGCATTCATTGAATTTTGATGACGAAGTTCTGAAGTCATTAATGGATTAAAGGAAAGATATTGTTCCCTTTCATCACAATTTGTGCCACATAGAGCAAGAATAACACAGGAAAACAATTTTGGAATTCAGTTGATCTGTTCTACCCTACCTATTATATTCACCTGACCTTGCACCAGGCTTACAGCCACATCACATTGACACATCAGTTCCCATACACTCACCAAAGTTAAGCATCATCGAGCATGGTCAGTACCTATATGGGTGGCTGCTTGAGAATACCATGTGCCGTAAGCTTGGATGTGTGGGTGGCATAAAGGGCTTATGATCATATCATATTGAAATACCAATTCATGTACAATCACCGAAGTTAAACATCAAGCCTGGTCAATACCTAGATGCGTGGCTGCTTGAGAATACCCTGTACTGTAAGGTTGGATGTGCAGTTGGTGTAATGGATAATGGCTCAGAATTTTTAATCAAAGAACCATGTTCCAATTCCCATTGAGTTCGTTATATTCACTTTGGCACAAATACCCTTAGGAAAGGTATAAATCCATCTCCTCCAACAGCTATGGGTTAAACAGTAGTGTTTGTATCTGTAAAAATTGTTCTCAAAAAATTGCTCATCATTTGAATAAAGCTAAAAAAAAATTATTTGTACAGTCTTAAGATGAAACTTTAACCCTTTAGCATTAAACACACACAAATTCACTGAATAAATATCAGCTCTTGAAATCTCATTGTTTATGTGACTTCCTGCTTTATTTGCAATGATGTCGCCATATATTATGCCAGAGCATACATGATGCAGGTTACAGCTGGTTGAACACTGAAAGACGATATTTACAAAGTGTGTTTGGGCAGGTTGGATGTTAAAGGGTTGATAAACCACAAAAAAACAAAGCAATCAATCAAATTGTTCCACATTTTCAACTGCGTAAGAATGGGCTGAACATTGTATTAAAAAATGCAGCTTTCCATGACTGTTTGAGGAAGACTGCTCTCTCTAACAAATGGGGTACAAAACTAGCTTTCTTGAATGAAGTGTTATCAAGATGACAGAGATGTATACACCTTAAAGTATGAATGATATACACATAGCCAACCCTGATCCCAGTTTTCCATGATTTGAGTCTAAATGCTGTACTGTGATGTAAGACAGCAATTAACTTCAGCTTGATAGTGGTAGTGGTAACATTTCTGTCAGAAATTCAGGAATCTGTTGGAATGGTTTCAAAACATTTTTTTTTTCATCTTTTGCAGTACCAAGCTACTTATTTTTAGAAAGAAAAATTTTAATTGTAACTTGAAGAAGTGTCATTAACATATCCAACATTGTTAGAACACTTAAATCTCTTTTTTGTATTTTCCCTGTCAGTAGGGTCTAAATTAGACTGATTGCATTCTCATTTGAGTGGAAAGAACACCCCGACTCCCTAAGAGAGCCCACCTACCTAGTAAATACTTACAAATATAAAGAACTAATGTTTACCTATCCTTGAACCAATTAAATGCTTAAATAGAAATGACCAATATTTACCTATCACTGAACCAAGCAAATGCTTCAGTCAGTCAGTAAAGTGCCATGCATTATATACACTTGGGCGATCATGTATCTTTTGATACATGACCAACAAGGCAGATTTTTTTTCCACAGTTCGTTGCCATTTCTTTCTGCGGTAGACTGATTGCCAATGAAGGCTGAAGAACTTGGCCTATTCTGCTATTCAACTCATAGCTGGGGGAAGAAGAGATAGATTCATACCCTTCCCAAGGGTATTTGCACATAAGTGATTGTAACAAACTCTGCTGGAACTCTAACTCAGCTCCCAAAGTTCTCACTCCAAGTCAATATCTGTTACACCACAATGCACATCATAGCTTACAAACTTGAATATAAATGACCAATACTTACCTGTTACCAAATGTTTATAGACTCGGATATAATTTTAAAAAAAAAACAACCTGATTGCAGCATTCAATAACCCAACAAGTGTTGACATGCCATAAGATCAACCAACACAACACAATCTTATTTGTGTAGTTGCTATTGTTAACAATATTTGTGCTAATCCATTCTTCTGGTCTTATTATTTGAAATTCTTGAGAGAAAAGAAAAACCCCTTTCATTTAGAAAAAGAAACAAAACTAGACAGTAACTGTTCATTAATTTAACTGTCAGGTATCTGTTGCCACAATTCTTAGGTACACCAAGTACCCGTGTGTTTTCAAATTTTGTAGAGTAAACGGTGCTTTCCAACACCAACTTTGCTAAACTAAGAAAACCAGATTCGAAAACTAATTCAGATTAATCCTTTAGTCTGCAGACTATATCACCTTTAGTTTTTCTTACTCTTCAACAATGTCCTTTATCAATTATCTGGGCTTCATCCCAAGGAGGTTAAATATGTATGTTTCTCCTTCCTGATATGGTCAGCCATACCAGACTTACACATTTAGTTGATAGTCATATAGATGTCATACATGGCACCAAACTCATTCAGAAATATCTAAACTACATGATAGATAAGGCAACTTATTGGGGAGTAAGAAAAACTAAAGATGTTGATATAGTCTGCTGCATTCTTGAATTAATGATTAAAAATGGCTTCAAACAAATGAAACATCTAGGTCTTAGTGAGGACCATCTTTCTTCAATTTGATTGGTTTTGTTTATTAATAAATCTGATCTACCCATTTTTTTTTTTTTATTAATTTTTTCAAATTCAGAAATAAATATGAAACTGTGGTCATAGAACCACATTATGAATTTACGACCTGCATCTGCTTATTCTGCGACCGTTATCATCGCATAGCAAACTTCTATGTAAATATAACAGGATGTTATCTTTGATGGTGAACATCTCTGTTGTAATGTTCATATAATCACTCTGATGATGGCTCATGTGAGCCAAAAGCTTAGATCGAGGAACAGCATAATAAAAAAAATATCCAAATATTGGGCAGTTTTTGCCGATATTTTCTGCCAAAACTAAAGCCACTATACAAAATGTAGAGCGGCTCATAATCAGACATAATAGACATTTGTTGTCTGCTATATGTAACAATGTATATATGTGTGTGTGTATATATATATATATATATATATATATATATATATACATACATGGTTGGATTAACCATTAAGCAAAATAAGTATGTGCTTAGGGCATCAAGGAAAGGGGGCACCACAGAAATTGTAATGATATGATGTTGTACACATCTAAAGAAATAAGTCGAACATGATTAACATTTGAATCAACAGGCCGCCATTATGAAGTCGGGACACCTGACCTGCAATGAAACTTTATTGGTATTTTGATTGGTTAATAAGGGAATGAGCTAAGGGAGATAGTCAGGTTTTTATTTACTCAATACATCACATCTCCTCTCTTGAATAAGTTAGTATTACTAATTAACTTAATGGGATTTAATTTTTGTGAACAAAGGTAGACTACCTTCATGTTCGTTTGGTATTATGCTAACCATATGTTTATGTGGCACACTTATTTGTTATCTTACACGACCACTTCTGGTCACAGTTCTGTTAGAATCTGGTCATGGCTCATTTAACTGTGACTGCACAACTGAGATTGTTTCTTTCTTGGTTGGTGTTGTTTCTGATGGTCAGCCTCTCTTGATGGTCTTATATGTCTTCATTCTATATCTATTTCCAGCTAGCATTTCCACGATGCACATTCTCGGTTGATAGCCTTTTATTTATTTGCACTACTTATCAAGACTCCATACAAGCATACTTAACTCGCACGTGTATGGGAGCCCCAAAATCTTTTAAGTGCTTAGGGCCCCTATGGGTCTTAATCCGGCCCTATATATATATATATATATATATGTGTGTGTGTGTTTGTGTACACACACGGATTCATGAGTAGTGCTAAAAAGTTCTCAACCCTTGACAAGAAGGGATTAGAAAAATATCTAATTTTTGGTCAGATTTTGGGAAGTGGGTCAGAACAAGTTTTCAGCAACCTGTCATAATACCAAATATATTTACAGCCTATGAAAGAGGTTTTTTGAATATGCATTAATAACTTCTTTCATTAATATGAATGAATAAAAAATAAAAAAAACAATGTGGATCTTTACATCTCTGTCATTTGGTTCCCCCCTCCTTCCATCTTTTAACTATGAGAGCTGTTTAAGGTAAATGAAAATGCATTCAATAATAGCTGGGTGTGAAGACTGGCAGAGTTGGCACTCGAACAATAGAGAGATTATGAGCCTTCCATTGATAGGTAAGATAAAAGAGGTTTTGTCGACAGCACTTTACAATGGGATTCATTCATAAACCTAGAAATAAATTACAAAGCACTGATTAGATTAATATTCAAAAAGAAAATGTTGAGAGAAAGAGAGTAAAAGTATTTCTGTCTTTTGAATAAAATACAAAAACATTTCTGGGTTTGTGAGGTGTTTTTTTTGTTGTTTTTTTTTTTTTAACAGAGTCCAGTATGTGTGGGTGTTTTATATATTGTTAAAATTTGCTATATTTATATGGAATCCATCTATATCACATAGAAACTCCAGTTCTTGTCCAGTAAAGCCGCTAAGACTTAAGGGATTACTGAGTGTAAAAGAATAAGAAAAAAAGAGAAATATTATTAAGCAATAACAATAGAAGACTAATCAAGAAGACAGTAGATAACGATTGACACTGCATTCAAAATTTTGAAGATCAAAGTTGGTTGGAAAGCATGGAGCTGGAAGAGTGTTCAGTAAACAAGAAGTGTGAGGAAAAACTGTTAGCATAGAACTTAGGGTTACAAGTAGCTAATTCAACTGTAAATTGATGAGACCTTTCTGCCAATCTAGTACTGTGCTTAAATTAATGACATCTGACATAGTGAAGAGTTCATCTGAACAATTACCATAAAAGTGTTTATAGAAAAGGCACATCAAAGCTACATTATGACAGTAGGAAAGTGACTGAAGCTGAGACACCAGGGCAGCACCAACAATATTGCTGATTCTTTTTTCTATTCTATCATGAATCTCTAAATGTACAGCAGGAGCACCTGACCATATGTGTCAGCAATATTCAAAGCATGAATAAATGTTAGACTTATACCAAAGTTAAGCAGTGTTGACAGTACCTAGATTGATGATCACTTGGGAATACCAGGTGTAGTATGTTTGGAGGGAGGGTGATGGATAGTGAAAAATCTGATAGCTGAGATCAAATTCATTACATTCACTTCCATGCAAACACCCTTGGGAAATGTATGAATCCATATCCTCTCTCACTGCTATGGGTTAAATAACAGGACAGTCTATGCCTTGGTTGACAACCAGTCTACTGCAGAAAATAATAGGAATCTACTGTGGAAATTCTACCAAGTCAACCAAGTTTTTATTATGTATGGCACCTAAGGAAGGAATGGACAAAAGTATACTCAATACCAAAGATAGTCCATTTATCAATATAGACAGTGTGGACATAGGAATCAACACTGTATGGTGACTGTCAATTTCATGCTTCAATATCATATACAAGTCAAGTCTTGTTCTGAAGAATGAAACTGACAGTCACCATGCAGTGTTCATTCCTATGTCCACACTCGTAGGATGTGGAATAGTATGCAAACAAAAGTTGATATAATAGACAAAGTATAAAACTTTTTCAGACAACAAATTTCACCTTTTTTGGTAAGCATCTTCAGATTGGAATAAAAGACAACCTGTGTGTTGGAATTTTTGAAGAAAGAGCAATAAATAACCTTTTCAGATATTATACCTAGAGAGTACTTTTTTTTTTTTTTTTTCACATATTGAGGCCATTAACATCTGCTGGATTTGAAATTGGTCCAATCTGAGTTCTGTTTTTTTGTTTGTTTTTTTTTTGTTTTATTTTTTTTTTACTCTATTAGTTTATCATCTATCACCAATCATCACAAAAGCAATAGTAGCAGTTTCAAACTTGACATTTGTAAATAAAAGTTCAAGTTTAGATAACCCTGTAAAAAGTCAGGGATTGATTTTTATATTATGAAAAAGAACCCCCTTTTAAATAAAACTAAAAAGAATTTTTTTTTTTTTTTTTTTTTTTTGAAAAATGTCATGGGTTAAGAAGGTCTAAGGAATGCTAATCCACAAAAATTATTCCCTGAAAAATTTCTTAATATTTTTTACAAATGGACCAGTATACTTAAGTAGTACTGTACAAGGCAATGTCCTTTGGGCTGATCAGTGAATAATATGAAGATCTGAAATATGGATTCAAAGGAAATGACCAGTATGTAATATATTTCCTGACAGGGTTGAATGTTGTGGTTCCATTGCTATTTCATTCTCAAAATATCTGAAGTTCTTTAGAATGAAATACTCGAAGCAAAGGAGATGTTACAGTTCTTTGGGATTAAATTACCGTTTTGTTTTATGCTTCTGCTGGCAAATAGCCACCAGTCACTGGAATGTGTGTTTATAATTTGTGTTCTCTTAGTGCAGAACATGATATAAACTATATAATTTATTTATTTTTTTTTTTTGTACAAACCAAATAAATACTCGTAAATAGTTGACTGCTACATATTCTAAAAAGCCATTTCTATTCACTCACAATTTCAGATCACAAAATTAAGGGAGCATGTTATAGAGATTTGATATTTACTGGTGAGGGGATGGTAATGGAAGTATGACAATTGTGTTTTATATTGATCTTCCCAATGGGGAGAGCCTACCTGCCAGTACTATGCTATAGGTTTAGCAGGCTGATGTCTAGGTCCTCAAAATCTAGGGGACCTCTAGCCAAGGTGTATAATATTTTTGACATTGTCATAGGCCATTCTTACACATGCTGTCATAATGCATTATTGACTCTACATAACCCTTCAGTAATTTTAAATAGCCGTCATCATCCTTGGCTTTACACAAGTTGTTTAATTTAACACTCTTCCATTTTCCTCTACTTGTGAGAATGAGGAATTTGGAGTAGCCTCACAAATGGAATAGCGTAGGTCCTCTAAATCTGGCCCTGCTGCCTGCCTTAGCGATATTCAGAATCCTGGTTTGGGGTTCAAAAACAAACCTTCTCTTACTGATGATGGAGATATATATGAGATAACAATATATATATATTTTATATATCAAGAACAGTATTGAGGAAATTCTATGACAAAGTGGAAAATATTTACTTGTGATGTGTTTCATCCTTCAGGACTTCATCAGACTAAATTTGTTATATTGATATAACTACACATGCATGCAAATGAGGAGTATTGGGAATCATAGAACTTTTTTTTTTCTCTAGCCAAATTCATTTGGATTCTTTTTCTTATTGTCACTTTTGTTATGAGGTATCTCACACTGAGATATTTGAAGATCTTCCAGGAATGCTGAAATTTTGCAAGAGCCAGGGCACAAATTTACTGTGGATGATCATGTGATCAAGGCACTCTCTAGACATTTATATCATAGTAAATTATTTCCTCTTTTGATCAGAGTAGCATTTTTTTATGACAAAATTGTGGTCAGTCCCATTACAGTAAGCAACCAACACATTTGACATATTATTTTGTAAAATGTCCCTTTTGTGTTTATATAATGTTTTATTTAAATTCCTTGAAGTTTTTCCTATATATTTTTGTGACAATTATTATAGGCAATGGAGTAAACTCCTCCTTCAGGTTTTAGCTTATTGTTTTGTTTAGTATTGACTAAGTATTTTATTGTATTTTATATAGTAGTAGTAACAAATTATATGTTGAGTTTATATAGATTCTTTTTGATTGTAGATGTGACAGTTGGTAGGATAATATATTTTTTTGATTCATTAGGTTTTTCAGGAGTGGCCATATTTTTATGTTTTGGAATATGTTATGGGCCTTTTGTTTCACATTGAACATAAAATAATTAGGATACTGGAGAAGTTTGAAAGTATTTTCAATGTATTTCTCCTCTTCATGTAAATAATCCTGGATGCAAATTCTTAGTACTCTTAGGTAGAATCCAATGATTATGCTGGATCTTATTTTGTTATGATAGGAATAGAAATTTATTAAGTTGTTTTTTTTGGGTTTTTTCGGTTGATTTCTAGTGGAGATGGTTTTAAACTGTTATTAATGCGGTGTAGCTTGATATCTAGGAAGGGTAAGGAATTGTGTTCTTCCATTTCCTATGTAAATTCCATTGTGTGTTTGGTTGTTTCGTTGATCTACTAGGCAATGTAAATCAGTATCACGGGGATGTAAGTAGAGCATCATCAATATAAAGGAAGTAAGTTGAGTGTTTGGGAAAAATATTTTGGAAAGGACCAGATTCAGGAAATACATGCCATCATGCCACTGAGAGGTGATCCCATTGGTAATTCAAATTTTTGTTTGTAACAATCATTATTAAATGTGAAGTAGCATTCATTGATGATGGGACAGCAGATTTTTATTTTAGCTGTTGACATCTTGGATTATGTTAGATGTTCTTTAAGACATTTAGGCATTTTTCAACTGGGACATTGGTGTACAGGGATTTTATATCTAGACTGACCATGTGTTTATTAGTCATGTTCATTTCTCTTAGTTTTTCAACTAGGCTACCTGAGTACTTTATATGAGATGGAATACCAGGTGCTGTAAACTTGTATACGGGGGTGATATGATGGACAACAGCTCAGAATTGGAACTTGGAGAGTCTAGTTCCAATTTCAGTTGGGTTGATTATATTCACTTACATGCAAAATCCCTCGGGGAAAGTATAAATCCACCTCCCAGCTATGGGTTAATTAGTAAGACTTGTATCAGTAAAACATTATTATCTCTAAAAAATTCTTATCTAAAAATATTTTCTGGCTTTAAATAACCTGCAAAAGGTTGATAAGCCATAAAAAACAAAGTCAGTTAAGAATGTTTTGCAAAGTAAATCTCATAATTGAAGATGTCTCCAGTTTAATGGTTAAGAGTAAATTAAGAAAATCCATTATTGGTATCTCGGTAATGGTATTGCTTACCAACTTTTGAAAACAGTATTTAAAATTCAGTTTTCTACCCTTGCATAAAGTAAATCTTGTCACAATCTCTCAGAAAATAAATCAGTTTTGAATAGAAGATGCTTTATAAGACAGAATGGATTGATTTGAAGTTGGAGAGAAGAAGCTAAGAATAAATGTGATTGATTTTGTCTGAAATTACCTAACAGAGAAGTAATCAATAATATTATACTTCTTACAGTTTGAATACCAGCATTGGTAACAAACTTTTGAGCTTTTATGGTTTTATTTATTTTACTTGCAGGTGTAGTGTAGTTCTATTTAACCATTGAACATGTCATCACTTTGGACTAAATTGAATTCCTAAAGTCTCTAAAAAATAACTTTTGTCTATTACACTGAAGACACCCAGTTCTTCATAATAACTGGGACAATCAAAAGTACTTGAACAAAAAATGAACTTTGGAGAAGTTATCAATTTTGGTCACAATGTACTTTTTTTTTTCTTTTTTAATTTAAAAGATACATTTAAAAATTAAACAGACTTTGTCAGTTGACTTGAACAAAACATTTTTGGAGAAAGAGAGAAAAATATATCAATGAAGATGTGACCAAAGAATGAAAAAAATGATTCTAAACAACAGATCTTTATTTTTCAACATAATCCCCTTCCTTTCCTATGCACATAACCCAATACTTCTCCATTACTCATAGATCAAAAATTATACAGTGAATGTTTCAGATCAAAATTCAGTTAATAACTGTATTAGGATATGGACTTACTGATCTATCTCTACATTTATATATAAAATCAGTGTGGTAGTTTGTTTCAGGTTTAAGCACAATCATCAGGCCTAATACTGAGCAGTTTTCACTGATAAATATAGCATATCTTAAAAACTATATTTTGTCATTATATATATATATATATATATATATATATATATATATTCAAAAAACATCTTTCGGTCGACAAACAATTATTTCGTCTTCAAGTTTTTGATTTTTTTAAGGAAAAAAAAACACATGCCTGATGATGAATAGAAGACTATTTG
This sequence comes from Acanthosepion lycidas, assembly GCA_963932145.1. NCBI lineage: Eukaryota > Metazoa > Mollusca > Cephalopoda > Sepiida > Sepiidae > Acanthosepion > Acanthosepion lycidas. Next base: position 54,868,913 of record OZ010582.1, on the reverse strand, counting down.
TAAGTAATAGCATTTTAAGAACACATAAACTGAAAACTACAGACATCAATTTTATAGATGAGGATCACTTCACTCTATGGATTAACAGTATTTTAATGCATATATTATGTCTCTAGTGACGGATGTCACCATTAATGGCATTAATATTTCTGATTGATTCTATGTGTGATTATTTCTTTGTATGTAAATTATATGCTGCCTAATGTTTTATGTTATATATATATAAAATGTAAGAATTGCTAACATTTTTAATTTGATGTTATTCCCATTAGGCAACAGAATGAAATTATTTCTTGTACATGAGGACAGTAATGGCTCATTGAATGAAAATCAAACTCCTTTTGCTAGTAAATTAGTCTGCAAGACCAGATTTCTAAACAGACTCTGAAAATCATTCTGAAATCTGTATGTGTATATAACACAGGACCTCAAAAATCATTCTTAAATTCTTACATTGGCCTCTTGTAGTTTAACTTGTCACTTGTCAAAACTTAATGCAATTCATACACATGTTGATCAGAAAGTATCAAATTACAACTATCAACATGAGATAAATATTCATAGATAATACCAAAATACTACACAGAATTCACTGCAAGAAAAAAGACAAAAAATCCAAAAGCCATTCTAATGCAAAAGAAACAACCCATATTAAATAAAATATCTTTCTCTACATGAGATGGCTTATTGAGGTGTTTACAAAATATTTCATATACATACAAAAATAAACATACAAAAATAACAATATATGCAAATATACAATACATGCTTTCTCCAATTCCAGCAATCTAAAAACACTAGGATATAGTCAGGAAATATAGTCTACCATACTAACAACACCCACTCCTTAATAATGACTGAGATAAGCTGAAAGTACATGAATAAAACAAGGGAAACAAACATGAACTTTGGACAGTTTATTCATAATTTTAATACCAATATGCATTAGGTTGGTGCAAAGATTTTCTCATATATGTTACTGTGTGAGAAAACGACATTTATTTTTGCACCAACCTAATACATCTCATTCAGAAATTCGAACAGTATGATAAAACTTAAACAGACTCATTTGAATTTAAGAAAATCTTCTTTAGATGAATTCTTGCTGCCTAGATACACTCTTTCAAATATAAAGTCAAAAGGAAAATTTTTCTTTACCATGAAGGACTTTATCAAGGTAAAGATTTTACTTTGCAACTTGTATTTATAAACAGAAATAAAATGGGGGAAAGATAGTTAATTTTTCAAATTTAATTTTGGACATTATAAATTTTTACATCATTGGGTGTTTTGTAAGGTCTCTTGTGAATATGTAGCATTGTGGTACATGTAGGATTGAGAAGTTCTTATGGTGGTTGAGTATATTGTATTGAATGAATGGATCGTGATTGACTAGGATAGTTACTGGGGACCAGCCTTTCCCCACTTCCCCTTCGGTCATGTGCAAAAATTTCTGTATTTAATCAGGAATAAATATACAGTCCCACCCCCATTGGGAAATCAACACAAAGAAACAATAAGTTTACATTTATTTTTATGTTTCACTATTTAATACTCTGCATATTGGACATTCCAATTGCAAAATTTGCTCGACTTAAAAACATGACCTTTAAGAAATACCCTGGTCAACCATATTTTTTAGTGGTGGTGTGAGGTTCAAAACACAATCTTTGTTACTGTTACACACACACACACACACACAAGTGTGCAGAAAAACTTCTTGGAATGACCCACTTCCCAAGATCTAACCAAACCTCAAGGTTATTTTTATTCAAGCCAAGAACTTTTCAGCACTCCCTTATGGATAAGTAAGTGTTCATTTTGGCATCAAACTATAAGCATAGGGCACTCAGTGAGAATCAAGCTTTGCTCATTGGTTGGAATGATCTACAAGACTGGCTTGTTAGCCATCATGAGTCTCCTGAGTGAGTGAGTGCACATGTAAATTGTCACATGTTTATAAAAACAAGCAAAAGGAGAAGAAAAAAATAAAATGAAAAAATAAAAATGAGGAGAAAAAGGAATGCTGTTGTGTTTATCTAAGCATGTGATAGAAATGAATATTTATAAATTTATCTTTAAGTTTACACATGTTCATTTTGAAAAAAAATACATTAGCACAAGTTTAATAAAAATCAAACTTAAAAATATATATTTACTGATATGTATTTAACAGAAAATCTTCATTCTTATATTGAGGATTTTTTCTTTATCAGCTTGAAACAAATTAGATATATATGCATACGTGCTTTTGCTGTTGATATTATGTACATAGAGAGGAACGTATCACTCAAAAGCCTAGTGGTATGGTGGCTAGCAAGTATTGTTTTCATCCTCTCAGCCACTATTTCTCTTTCTTTTCTTCTATTGTGTCCCTTCAAAACATGAATGATCATGGCTCTCCACAACTTTGTCTTTTTGCTATCCCTATTGGCTTACGAACAATGACCGAAGTTAAGCAACATCGAGCCTGCTCAATACTTATCAGGGTGATTGCTGAGAAATACCAGGTGCTGTATACTTGGACATGCAGGTGGGGTGTAATGGATAATGGCTTGGAGTTGGAAATTGGAGATACAATTCCAGTCAGGGTTTGTTATATTTACTTACATGCAAATACCCTTGAGGAAAGTAAAAATCCACCTGTTCAACACCCTCCCCCGCTGTGAGTTATTTAATCGATCTTGTACCAGTAAATCATTATCTCTCAAATAACATTTTTACAATCTAAAATTATTTTCTGCCTTTAAATAACCTACAAAGGGTTGATAAGCTGTAAAAAATAAATCAGTCAATCCTAATCCCTGTTCTGCTAAGCATTTACCTAAACTTATTTGCTTCTTTCCTCTTTCTTGTCTTCAATATGTCCTGTGAGTGTTAACTTCTCCAAGCCCTCTTTCTTCATTATGTGCTCTATATATTTCAACTCTCTTTTTCTCATTCTAAGTATAAGCATTTTTCTTCTTTTTGTTTCCATTACTCAGATTGTCACTAGTCTTCATCTGTGAGGAAATTGTCCACTATTCACTGCCATATAAGTGGACCAATACTCCAGTTCAGCAAACTTTTCTTTGTTTTGAATGAAATTTTCCTGTTTCCTAATACTTCACTTAGCTTTTGGAATTAATCTTTGGCTATTCCAATTCACCATCAGATTTCAATGTCACATTTTCCATCCTCAGTTAAAACACTTCCTAGATACTTAAAATTTTATACCTGCTTGATTTTGTTATTGCCAGTCCATAGTTTGGATGTTGATTGCTTCCTCTTGCTGACAACCATACAATTCATGTTTAGTCATTTTTTCCCCCCACTTTCCTCCACTACCTTCTGTACAGGTTCTTGTAGTTTCCTTCCGGTGTCTGCTATCAATACTGTGTCATCTGCACTTACATTCTTAAAATTATGGCTGCCAATAATGAAACCTGGTAGAACTTTTAATTCTTGCAGGATTACCTCATTGTAAATGTTGAAGAAGTTCAGTGAGAAGGCACACCATTTCTATTTTTGTGGATTTTCTCCATTCATTTTCTCTTTCTCACAGTTCTTTTTGTTTTTTCTTCTCTCCCAGTTTCCATTCAATAGACATTCTACAGTAACACATCAGCAATTCCAGGCAAGCTTTGGCATAGTTGATGCAACATAAATAATATATGTTTTGTTTTATTTATAGATCTTTCTAAAGCCAGCAAAAACAAATCCTGGTGTTAATGTTAATATATTGTATTAATTAGACATTATATATAAGATAATCTTTATTGCTATTTTTGAGGAATTATCATTTTGTTTTTTGCTATTTTAGAAAAAAAATCTGATAAAATGACATATTTTGTCCTTTAGGACTTCATTGGACTAAAGTGATTTTGACCACCACGGTAAATCACCATTTTCTTCTGTACAATTGTACAGGTAAATTGATTTTAAGACCCATTCCATATTATTTCTTTATAGCATATTTATGGTGTATATGTACTTTTGATGCACTCTCCTGCATCGCTGAGTGCATTTTCAATGGCCAGTAAGCTGATGTGGTCTAAATATAACCATGGCCAATAAGTACTTGATTACCTGTCTGTTCTCAGGATGATGATAAGCACTTTTCTTGAAAGACGTCCAAAGAACGTCCAAATCTAAGTCTTGCAAAAGAATAAGTAACTTACAGTCAGTTCCCCTCTGTTTACCCTGCCAAATACTCACTCTGTAGAACAAAAACAAATGAAAGGTCTTTTTTCCTCTCTCTCTTTCTCTCTCCCTCTTCCCCCCCCAAAAAAAATCAACCTCCTTTAAATAAGCCAGACTCTATGAATCAATCTAATCCTCTCTTGTGTATAACATTGCACACCACCTTTCACTGCTAAGAAGATCAGCTGAATTTTTAATAATAGAAGCACTAAAAAGAAATATAAATTCCTCAATCATAATGTCTACAGCAGACATTTTTTTTGTTTTGTTTTGTTTTTAATGGCATTGATGTTAAAGACAGTGCTTTTTTGTGGTGGGTGTTGGTGAGGGGAAGAATTGAAGAGGAAGCAGGGAAAATAGTTGTTTTTGGTAAGAATGGTGCCAAGGTCAGAGCTGTGAAATCCACACTTACATCACAGTTGTAACTTTTGGCTTTGTTATTGTCTCTTCCAGCTGTTGATTTGCCCTGGTGAGAGACGCTTACTGCCCACATTCTGACAAATTTCTGCTGCCAACCATTACCCAAGTGGAATTTATAGAATTCAGCACCCACCCAATGTCTCCAACAGCTTGGTGGTTTTCATTTGTTTCTTTTTTTGCTTATGACTTCATTTTTTATACTTTTTTTATATTTTTTTGTTTTTGTTTTTTTGTTCTTCCATTTCTGATTCTCGTTCTTATTAGTATCTTGAAATATTCTCATTTGTCTGTAGAAAAACAAAAAATGAAAAGAATTCTTTTCCTGTTTCCTTTATTTTTGAGCTTTTGAATCTGAGAAGGGTGTCATTCATGCAGTTATAAGCCTATATAATGTCTGTTTTCTCTCAATCTCTGACAAATCTTTAATAAAAGTGAAACATGTTAGATTAATATATGTTTCCTATTTGTTCCTTTATGATATCATCCTGTTAGATTGTGATCTATATTTGATCTACATCTCATTTGCACAGTATGTTATGTTTATGGCTGAAATTGCTAAAAAAAAACAGGATACAGCATGTGTAAATATTGCATATATATTACACTAAATGTTAAGAATTTGGGTAAATGGTCCCAACAGTTATACACTAAATGACAATTGGAAAATATATATATATATATATATATATATATATATATATATAAAATATGATACAAGATAAAAGTATAGTTTTGAGGTATGCTATATTTATAGGTTAAAGTGCTCAGCATCAGAGTATAGAGCATATGTAAATTTAAAAGTGGACATTGAAGTCATCGCTTACTGGAAACAGTCTGTTTCATGCTTATATGCAATCGTCATTGCCTGCTAATTGCATATAAGGCATCGAAGCACTATCTCTGCTGGATGTTGACTTCAATGTCAAGTGGACACTAAGGTCAATGCTCTGGTTCAAGCTTGAATGCAATATTTACACACACTCGTATCATATATTTTGAGTGCTTTTAACCATTTAGCTTTAAATATAGCATACACATATGCATTTTGCCTCGTTCTATCTAGCATCCACAGGTCAGGATGAGACGCAAACACTCTTTTTAAAAAAAAAAAAAAAAAAAGTGTGTTGCAATTTATAAAGAAGGGGTAATAAATAACCTTATCAGTTACTCTGCCCAGAAAAAAAATTTTTTTTTTTTTTTCATAATGATGCTGTTAACATTTGAAATTAAGCCACTCTAGGGGTTCTTTTGCCTTTTTTCTTTCTTTCTTTTTTAGTTCATACACAGATATTTGCTACAAATGCATTTGTGATGATCGGTAATATTGTGTATGAGCTTGGTCTAAAGTTGATTGTAAAGAACTGTGTGATCGGTACATTTTCAATGCATTTTCTTCTTAATGAATTCTTTTCTCTTCTAATTAAACTGGCATTTATTAGGTCTTTCCTTACACTCAGTTTATTGTACTAACCTGTGGATGCCTGGCAGAATGTGGCAAAGTGCATTAACTGTATAAGCTTTTCCACTTTCTCATTATCTCCACACACATATTTATGAGATTTGTATATTCCTTTTCTTATGTCTGATCTATTTTAAATGCATTTAAAAGAGCTTTTTAATGCACATAAAATAAAATGAAAAGAGGAAACAACAGTAGTAGAATGGAATATAAGAAAGAAGAAGAAAGCTACTAGAGGAAGAAATTGCCATCTGTTTACTCGGTAGAAACTGAAAATCACAGGATTAAAGAAGGTGAATGGATTAATAAACGAATGGAACAAAATTATTTTCAACTGTCGACACTGATGCATTTCTTTTGAAAAAAAAATGTTAAAAAGAGCTATAGAGCTCAGAGCATCCATAGGAAACTAACACCTATTTTGAAAAATGCACTGTGTGAAACAGTCTGTTAAAGGGTATATAATTAAAAAAAAATGTTTATATATATATATATATATATATATATATATATATATATATATATATTTTCCACAAAAATATTAGACACTATTTTGATGTTAAATTGTTTACTTACAAGATTATAAAAATATGGGAATATGGTTTTTATTTTTATAATCTTGTAAATATAAAATAAAAATATTGTAAACAAATAATTAAATAGCGTGTATAATTTTTGTTATTAAAATTCTAAACAGCATTTTAAAACATTGAGAAAGTATACAGTTATAGTGATGTCAAGAGAAAAAAACATTTGCTGCACCATTTTTTTTTTTTTTTTTTATTTTTTTTTTTTTGTGTGGTGCATGTTTATTTGTTGTGGGGAGGTATTTTTTTTTTTAAGGTACAAAGGTTAAATTTTGCCAGTTTTCTTTCTTTGTTGTTTTTATTTACAAATTTAACAACTAATTCAGGACAAATTTCATCCACTAAATATAACAACTATCATGGAACGAAGGTTGTATTTGTTACTACCCCTGTTTCAAAATTGTTACATATTTACATTTTATACACTAGATGTACTTTTGTATACCAAATACAAGTACCACCTGGTATAGTAATGATTAAATAAAAAAAAAAATAAAAAAAATTCAACTAGAAAGTTTTGATTCCTGGAACAAATTATTATAGATTTTGCTAAGGCTTTACTATTATTATTATTAGAATATTTTTCAGCTTTCAAATATTCTTTTCAATTATTATATGTAGTAATGATTAGTTTATTATTTTATAAAAGGAGAAAATTGCTCCTCCAGTTTTTTGTCTCATTGAATCTTATATTAATGCTAGATAATCCATACCATCAAAAATGAAGTCATGTTTTGTTAATTCCTTACTATTCGAAAATTTTCACATGTCAGTCTTGAAATATATTTTTGATTAATTGCTTCATTTTTTTACCTCTTATCAACCCTTTGCAGATTATTTTAAAGCCAGAAAATATTTGTAGATTGTCAGAATTTTTTTTAAGATAATAGTGATTCTAGAAGTCTTACTAATTAACCCATAGCTGGGGGAAAGAGGTAAATTCATACCTTTCCCAAAAGTATTTGCACAAAAGTGAATATAATGAACCTAACTGGAATTGGAACTCAGCTCTTTAATTTTAATAATTCAGAGCCATTATCGTTTGTGCCCCCTGCATGTCAAAGCTGACAGCACCTAGTATTCCCACGCAGTCACCCATCTAGGTAGTGACCAGGCTTAACTTTGGTGATTATACAGGAAACAGTGCTATGTGATATGGCCATGGGTCATTTTTGATAATTATCATAATATTCATTAATTCAGGCAGATCAGTTTATTACTTAATAGCAATAGAAAACCGATCTCCCACTTTATGTCCAATACATATAATTTCATGCCTTCCCCTGTCCTGGATATGATGATAAACTACATCCACATCCTGGGTAAGACAAACTACATCCGATAGCAAGGCCTCTGTTCAGGAGGTTTTGAGGAGCATGGAACCACCTCTTAATTGTTGGTGTTCCCAGGTCCACCCTGACCTGAGGTGGTAGCACCTGTTAGGATCCCAACTATGGGCAAATAGTTACCCCCCTAAACTGGAGTCAAAACACTATGAAAGTGTACAAATAGGTTTTAATACCAACAATACATTTTTTAAAGGAAAACTATTAACAGCAATACATTTTTGAAGGAAAAATATTACCAGCAATATATTTATTTTTAATGTTGGCATTAAATAACCCATTGAGAGATAAACCAAACCAAATTATGCACACCCTCAAAAATGATGGAATGTCTTGCAAAGTAATTTACAATTTAAAGATTATCACATGTCCATCACTTAATATATTTTTGCTAATTATTGTAATTGTAGTAATTCTGGGGAATCAGTTTATTACTTAATGACAATATAAAACCGATCCCCCACTTTATGTCCAGTAGCATATTATATTAATACTATTATTGTACTAAATACTACTACTGTAGGGGAAAAATCATACTACTGGGATTTTTTCAACTCGTGAAATAAGACTATTTAACAAACATGGATCAAAATAATCATGTCAGAAAATTATTGGAAAAATAATAAGTATACCATACCAAACAATCATCATGTTGGTGTTTGGGTCAGTGAGGTGGGGGGGTTGAAGGAATTGAATCATGCTGCCATTTTTATTTGATACCTAAAAGTAACAGCTATCATTGAGGCAGGGGAAGTAACTCATTTGTTCTTTTTGTTTTGATTTTTTTTTTGCTATCTTTTAATATATTTTTATCATTTTTTTTTTCTTTTCCTTTTGTATGAATATTTTACTTATGGTAAAATATACAAACTATCAACAGTCAAAAGAGCACATTTTATTGCAAATTAAAGATTCTACAAACCAAACCATTTATTATTATTACTATCAATATTTTCTCAGATAAGATCTTCATATCTCATAATTAATGCCTACATGCAGCAGCCTTAGGTGTTATGCAATTTTCCTCTGACCGTATGTTTTTGTCACTTTTTGAATTATTCTTCCCATTCATAAAGACTTCCTTTCTGCAACAGTTCCACTTGGCAATCCAAGATACAATAAATCAAGGGTTAATCATTATTAGTAGTAATAGTAGTAGTATTTTCTCAGATAAGATCATAATATTTGGTAATTAAGGCAAGAAGAGTGAACCAAAAGCAACAGCCTCAGATATGCAATTTTCATCTGACTGTAAGTGTTCATCACTTTTCAGATCATTTTTGGCATTCATAAAAGGCTTTCAGCAAGAGTTACACTAGACAATCCATCATAATTTTCTTTATCCATGTCTCTATTCAATCAATCACTGTATGAAGAGCTCCAATGACAACTGGTATGATTGTGATCTTTAACTTCCAAAGGCTTGCAAATTCAAACTTCAATGGTTTAGAGTTGATTACTTTCTTGTCATCCTTTTGCTCTATTTTTGTATCAAAAGGGCACAATGAATCAAGGGTTAATCAATGAATTCTTTGTAGTAGTAGTAGTAGCATTTCATCAGATAAGATCTTAATATTTGATAATTAATTCATGAAGAGCAAACCACAAACAGCATCCTTAGATAATTTTAGATTATTCTTGCCATTCCTAAGAGGTTTCCTTTCTGCAACAGTTTCACTGGACAACCAATGCTAAATTTCTTTATCCATGTCTTTTTTCTGTCAATCATTGTACAAAGAGCACCAATGACAACTGGTATGATTATGATCTTTCCTCAACTTCCAAAGATGTGTGAGTTCAAACTTCAATGGGTCATATTTGGTTTTTATTATTATTTTTATTATTATCGTTATTCATCTGTTTTTTCTCGAGTGAATCTTCTACCACAATTTAATAATTTACTATTGATCCATTCATGATTATCATGGGTTCTTCATCTCTCTACATTGATGAAACTTTTCTTAGAATTATTGCTGTCCCAAGCAGTGCTGCCTTCTGGAGCATCTCTGTTCACAGTCCCATTTTTTTCCAGTCATTTTTGGATTTTGTCTGTCACTGTTCCAATGGTGCCTGTAACAACAAGAACAATTTCTGCTTTCTTAAGCCCCGCCTCCTCCGGTGTGCTATCTCTTGATCCAAATCTTGATACCTTTCCTTCTTTCAATTTCCTTTTGCATTTCTTATCATCAGTGGCTCCAAACCAGCAGAATTAGGGTATCATACAATTCTCCTCTGATTATAAGTCTTCTTCACAACCAACATTCTTAAAAGGCTGCCTTTCTTTAATAATCAATGCCAATTTTCTTTATTTATGTCTCTTTTCTGTCAGTCACTGTACCAAGAGGTACCAATGACAACTGGTATGATTGTGACCATATTTTAACTTACAAGGCATTGCAAATTTAAACTTCACTGAATCATAGTTGGTTACTTTCTCTTCTTCCTTTTGCTCTATACTTGTATCAAAAGAACTTGGTGGATCAATAATTAACCCTTCTCTTTCTCTTTCATCCTTCACCAATTTCTTTTTCTTTCTTTTGTTTTCTTCTTCTTTTTTTTTTTTTTTTGTGCTGTAGTTTCTTATCTCTTCATATTGAAAAATCTTCCATGTTTCTGACTCAATGATTTTTTTGTTTTACAAATGAATTATTATTTTCTTGAATTAATAGGTGCGAAAAATTGTTCTAGACACAATGAAAAATATCCACCCAATTTATAACATTAAGGTAAGTGTTTTTTTTTTTGTTTTTTGTTTTTTTTTAAAAAATAAAATTTTCATTCATCTGTTTTTCTCAATGGTGATATCTCTTCAAACCCATTTTTTAAAAAATTCTTTTTATTCCTTATTTATTTAAATTATTTATATGTAATGTACAAAAGAGATTCTGATGAAAAAAATTGTTTAGCATGACTGTGACAAAAGAGAAAGTCACTTACCGAGAAAAAGGGGCATGTGTGTTCTGTACAATATGGCGAAGACAAAATAGAAACAAGTCAGTCGCAGCTGTTGCTGTAAATGCATCTCAGATATGTTAATATTGTTTAACTTCTCTACCCATTGACCAATGAAAATTATTGTTCTGTCGATAAACATGTTTGATGTTCTCAAATTGGGAAGTAGTTTTTATTTTTCTACCTTGTCTGTTGGCTTGCGTGCAACTGTTAGCTTGTGCCTTGGATTTCTCACTGTTTATGTATATTGTGATTTTTGACATTGGATATGCAATTCATGATTTCAACATTTCTTTCTGTCGCTGGATCTTCAAGTTTGAACTTGTGATTTGTTAATTTCTTTGTGGAATTGAACTGCCATATCAATTTTTGAACAATGACACCGTGAACTAACTTTACTAACAGCAGACCTAGCAAATGATACAATATATCCTTTCCACTTCCAGTCAGTGGAAAACTTTATCCCAGGGAGAGTCAATGTGTTGCTCTACTGGAGGTTAGCATCAGCCATGCTGATGGAAGGCAAAAAAGGTTCTCTCAGATGATTAAAAAGAACGTATCCCATTTTGTAATTTAAAACAATACACCCAAAATCTGACTTACAATGTAATTTTTATTTACAGTCGAACTTAATGTCCTTGTCTTCATTGTTATAATCATAAGATCTCAGCCATTATACCCTCCAACTGTCTGTTAGTCTGGATTATTTGAAAGGAATTTTTGTGCATCTTTCTCCTCCACAAGAGCACATGGTCCCCTTGCAAAATATCACACTGTTTTGCTTTATTTTTTGATTTAAAATATTGCCTTGATTTATACTTGTGTTGGTCATCAGTGTATTTTGCCTGTTTATGTTGTTTTTTTTTTTTAAGTCTTGGTAGTAACGGTAGGGATCTTGTCATGCAGGGATCAACCAATTAGATTAGCTGGAGACACCTGAGTAGACATGTGCGACATATTATGATATGCAAGTAAAAATTGTAATGTTTCTGTTCTCCAGCCTTGTACTTTGGTATGTGAAAATTTAATGGCTTTAGCAAGCATTCTATAAAATCTTTCTATCTATCTATCCTTGAGGGTGGTAGGATATCGAATATTTGCAGAATACCATTCTGCTCACAAAATTGGTTTATATCTATACTATTTAAGTTGGGAGCATTATCTGTAATGATGACTTCAGGGTATCCAAATCTAGAAAATGTTTGATTTAGGCAATTTAAAACGATTTTTGAGTTTGTAGCTATAATTAGATAAATTTCAGGCCATCTAGTGCACCCATCAATTATACTCAAACTATTTTTTGAACTGAACCCTTTATTCAGTCTATAGGATTAGATTGTTCTCATTCTCAATCTGTTGTCCATGTCCAGTTAATTATTCATTTATTGCTTGTCTTGTTTCCACTGAGTCTGAATATCTGTACCAACCAAGCCCAGCTTATATTACCAAATGAACTAACCAGTATTTTAATACACTCTACATAGATTTCAAATAAAGTAAGAAAAAAACTCTTAATGTAACTCCGCATCCCAGAAAGTAAGAAAGAAATTATCATTTATATTTGTATTGTTTCAAACTATTGTTCTCGTCTTGGTTGATATACAATGTGCAATAGGTAAATTGTCAACTGCACAGTATAGTTGGACACTATCTGTGAGAAAAGGTGCACCATGATGCAATTCATTCTACCAGAAATTTGGAAACGGCATGCTGTACTGCTTGGCATTTGTGCCAGAAGCTCCAATATGAACATTTCTGAGTATTTGGTTGTGAATCTGAGGGCAGTGCAGAGGATTCAGAAAGAGTTGAATGAGTCTAATGGTAATTATGAAGGTACGGCAGCTCGGAAAACTCACTCTGATAAGAAAAGAACTCCCAGATTTGTTGGTGAGGGCTTCAGATTCAACACAGAGGCCTAAATCAAGTGCCTTGAGGAGATAGTGGCTGCTAGAACTCTGCACCATGCCACACAGGCAGGAGAATCCAGTCATGGCTATCAGACAATTTCTGCGACCATATCACCCCTTACATCTGGACACCTAACCCCCCCAGACTGCAGCCCCCTTTATTATTATCTATGGGGCCCAGTTGAGTGAGAAACCAAAAAAGCTTTTTGTAACACCAAAGATGAATTGAAGGCAATCAACATGAGAGAACTCCTTTATGACATTAATTCATATAATAGACTACAATTTCTTAAAGAAATCAAACTGTATTCCTAAATCTAACTTCAACAAAACTACACACATCACCACCTCTAGTAATGATGTCCACACAAACATGTATATACACAAAAGCTGAGTATCATCTACCATGTATTCAATTGTGAAAACAGAATAACATATATTTTTATTACTTCAAAGCACCCAATAAAATTTCAGCATGAAATGATACATAAAGTGATGATATATCATTAAACAAATCAATCATTGTTTTTGGCTGATATAGGATATCTCTTGAATATTGTGGTGTTTGTCCCTGTAATGCTAGTTACTGTTTGTACCTGCTAAAACAGTGTTTGACTACCGGATCCTGGGATTGAACTTAAGACCAGTAGATGACAGTAAAACATGTATAACCAATGCCCATATCTATTTTTTTCTCCCCTGAATCTAGCTTACATATTTATAAGTCTACCATTTGACCATACTTCAAATATTGCTGCTATATATGGTCTGGTGCTCCTACTTTATATTTAGAGATCCTTTATAAAATCCAAAGAAGAAACTGCAATTTTATTTGTCCTAACCTGACATCTCAGCTTCAGTCACTTTTCCACCACTGTAACATAGATTTCTTCTACCATGCTGTTGGACTAAGTAACTTATACTTCAAATATTATCAGCATTAACAAACATGGCTTTTCAAATTGGGTTTTATCTAAGCAAGAGTAATTGACATTGTATAATGACTAAAGCATCTTAGTTAATAATCCTGACTGACTTACTATAATTGTTTTTTTGTTTTTTTTACTAACACCTTTTCCATTTAATAGACTCTCATGATAAAAAGAGAACTGGCCAAAGATGAATCATTAAAGAATGAAGACTGGAGTCGATTTATGCCAAAATTCAAATCCAAGACTCATGCCAAGAAAAAGAAGATTGCAAGGAAGCCAAAGAAAGAATACACACCCTTCCCTCCTCCAATGCCTGAAAGCAAGGTAAACTTCATTTCTAAAATTTCCTTCTTCTTCCATATCTTTCAATTTGATGTGCCTACACAAAACCCAAATACAAGAATTTTGCTTTCTTTTTTTCTGTGTTCCAATTCCCTTGACTTCCAAAAATAAATCTTAGTCAAGATTTGAACAACTTAAGCAGCACTTAGCAGCATGAAGTATTTATGGGATGCTTTTTTTTTTGCAATGTAGGATCAACTTACTGCAGGTTTTTTTGTTTTTTTTCTGCCTTTTTTCATTTAAAAGTCTTTTTCTTGTCAGTTACTAAAGACAACAGCTTAAACCATTTATGCATGACACCTAACAAGCTGGGGACTGTCATAATCAGCTCTGGGCACAAAAACCCAAATATATTAGACTAATATTTTTGTACTATAACAAAAAAAAAGTTCAAACTGCAATATTCTTGTACCATAATGAAAAAGGTCTAAACTCTTCATTATGATACAAAAACAAAAAACTTTATGACATTAATTCATATAAAGCATAATTCTTCATTATGATACAAAAACAAAAAATGTCCAAACTCTTCATTATGATACAGAAAATATGATAGTTTAATATATAGAGCTTTGTGCTCAGAGCTGATTTATACCATGACCAACTTGTTTGCTGTCATGCATAAATGGGTTACATGTACTCTATAACACTCTCATATGTTTCAGTACTATTTTCTATGATTGTGTGCATAATTGAACTAAAAATTGTAATTAATAAACTTTGATAAACACTTTCATCTCCTACATTTCAAACATGTTTGGATGCATCTGTGTGTTTGTGTTTTCTATTATTATTATTACTACTAAAGTTCACCCATTACAATGTTCAAGAGCCACTCAAAGTAGAAGTTTACAGAATAAGAATGAGATGTGTGATATGAATGTAAAAGGAAGTTGTAGAAAGTTAAGATTATGAGGATATGGAGGATAGATATCAACTGGCCCTTAACTTGAAGAGAGTAAGAATGTAGTGTTCAGGGAAGCATCCACACAGGGGTCTGTTCCACAAAGTGACTGTTTTGAGTGGAACTTCCTCTTTACAGTTGGAATAGGGAAAATAAGGAAGATTCAACTCAATGATAGCATGGAGAGTCTTGGCTGTAAAGGTCTGAATTGGTGAAACTAAAGAATGCTGCTCATCTGAACATTTGCAATAGATATAGTGACATGGGTAACAGAGTATTGATAGGTTGTTGATGTTGCACCTGTGGAGAAAGAGGATGCAGAGTGGAAAGTGAGGACAGTGCAACTCCTGTCCAGGTATGGCAACAATGCACTTTCATTTTTGGTATTTTGCTGAGACTTCTTCTCTTGTAAATTCATTGTGGATTGTAAGTGCTGTTGTTGCATTGATGACTCATTTGATGAACTCATTCTGAGGCATAGCCACCACCACCACCCCACCACTCTCTCATGAGAGAGAGGGAATTCCATTACCAGGCTGTTGGTGGAGGGAAGCACTAGGCATGCATAGCTTTTGTAGTGGTGCTTTCCTCAGGTACAGATGCAGGTGGCTTCAAAAGTTGTAATGCTTTGCCTGCAATTCTAGCACTACACTGCATGGTTGAAAGCTAGATCACCCGGGGTGGGGCTTATCTTTCCATTACTTGAGGATGGCATTAATGTTGTCCTTTTATCACTTCTCCTGGCCTCCACTAAGTGCTACATTCGAATCTGCATCACCCCACTATCTGATATGCCAAAGAGTGTGTTTTTTTTTTTGTTTTTTTTAATAAAATTTCTCAAATATTCAGGCCAGTAAACAAAAATAAATAAATATATATATATATATATATATATATATATATATATATACTGTTTAATAAATGAGTGCATCTACTCAAATATGAGTATCCACTAAAAATAACATTTAAAGTGATAAAATCTGTCAATTTAATAAATGAAAAATCCATTACTTCTTTATAAAATTGCTTTGTTTATTTTTGGATACAAAACTGAGCAGATATGAAAATTTTGATGAATTATTCATGAAAAGATTTTGCTTAAAGGCGTTATATTGCAAAGTTCTTCATAGCTCAGATCTAACAAAAGATTTCCTTCTACCCAGGGGAATACAGGTTTAAATTCTGCTGGAGAATGCATATCTTTTTTTTTTTAATAAGATTTCTTGAATATTCAGACTGGTAGATGAAAATAAATATATATACTGTTTAATAAATAAACTATATGAGTATCCACTAAAAATAATGTTTAAAATGATAAAAAACACAAAGCAAAGGGCATTTGTTTAGTTTATGCAATGTAATCTAAATATAAACTTAATATCTACTTATTATGGTTTTCACACAAATTTGTTTTATTTCTTATAATTAATGTTCTCAAGTTAAAACTTATAAATTAATAACTCATCATAATCTATATGTAAACTTGATACCTGACCATAATGGTTTTTAACATTTCTTTTATTAAAAATGTTTTGCAAGTTAAATTGTTAATAAATAAGCTAACAATAATATTTCATTAACTTATGATAGAAAATTTATCAAGATGTAAGAGTTGTTTTTTTTTTTTTATTATTATTATTGAGTTGGGTCAGAAGTATGTGTCAATATTATAATTAATTTATATAAAATGTTAAAGAATTTATCAAAAATACACCTTATAGCATCATTTGCACCCAAAAGATTTGGGTTGTAATAATTTCAAATATTGACTAGAGAAATTTTTCTTCTTTGCTACAAATGAAAGGTTTTGAAAGTAGTCAGGCATGGAACATTCAAGAAATTAATGGTTGAATGTTGCTTAAATATAGAAGAAAATTAGTAAAAGTGTTGATTACATGTGTGTGTGTGTTCTTTTAATCGGAAAATAGTTGTATATCAAAAGCAGAAGAATTGTTTCACAATCTACAAGTTTGTATTTTAGGCTTAAGCAGTTGTACATATTTTTTTATTCTTTTTGCAGATTGACAAAGAATTGGCTACTGGTGAATATTTCTTAAAAGCAGGAGAGAAGAAAGCCAAGAAAATGCAAGAAATTAAGGTATGTCATTAAAAAAAAAAAAAAACTATTTTGTAATTATTTCACTGTTTAAAAATGACAATGGTTAGAATAATGTCAAAAAAAAGTTATTGCATGTTATTTCTGTAGAATAACAATACAATAAACAACACTTACCGGCATAAGAGTCCCAGCTAGCATCCAGCTGGCAGACAAAAATAAAGCAGGTTGTAACTTAATACAAACCCTGAGGATTTATTGCAACAAAGGTTACAATTGTGGCACAAGGCCAAAAAGGGGAGGGGGAAAAGGCTGGTCAACACTTACTATCTTATACCTAGCTAATCTGACTCACGACCCATTCATACATTACAATTTACCCATTCACCACAAGAACTCGTCCGTCACCAAACAATCCTCCAACCACCATAATACCGCATCCTCTCAAGGGGAACCTACCAAAAACGCGCCCCACACCATAAAAATTTGATGATAATACATAAAATACATAAAATTTTAATAATGATAGAATGAGAGGGGAGGGAGATGAACCCAATAATCAAATAAATATAAACACAAAATACAAACTAAACATAACAGATGTTAGTAGGGGACCGTCCAACCCTCAAAATAGAGGCCGCTGTATTCTGCCCAGGGGACAAAATCAAGAGGCAACTCTCGCTAAGGGAGTGGGAAGAAGGCTAAAATATTATGCGGGAAAGGGAAAATATAAAGCTGACCCAGTCGAGATAAAAGGGGGCCGAAACAAACTGGGGAGGTTGGGAATCTCGACTTGGATCATAACCAAAGAGTAGCCGGGTTACAGGCCAGGAACAACACTTACTCACATTAACTAGGTACACTGAAGCTTGTCTAATCCTAACCAAGGGGAGGGTTCCACAGGAAGCCACCCCGATGTGCAATAGGTTGACCTAGAAGAGAAAATCAAGGCTAGCCCCGGTCACACGAACCAAGCTCGCCTCTTTTACCCACCTTTCGCTAAAGACTGTCGAATGCAATCGTTTTCTATCAGATCTAATCTTCATCTTGAGCTGATGCTCAAAGAATAGGATTAGATGCTGATGAGAAAGACGGTTGCCCCGCAAGACTTCCTCCTTTCGCGTCGTCCAAATCACCATTCGAGCCGTGGCCAGCAGCGTCAGAAACACCATTCGTTTCACCCCGGAATACGGGGGCGACACATTGTCACACGCGTATGCGCGATCAATGGACACAAGCTGTTCGGGAGCGAGACGAGCCGTCAGCTCGCCGACATGGTCCCATAAGGGGCGGACCCGGGGGCAATGGTAGAAGGCGTGCGCAGCCGTTTCTTCCAAGCCAAGACCACACCGTTCACAGTCTGGCAAATCCGCCAAACCCCATATGAAAGCCTTGTCGTTGAGAGGCAGCCGATTCCGAGCCAATCGCCAGGTAAGCGAAAACTCAGGGTTACTGAGGTAATCCGCCGCTGGCGCCCAAGACCAGTAGGAGCGAAACTCCTCCTCCGACAAGCCGAGCGTATCACGTAGGGAATCCTTCGCGGGCCCCTCCACTAATCCACGATAGAAGACCTTCCTAGGCCGTGACAGGTCACTGGACCGGGGAATGGCCCTCAAGGCCGACCGACACTCGCGGATGAAATCCGACTCGTCCCGGGGTTTACGACGGCGCTCAACCCTCGAGATGGGGGGACTGATGGTAAGGCTAGGGAAGGCGTCCCTAACAATCCCCTCCAGAATCGGATCTCTCCCAGTCAATGCGCGGCGTAGGAAAGCCAACCTAGAGGCACGGACGTGACTCAAGAGGTGCGGCATTCCCAGCCCCCCATGACACGGACGTTTAGTGCAGACTCGTCTGTCGACCCTGTTCACGCGTCCCCTCCATAAAATGGAGGATAGCGATCGCTCGAGCGCCTTCCAATGGGTCCCACAGAGAGGAAGTACAGACAATCGATAAAGAATCAGGGGGAAAATGTATGTAACACACACCTCCGCCCTGCCCTTCACGGACAACCGCCGTCGATTCCAAGTCTTGCCGGCAGAACCGACCTTTGCAAGTACTTCAGACCAATTCTTCTCCAGCTGGAGGTCCGGTCCAAACCACACTCCAAGAATGCGGACAGGTCCATCCGTCCAACCGAAGCGGCCCGGAAGAGCGACCCCCTTCCAGGCACCTAACCGCAAGCCGGAAGACTTGTCGCGGTTTATCTTGGCCCCTGTCACCTTCTCGTACCGGTCAAGCGCCTTCTGTACCGCCTCGATATCGTCCCGGGACGACACGAAAGCAGATACGTCATCGGCGTACGCGGAAACCCTGGCTCGAGCCCCTCCAGGAACGGCGATTCCGCGTAGGGCCGGACTGCCGGTCTCGTCCTTCAGCCGGCGAAGGAGAGGCTCCAACGCCAAAGCATAAAGGAGAGGCGACAGCGGACAACCCTGACGAACCGACCTAGACAGCACGAACGCGTCCGACAACCTTCCGTTCACCTGTACCACAGCACTGGGGGAGCGATACAGGAGGCTAATCCAGCGGCAGAAGTTGGGTGCGAATCCAGCGGCCTGCAGGACAGTAGCAAGGTAGCGATGGTCGACCCTATCAAATGCCTTGGACTGATCCAAATTGATCAGCGCGGCTTGCTCGTCGTCTTTTACACCCTCTATGATCGTGCGGATCAGATGCAGGTTGCTCTGAATTGTTCGGCCCCTCACAGAACAAGACTCGGCAACTGACTGCAAACGCTCCTGCAGGATCTTGGCCATAATCTTTAACTCTGTGTTTAGCAGAGTTATGGGCCTGTAGTCATCTAGTTTCCCCCCACCACCTTTGCCCTTTTTCAACAGAGTGATCACGCCCCTGGTGATCCGATTGGGGATGGACCCCGACCGAAACCAGTTGTTGAACACTGCAGTCAAAATTGGAACAAAGATGTGCGACAGCCTCAAGTACAATTCATAGGGCAAACCATCCAGACCGGGCGACTTGCCTCTGCCGACCTTCTTCAAAACCGCGTAGACTTCGCCCTCCGTGATCTCTCCCTCGCAGCTAGCCGCTTCAGTCGGCAAAAGCCGAGGAAAGTCAGCCAAATAGCTACGAAACTCCTCCTCACGGAGACCAGGCTCCTTGGTAAACCGGCTCTCGAAATGGCGCCGAAACGCCTCGCACATGTCGTCAGTGGCCCGAAGAGTACGCCCCTCCGGGGATTCGACTTCACGAATGTAACGATCGCCACCTCGACGGACCTCTTCCCTGCGCAGATCTGCGCCCAAGTTCACAGCTTCGGAAGACATCTTGCTTAACTTATGTCTAATTACCTGGCCCATGTACCGCTCGCTATTCGAACGATCCAGGGCCTCCTTAGCTAAGGCTATCTCTAGGGGATCCCCCCCAGCCACCGCCCGGGTGTAACTAGTTTTAAGCGTCTTCACCTTGTCAGCTCTATCTAGAGCGAGCCGTTTGCTGAAATCAGTGGTGAAGGACCTAATCCTACATTTAAGGCGTTCCCACCACTTATTCCCGATAACCGCCCCCACTAGCTCCCGCTGCACTAGTCTAATTAGCTGTTCCCGAAAGTCCTCCCTGTCCAGTAAGGACAGATTGAACTTCCAGTAACCAGCCATTCTAGGCCTACAGTCTAACGCCACCCGGGCACAAACGAGTTTGTGGTCCGTGTAGCCTACCCAGTGGAACGTAGGGCAATCTAGTAGATCTATGTCGGCTCTTCTAACTAACATTCTGTCAAGGTAGCTGACTACCTTGTCAAAAGGCCAATTAAGAGCCCACGTCCACATTTTCCCCCCGGGATGATCGACCCGGTATCTATCGACGAGACCATAATCGTCGATCAGATCAACCAGGCTACGATCGCCCCTTCTCCCGCTAGCTCCCCGCCCCCTGTCTAACTTGGGGTCCAGGATGGCATTCCAGTCCCCCATTAAAACTAGGCGCGTTGAATCCACTAGGAACGGCCCCAACCGCCGAAAAAACGAGACCCGCTCCTCCCGGTCGTTGGGCGCATAAACCGCAACGACTCGGAACGAACCACTTTTCACGGCAATATCGGCCACGATCAACCGGCCCTCGGCATCGGTATGCACAAGGTCCACCTTCGCATCGAGAGTACGCCTGACAAGCAAAGAAACTCCTCTGGCAGAACGGTCCCCATATGCTGAATAGACGACAAAGTCAGCGTCCAGCACACACGCATCGGAACTGCAAACAAAGTGGGTCTCCTCGATCGCGGCAACATCCACATCCAGGGACAGAAGGTCCCGGAGAAGGCGGGCAGCCTTACCCCGATCCCTTAAGCCCCTCACATTCAAAGTCGCTATCTTAATAGACATCTTCTAAGCCTGCAAAGAAAAAAGAAGTGCAATAAACCTATTCACATACAGGACGGAAATCTGCGGGTGAAAGGACCCCGACGGATTGTCCCAGGCTCCCCACTCCTAACTCCGACGTCATCCGTCCTTCTGTGACAATCCCGCCGACGTCCGTGGGGTAATTTAGTTTTAGGGCCCTATATAGTGATGGATGGAGACGTACGGGGGCCCTCCCTGCACAAAACATCTGCATTTTTTTCAAATCTTGTGCGCCCATCTCAATCATCCTTATCTCTGGGAAGGCCTCTCTGGCCTCAAAGAGATGGGCCCACACTTTCATATGTTTGCCTGTGTCCCGGATAAGTCCAACCACTCCCGGGGCACGAGGAAAATTTCTAGGATCCTCAACTGATTTGCCGTCAACGGATGACAGCTTGATTAGAGGACCCAACAGTGCTCTCTTGCGGGAGGAGAGATTCTTATCTATCTCCCCCTTATCCGCTCTGCAAATTTCCTCGACTTTGCCGAAGATTCTTTTTTTCTTTTTTCCCCTATCTGGGGGTGGTGGAGTGGGAGTGGATGAACGGGCTGGAGTAGGGAGGGATTGTTGGGGAGTTGGAGGGTCTGATGCAGTAGGAGTAGGTGTGTGCGGGGGTGTGGGGTTGCTAGCAGGGAGTGGAAATCGAGACAGGGAAGGAGGGAGACTCCTGTCAGCTGGAGTGTTTTTTTCCTTTTTAGCTGGTGAAGAGGGGACGGATGTACATCTGTTTGTTTCCCTACCCCTCTCTTCACTAATCTGTCCAATTAGCCTATGAATCTGCTTCACTTGTTCCTCTTGTTCCTCCTCATCTTCCTCCCGGTTTCTTTTCAAAGAGGTGGCCCGTTTGGGAGGCACTTCCTCCACCTCCATGTCGCTGTTTTGCTTTTCCGGACTTTTTTCCGGACTTTTTGGACTCTTCTGCTGTTTTTGTTTCTGTTGTTGTTGTTGCTGTTTTTGTTTCTCTTTTTCGTACACCTTTGAAGGCTGTACTTCTTTTTGCCTCTTTTCGGGCTGTTTCTTTTGGGGCGTCTCCTTCGGAGCTGGATCGCTCATATTTTTTCGCCCCCTATCCACCTCTTTCCAGGCTTCTACGGGAGGTTTTCCAGTTGTCTCTTTCACAACCACTGCTGCTGTTGTTGCTGCTGGAGGGGGCATTGGTTTAACATTTTTGCCAGGGCATTCCTTGGACATGTGCCCTGACGCACCACACGCCCAGCAGCACGGCTTTCTTCCCTCGACAACAACCAGCATTCTTCTCTTTCGGCACACCAGGGTGTTTGGAATTTCCCGAAAGTTTTCCCTGTTGACAGTTATTTGGACTTCTATGTCCCCTGTTTGGATGCCGCTTTTACTGACAAGGGCCTTAACTTCGTTCACTTCACCATATTTAACGAAAAAGGCCCCCATCCTGTCCTCGCTGATATCTGCTGGGACACCGTGAATTGTTACCTTGGTTCTGCGAGTTCCCATGTACTCTGTCTGCATGCGCAGGTTCTTAGTTGAGAGCAGACTTCCAGCCAGTGCCTTTGCCTGCTCCTCTGTAGCTAGGAGTATATCCCACAGAGCGTTTGTCCTACGAGCCAGGAGTTTTGGGTAAATTTGTAGAGACTTCAAGGCCTCCTCCATCACTTCTCTGCCGACACCGATCAACTTCCGGGTCTTTACCTCCGAAGTTAGAAGAGAGATTGTCCTGGTGTCGACTGCATCCAAGGCTTCTTGAATAGTAATGAATTCATTCCCTTGGAATGAATCCTCAAACTTTTTCCTTTGCTCGCAGTAAAAGGCTGGATCTTTTTCTGGCGGCCTGTTTTTACCCCAGGCCGTTTTTGGGGGTGACACCGGTTGTGAAGGCGGTGTATTGTCTTTGTCAATATTGTTGTCGGCCATGATGGGATTTTTCGGCCCACCACGCCGAACAATTAAGCTTTTGTTGCTTTCTTTAACTTATATTGGTGTTTCACATACGTAAAAAATAATAATCAAAAGAAAAGAAAAAAAAACGTACAAACTCAAACGGTAATAAACAACTCAAACGGTAATAAACAACTCAAACAAAAGAAAAAAAATGGACTACGAAAACAAGGAAAATTTACAAAAGAAAACAAAAACTGAAAGAAAAAGGCAAAATAAATACAAAAAGCAAAAATAAAACGGAAAATAAAGAGAAAAAATTAAACAAATGCAAAAATAGAACGAGGAAAACTGAAAGTCAAAAAAGGTTGCAAAAATGTAAACTTAAAGCTTATCTTTTCGACGCAAAGGAAACAAGTCAGTAGCAAAAACAACACACCAGGGGATGAACTTAATACAAACCCTGCAAACTAACTGATGAATCAAGCTGGTATTTATATAGAAATACCTCCACTCAGGTACCAGCAGCCAATCACAGCCCAAGCAATGGACTATCCCACTTTAGCACAATGAGATGCTCCATTGCACCATAAATAGCTCTCTTTCTCAAGGTTGAATTATTCCTCCCTCAGTGCTCCATAACTGAGTGTTTATCTTGACCACGTGATTGCTCGACAATTTCCAAACAAATGATTCTTGTCTGCACTATGATCCAATGAAATTATCAAGAACCTATTCTGTATCGTGAAGTGCTGATCATCTGAGAAGAGCTAGAACTGCTGATTGTGTAGGGTTAGAAACACTGATTATCTGAGTGTCTCAAGACCCCAATCATCTGAGAGTCTCTTGAAGCCCTGATCATATGAGATCTCAAAGGCCCCCAGTCATCCTGAGAAGCACTTGAAGGCCCCTGGTCATCCAAATTTATCTCTGCTTTATGTTGTTCTTGTTTACTTCTATGAAAATAAAATTTTTTATCCATAACCAGAAGTTTATGAAAGCTAGTAAAAGTATTAAAATATCTTACTTTGTACATATAAAAAATGCAAATTGCCTTAGAGAATTGAATTTTGCATTTATATCGGATGAAATACTGAGAATTCCTATCAAAATGTCTTGGCAAAATGATTGATTTCTATTCTGATTCTTAAGATTTCAACTTCCTACAGTTTAAAACAAAAATCCTTTTTTCATACAGAAATCTCTTAGAAAAATATTTACAGAATATTGCACAACTTGTGTTCATAATATATATATATATATATATATATATATATATATATATATATATATATATATATATACATACACACACACCAAGGGAATATCACCTGTAATAAACCCTGATGGCAAATCTTTAAACATATCCCTGAAAGCAATTTCACACACTCCTGGCACTCACACAATATTCAAACCACTGGCTCTGACTTGTGACAGTTAAACTCTTATATATTTACTTTTCTGCCACAAATGCAAAACAAGGAATTATGTTGGAGAAACAGGCACAGAATTGTGTTTTTGGCTAAATAACCATAAAAAAAACCCTCAAAGACAGCAACAACAATTTCCCTGTCATTGCACACTTCAACTAACCAGGCCACAGTCTTGATAACATGAGTTGCATGCTTTTAGCATCGTCATTCAACAGCTGGCAAGAAAAATGCAGATTGGAGTAGAAATATATGTTCAAAACAAAATCGCACATTGAGAGGATAAACAGGGATTTGGATTTACTCAGAAAACTTCCACAGTGAGCCCTCTAACTAACAACAACATTCCTTGGAAGAGTGAGTTTCTTTGTTTATTCCTAGTCTCATTGAAAAAGGATACAGGCATGTCCAAAAATTCCAATGTTAAAAATCTTTCTCTTCATGCTTCGATTCAGTCAAAAAGCTAATATATAATAAATATCATCAATATTATTGCCAATATTGTTATCATTTTGTTGGATTTTTATTCCTCAAATTTTGTTAGCCAGGTTATTAAATCTACATATACAGCCTGTCTGAAGTTCTTATGCAAATCAAATAAACCTCAATAACTCAAAGTTCTCACCAATATTTATCAAATTTAAACTTATCCATTTCCATCTATATTTCTGAGATGAGGTATTATGTACACTATTTACATTATTTGGACTATTGTCCTCATCTTTGTCACCATGTTGCTGAAGACATTAGGTTTATAATACCCAGAAATTCATACACAGATGTCCTCAAGGACACATGGCACAGTGGATAAAGGCATTAGTCAGATCCAGTGACAGGACCCAAAGAGTGCGATTTCAATACCTGCTTAAGGTAGTGGAGAACTTTCAGAGGGAAATTAACAGGAGATAACTGACATCCATTAGACATGGCACATGGAACTAGAACAGTCTCCCCCAGTGGGTGAAATCAAGGGTTCAGTTCGACATTCCAACCACTTGAAGAAGGCCAGAGCGTACAACATGGCGACAAAGATGAGGACAATATTCAAAATAATTTAAATAGTGTTATCCATTTCCATCCTTAGTAAAATATTTAACTTAATTTTCTGTTATTTTTAATGGTTAGTTTTTGAGATATTTGGAATTTGCAAAAATGGACTGACTGAAGTTAGTATGCAGATTAAACTAATATTAATTTAAGACTTCTGAAATCTAATGTAAATTATTTTTTCTTTTTGTCCATAATATATGTTGAAACATGAGGATCTAACAACTGCTTAAAAATAGAAAATACCAAAGTTATTGAGTGAGGGAATGTCCACATTGGAGATATCAAGATAGCTTTTCAGAGATCATCAAACGATAAAGAAGGCTGTTGAAAATATAACTAAGCTGAGTACTCAAAGCAAAAGGAAAGCCTTTAAGAACTTGCTTCCTTGTGATGAATGTAAACTAAAGCAAGTTATAACAAAACAGCTACTTTTGACCAGCGATCAGATCTTTGGAAAAGGCCGGAATTGAGCAAGTCAAAAGAACAAAAGGTGTAGAATACTTTGTAAATGGGATCTGAAAAAAAAATTTCCTAGGCAATCTCCTCCCACTAAAGCAAATATTTTAAAGGATCAAAATTGGACCAAGAAATACATAAAAATTGACTTTTGTAAAGTAATTTTCATGGATGAATCTTGAGCGACATGTGATGAACCTGGGCCAAAGGATAGATTTTATCCAATTCAGACATGCATGTAGCTAAAAGGAAACAGTAGCTGTAATTGTTGACCAAAGCATTATTGGACCATTCAAAGTCAATGAAGACTGAACAGCGCTAACTATTGCAATTTTATGAACAAGACTTTCTTTGCATGGTACAAGTCCCAGCCTCGCAGTTTCAAAGTGAAGTGTGTATTTATGCGCAACAATCCTCCTCCACATGTATCTAAGCTTACCCATGAATGATTTTGAGCAGGGAGAAGATAATGTAAGAAAGAAGGTAATGTAATGGTCACCATCAAGTCCTGATCTGAATCTGATGGAAATTCTATGGTCAATTGTGATGATGAAATTATATGAAAGTGGCAAAGAATATTACAGTAAAGCAGACCTATAGAAAGCAATTAAAATTACCCTGTTAGAAATTGAACCTGCTGAACTGAAGTAAAAAAAAATTAACAAATAGATTACTGGCTGTTTATTGAGAAGAAGGGTCACTATATTAAAATGTAAAGGATTCAAAGGCTTATTATGTGTTTGTTATTTGTTCTATTATAGATGTTGATCAGTTTTTGATGATTTTATTACCTTTTTATTGAAGTAAAATTGATTATTTTCTTTTGCCTAATAACTTCAGGTGGTAGTTTTTTAGAATACATCAAATTACTTCAATAACTTCAATAAAACATATTGATACTACCTAAAATTTTAACTCAGGCTTTGTTTTGACATCTAAATTGATTGTTTAAAAGTTAACAACTTTTTTTTCAGACCAAATTTAAATTATTGAAGTTTATATGATTTGCTTAATCAATTCAGGCAGGGTGTGTGTGTGTATGTATATATAAAATATTTATTTTAGGATATTAAAACAAAAACATGTTAAAAATCACTACACCATTACAATCATGTTTCAACACCACAAATGTGTCTCCTCGGGCAATATCAAACCACTGGCAAGCGAAAGATAAATTTAATTTCAAAGGCAGAATATGTTAAAAAAAATAAGGTCTGTGGACTTTGCTGTGAATAACCAACTGAATATGACTTATGGTAAATTCAAACCCATGGGAAAAGATTTTTTTTGATATAGGTCATAACATTAAGTTGTCTGCATATAAATCCTAGACAATTTCCTTATGGACAGATACAAGTTGTTACATTATTTTGTTGAGACCTCTTTGAAATTAAATGTTACATACAGTGGAATTATACTCTATTTATTCTCATTTTATCTGAAGATATATAGATAAGGCAGTTGTATTTTGACAGAATTAAGAATGTTTATAAGAAAGTTCATTTCTAGTATAAAAAAATCTGTTCCGTTATATCTCTTAGTGAATGGTTCTTTCACGTGTTTTCTTTGGACTTGCAGGATAAGCAAAAGAGTGCTGCCGCCCGACAGAAAGAGAAAAGAAGCCAGGCATTTATTGCCCCAGAAGAGTCTGCACCAGCCACAAAAGTGCCCAAAACAGGTAAAACTTGCACTTTTCATTATGATTTTCTTTTTTTCCGCAACTTTTTTTTTTCTCCCTCAAAGTATGTTCTATTTTCTTTGGAGTACTATTTTTAATTAAAGAACTTAATATAAAATTTACTCTTCTTTTAACAGCTTTTTAAAAAATTTCTTTTCTTTCTGATGCTCATTTCTGATTTGCTTTCTCTCAAGTCAATCACAGTTTTTTACCTAGAGACTTTTAAATTTTAACATCAAGACATTGAATAAATATATTCATGTCTGTCTTTAAATTTCGAGACAACTGCAGCAGCTAAAAAAATTTTTTTACTTCTTAGGTACTTTTTTTCTTTTTTAATCGTTACTAATTATTTTTGTAGATGCTGACGTTGACATTGAATCCCTGAAAAAGAAAGTCAAAAAAGCGCAGGTAAATACTGACTTTTACTTTGCAGTTCACATGATTTATTAATGATTAGTTCACCAATATCATCAAAAATGGTGGCATATTTTGTTGAGTCCTTATCATTATCAGAAAGATTTTACATGTAAATCATTAAATATTTTTTTTCAATTATTGTTCTTGTATTTTGCTCCAGGTTTTCTAATCATCTTGAAGCAGTCTGCTTCCAACATAGCCACTGCAAGGGAGATAACTTTGATACATCAAAAAGTTACAGACATTATAGATAAAAAAAAAAAAAAGAACTTGCAAATATATTTGATATATTCCATATATGATGAAGAGAGCATATATTAAATAATAACAAAGCAATTTAAAACATTTAAATACAAAGATGGAGGATGGGCAGGTTTAAAGACATTGGTTCAAAAAGTGAACAAAGTAGGCTGAGTTCTAAAACACCAAATCAGGGC
>OZ010582.1:54822645-54832645 GCA_963932145.1 Acanthosepion lycidas | reverse complement strand
ATTTCATGTTGCAAATTTTTCTTTTCTTTTCAGAAAAAAAAGAAATCTTAAAAGAAACTTTAGTCTACAGGACAAGAACACATCTTCATTCAAAGTGTATAAAACACCCACAGATAATGTATATTTTAGATGAAGGAAGATCAAACAACAGATGTTTGGTGTAAATATATATATGTTTAATTATCTTTCAGTATTTTGTCTTTAATGGATATACATCAAATACTTGGATAAATATATAATTAGACCTGTAATCTGAAATATAAAATTTTGGTTCTATATTGAAGTTGACTTTTAGATATTTTAATAAACTGGCTTCAAGAGAAGATTAGATTTCAAACTTCAGCTTAATATTTGTTTATATATTTGGTGTATATTCATATACTAAAAATAAAACCGACACCTTGTGAAATAATTAAACTTATATATTCGTTAATTTTATTTCATTGTGTATAAAAATCAGGACATTGTACACTAAAGAAACATCATATCTTGTTGTTAAATGTGTTTTTGACAATAAACATAGCAGTAATATATATATATATATATATATATATATATATATATATATAAATAAATTACTGATATGTTTATTATTTGTTGGCAATTTGTAATTTGTTAGCGAATGATAGGGAAAAATATTTAATCTTTCAGTGGATGAGTTGTATTGCACCCACACATAAAGAAATTTTAAAATTTTAATTCAAAAATCAGATTTGTAAGAAACAGTAAATATGATAAAAAACCTATTGAAAACTCAAGTAGAAACTATTTCAGGTTAGTAGCTAGAATGACTAACTTGGAGACTAAACTCTATAAATATGTTAGTCAATTACAAAGACAAAAACAGTTTGCAAAGCAATTGCCTTGACAGTTGGTCAGTTGTAAAAGACTACAAATAGGCAACACCCTAGAAATAAAGTTATTTACATAAATTTTAGCTAAATATTGAATTTATATTTCATGAAATTTAGCTATATGCCAATTAACAATTATTATTAATACAAATGCTACGAATAGATTTTGGT
The DNA here is from genome assembly GCA_963932145.1 of Acanthosepion lycidas. Taxonomy (NCBI): domain Eukaryota; kingdom Metazoa; phylum Mollusca; class Cephalopoda; order Sepiida; family Sepiidae; genus Acanthosepion; species Acanthosepion lycidas. The sequence goes on along the minus strand of OZ010582.1, from coordinate 54,831,620 downwards.
TCCTCCTGTGTTTGTAGAAGAGAAAGAGGTTTCAATTAACCAACTGAGAGAAATTGGAATTGCTACAAAACGTCATCTCAAAAATGCAGCCATTTTATAGCAAAAGAAAAATTCATCTGTCTTTGAATATGTATTGATCACAAAATACTTTTATCATTTGTAAAGTTATTTTTTGATTGTCTTTCTGAAAAAGGTGGTGAAAGACATCTTGAGTCACTCATCAAAAATGTAAAAAGTCACTTTTTTTTTTTTTTTTTATATACAGAATAAAAAAAAAAACAACTTTTTTCTTGTTAAATTGTTTCATTATTTTTATGTGTACATTAATACTTTCTCTCCTCAGATTATTAAGAACACATGTTTTGTAAGAGAACTTTGATAATTCATCTCTTATTTCATCTTTTTTCCTATGGAGAAAATAGTATAATTGTCCTTGATAGTAGATATGATGTTGAATTCATTCAACTTTAAATTACAACTAAATTATGAGAGGAGGTGGATACATTCCCTTGTTGACATTCAACAAGCAAGAACCCTCAAACTTAAAAAAAAAAAAAATACATTTTGCTTGCATATTTCATAGACAAAATGTACCAACTATTATGGGATAGTTTTTGTTTTTTAATGAAAAAGTTGAAAATAAATAGCATAACATATTTTTGCTGCATGAAATCCAATAGATATCAAATGAAGCAAAAATTACATGAGATTTTTTTTTTTTTTTTAACATGCAAAATATTTTGTAACAAAATTTCTCTTTTTTTTTTTAAAATTCACAGGACTTCATATTTTTTACGAAATAGACCAAATACAAACTTTCTGTATAAATTTCTGGGATAAGGAGTTATCATTATTTACACTATTTACATTTGGACTATTGTCCTCATCTTTGTTGTTATCATGTTTTGGACGTTGTGCCCTCCAGCCTTCATCAGGTGTCTATCAATCCAGCTAACCTACATAGAATTCCAAATGGAACCCTTTATTTAATCTATGGGGTAGACTGTTCTCATTCCATTGTTTGGGGATATCTGATCTAGTTCTTATTTTTAGTACTTGTCAGTTATTTCTCACCTGTTTCCACTGAGTCCAAGTATACACTGCCCAATCCTGGAATTGAACTCACAATGACTGTCACAATAATAATAGCCTAGTGTATTAAAGCATCGGTTCATGAATTTGGTGACACAGTAATTGTGAGTTCAATCACTTGGATAGGTAGTGTGTACTTGGATGCAGTGGAAACAGTATGGAGCAGTACTACGAATAAGAACTAGATGAGCTCTCCCTAAACATGGGCAGTGGAATGAGAACATTCTATCACTGTTGATGGTTCAGGGTTCAATTGAGAATTCCCTGTGGGCTAGCCAGAACAATACAGGTCTGATAAAGGCGGGAGAGCACAACGGACAAAATGTGATGATAATTTATTGTTAGTGTTTACTTCATCAATTTAGCAATTTATTATTTAGTGTTTACTTCATCTGACATCCTATTTGAAACAAGATCAGATTAATTGTATGAAATGAAAGACATTTTTAAGGACAAACAATCATTGCTTATTTTTAGGTATCAGGTTTACAGTCTTTCATCTGTTTTTACTTACATCAACTTACCTACTTGTAGTTCACATGGCACTTATTTTAATATAGGGTTACTTAACAGGCTTCAAATAGAATAATAAAAATAATTTTCTCCATATGGAACAACAATATATAAATTTTTATATATCAAGAAAAATTTTGGAGGAAAGATGGTATGACAAAGTGGAAATGTTTTTGTGTGATGTGTTTCGTCTCTTAGGACTTCATTGGATTTGGTTTGTTTCCACTGATGCAACTAAGCATGCTCACGAATGAGAGCGGCCCGGAATTTTAAATATAGAAAAAATAATTTTTTTTTTTTTTTTTTCTTTTTTATGCGTTTTGGTTATATAATCTAACCAATTTAATTTAGACTTTTTCTTTTATTATTAAATATCCCCACATTGTGAAATTTAAGAACTTGGATGCAAACTTAATGTAGATGAACTAGAGATTAAAGCACTTTCTAAATATTTTCATCTTAATTGTTTTCTCATTTAATTAGAATAGCATTTTTTTATGTCAAAATTGTGGTCAGTTTCATTATTGGAGAAACTTCTAAGTAGTCTAAATAAAAGATGATATGAACTCAAGACATTTTAGAAAACAACACATTACATGGATGAGACTGAGCATTTTCGTCTTAGTGTGTAAATTACTCTCGAGTAGTTTGCAACACCATATTTATCATCTGCATCTCTGTCTTTAGGCAGAGTGCGCTCATGGGTGGCTCCATCAAAGGACAGTCACAACTGAGGAAAATTATACTGAGAGGTGCCCGCCCCTGGGGAACAGCTGCCTGAGGCCGCACCCTCTCATTACACCAGAGAGAAGGATCGGTGCTTGCACCGAGGCTAGCGCAACCAACGGTGTATGTGCTTCGGCTCCCCATATTAAACCGACCATGTGTCCCAACTTGACCTTGTGGGGCGTTGAGTAAATACAAATTAAAAGAGAAAATAATTCACTAAAACAAAAATATTTAGAAAGAGCTTTAATTTCTACTTCATCCACAGTAAATTTGTATCCAGGTTCTTACCTTTCACCATTTTGGCAAATCTTCTGTCAATGTCAGATAATTAATAACAATGATGGAAACAAAAAGAATCTAAATGAAATTGGCTAGATTATATATCAAAATATATAAAAACAAAAAAAATTTTTTTTTTCTAAATTTAAAATTCCCAGCATGTCTCATTTGTGTGCATTTGTAGTCACATCAACGTAAACAAACCTAGTCTGAAGTCCTAAAGGACAAAACATGTCATATAAAAACTTTTTTGTACATCTCTCCCTATCTATCTATCTATCTATCTATCTATATATGAAAACAATAAAATCCAAAATCGCCTTATATGTAGAATAGACTATTTCGGTAAATGAGGATATCAGTTGTCTGTCTTATCAACCCTATTGTGGACCGAGTTTGCATCAGAAATAAAAATTTATCCATTTCAATGTTTCAGCCAGACGAAAAACAAGGTGGGTCAGGGGAGGGTGAAAGGTATTTGTTTTATTAAGGAAGAAGTTTTATAAAATTAAGCCCAAATATTAACCGTATGAAATTAATTTGGGGTTATATAAAGAATGAAATATTAATTTAAAATGAAAAGAGGAATAAAAAAGGGTTTTAAAGAAAACTTTAAAATATATAGATAAAAGGATATAATAATGAATTAATGGAAAGAGAGTAGGGGAAAGTTTAGAAATTATAATTAATATAGTGTAAAGAGGTTATAGAGAGGGGAGGAAATATAGAAATTAGAATTAGTTATACTTTCAATATTTGAAGAGCGAGCTATATTAGGGAAATATAGTAGCTAATTAAGTCGAACCTATATAGTAATTTGAATTTTTTATTTGTTTTTATACCGATATTTTAACACTAATTCATATATATATATATATACATACACACACACACTCCTTTTTGCAACCCAATATACATGACGATAAAATCTTAAAAACTCTTGTCTATTAGGCAATAAATTACTTCGCTTAACATTCTCGTTATTGTAATTTTCTTTACATAGAAAGTTTTAAGAATATTTCAAAGCATTCTCAAATGCAAACTTTGAAAAATTAACCATATTTTCCTCCCACATTACTTCTGTGTACAAATAGAAGTTACGGAATTAAATCTACACATTTACCTTGATAAAGTTTCTCAAGAGGCAAAATGTATTAGTAAATAAATGTTTTCCTTTTGTCTTATATATATATATATATATATATATATATATATATATTTTATGGCTTCAACTATAGATAAAATGTATTGTTGGTTCTTTTTTTTTTTTTTTTTTTTTTTTTATATAAAAAATGCATTGCTGGTATTTTTACTATAAAAAGATATTTTTATACTTTCATAACGTTTTGTTTTTGTTGGAAGGTTCACTATTTGTTTTCCCATAGTTGGGACCCTAAAATGTGCTACCACTCCAGGTCAAGGTGGACCTGAGAACAATAGCAATTAAGAGGTTGTTCCATGCTCTTCAAAAGCTCTAATCTCCCAATCAGAAGTCTTGCTGCCATGATGTAGTTTATCTTCATACAAAGGAACTATTAGGTCGGTGCAAAAATAATTTCGGTTTTTGACGTATTTTTAACGTCAAAAACCGACATTATTTTTGCACCAACCTAATGGCATTTCATTTACAGGTTCTGTATCTGTTATGCTTTTGACATTAAGGAAACTTGTTTTGTCTGTATTGAGAGATAAACTGAAGTAATATCACGTTTGGAATAGTTTGCAAACAATTATGAGGAAGAAGAAAAAAAAAAGTAAAAAATGAGGTAAAGTAAATGATTAAAAAAAAAAAAAAAAGAAAAGAAAAGGTAGTTGGGAAGAGATTAAAAAATACAATTACTAAAATTTCTACTATTTAGGAGCCCAATGTTCCATAGGTAACGAGAGATACTAAATAACTAACTTAGAAACAGGAAATGTTCATAATTTTTTTTTTCTTTTTTTTTCTTCCTTTTTCTGGAGAAGAATTCTAATTTTATTTTGAAAAACTGAATAAATTTTTAAAAAAAGGGGGGTGGGTATGCAGCAGCATATGAGTTAATCATACCATTGTTGGTGATAATATTCTACCAAGACTTTTTCAATTCTAGAAAATAAGTCTTCAAAGGAAAAATAAAAAAAATCAACTTTTCCCAATTTCTAAGGCAAATACTTACCCGTATGGTCTTCTGCAGTGAAAGTGATTGAAGCACTTTCAACAACCTTGAATTCTTTTATTACTTCAACCTGCCTCATGATGGGCCATATCTTATGCGGTCCACTGGTTGGAGAAGTTTGCTCATGCCTGATTTTGGATTTATAATATAGTGAAGGAGACATGGTAGAGTAATAGATACTGGCTCAGATTGAGGAATTGGAAAGCCAAGTTTGGATTCCAGTCAATTCCATTACTTTCACTTACGTGCTAATACCCTTGGTTCTATAGCCTTGGGTGGCAACTGGTCTACTGCAGAAAGAAATGGCTACCTACTGCAGGAAAAAACCTGCCTCGTCAGTCATGTATCAAAAGATAAATGTCACCTAAGTGTGTATCAAGCATTGACTAAATATAGTGAAATCAGATTGAAAAAGCTAAAAACTTTTTTCTTGTTGTTTGTTTGTTTTTGTTTTTTTTGTTTTTGTTTCTTTTTTGGTAGAGTGTGTGACCTTTCAACTCTATCATTCTCAGGGACTCACAACTACCACTTTAATTCACTGGGTCTTGTCTCTCCTGCTGAAAATTTACATATTTTGTCTGTTTTTGTTTTGTTTTTTTAAAAAAAACAAAAAACAAACAGCATATAAATAAATAAGACTGGTGAGTATTAAGTGATACAAGTTATTTCCCCTTAGCATGGGAAACAGAATGAGAACAATCTACCCTGGTGGATTAAATAAAGGATTCAATTTAAAATTCTGAGAAGGTTACTGAGTACAACAACAGACACCTGAAGAAGGATGGAGAGTCCAACAGCCAAAATGTAAGTATGACCACCAAGATGAGCAGTCTAGTATGAACTATAATTGCAATATTAGCTATTTCCTTATAAGGAAACATTCAGCATTTATTGACTGAATAGCCAGTTTTCTATGTGTTGTCTCTCTTTAAGGTGTAGACAAACGTGGCTCTCCACAATTCTTGTCCTTAGTAAAGTCTGTCTTTTTGCAATATCTCTTAATCTCTATTCTTCTAACCATTTACATAAGCTTTTTACGTAACTTATACACGGCTTTCTTCTATCCCTCTTATCTTCTTCAATCAGTCCTGTAAGTATTAAATTTTTCAAACCATCTTTCCTCATGTGCTCAAGAAATTTTCCTGATGTTAAGTATCCTTTTTGTTTCCATTTTCTCTAAAACTTGTCATTGCTCACATGTTGAGTTCATGGCATTCTCAGTCGACTCCTTGACTCCTTCAGGCTAGGATCAAGATGTAGTATCTGTTCTCATTTCTTTTGCTAATGGTTATTATTAACCATTTTCTTATATGAAAACATTCATTTCTGTCTTCTATCAGCATGGCTGATGCTAACCTCCAGGTGAGTGACTCTTTGCATCTTCTAGGAATAACATTCTCTGTTGACATGAAGTGGAAAGATTATATTGAATCAACTGCTACTGGGAAAGTTGGTTCACTGTGTCAGGCTAGACAATTTTTCTCTCTAGAATGTATCTTACATATTTATAAATCTACCATTCAACCATGTTTTGATTATTGTTGCCACATACAGTCTGGTGCTCTTGCTTTATACTTTAGTTTCTTGATAAAATCCAAGAACCTGCAATTTTATTTGTCTTGACCTGGCATCTCGGCTTCAGTCGCTTTCCCACCACTATAACGTAGCTTCCCTCTGCCTTTTCTATAGGTACTTTCATGATAATTGTTCTGATGAACTTTCCTTGGTACCTAGAGTTTATAAATTTAAGTGTAGTACTAGATTGGCAACAAGGTCTCATCATTTTACAATTGAACTGGCTAGATGTAACTAAATTCTTTGCTAACAGTTTCTTTTTCTCTCCTATGGAACTCTCTTCTAGCTTCTTGCTTTCCAGCCAACTTCAAAAATTTCAATGCAATGTCAATTGTTATCTACTGTCTTCTTCATTCCTCTTCTTTTATTGTTAATTTTTATTATTAACTAGCTTAAATACCACCCTATTGGATGGCATTTAAGCTAGCTGTTGCAGAAGGCCCTTGATTGAGCCTTTATCACAATAGGTAGGGGGAAGTAGATGTGATAGGCAACAAACTACAGAACTCAAAATTGATCACTGCATTTACATTAAAATTTAAGCTTACTTTTAAAAATTCAAGAATAATTCTTCTGCCACCACTTAATTTAAAGACAATTTGATGTATATAGCTCCTTACTTTCAGTACACACAATTATTATTTCATCAGTAACTTTTACCAGATTTTGCAATTAATTTTGATTATTCCCAAATTTATTTACAAGTTATAAAAATTGTTATACAAAAAAAATTGTCACAAAAAATCATGTAAAAAAATCGCCAAAAACAATCGCAGTAATGAAAATTGAAAATTTCAGGATTACAGGTCCAGATCCAGCCCAGAATTTTTTTTAATTTGCTCACAATCAGCCTGATTCCAAAATGGTATATGTTAGGCTACAGTCTCTCAGAGAACAGTTGAAAATGGAGACAATTTTATTTTGAAACATTGTAATTTGAGAACAGTATTTTTTTTCATTTGAACATGAGCTATTGAAAGTTAGAGTTGTGTCCCTTTAATTGTTTTTATCAGTAGAAGCCAAGATGGTGGAATCTGAAAACAATTGCAGTAATGAAAACTTGGGAATCCAAAATTTCAGGATTCCAAACCCGACCTTTAATTTGCTCACAGAGTTTGCCTGATTCCAAAATGGTATGATATGTTGAGCTATTTATTAGATTGTTTATTTACACTATTTATTATACTGTTTATTGGAATGGTTGGCAAAACATCAGCTAATTGCCAATTGTTTCAAATTTTATAAAATAGTAAATAATAAAGATTTCCTTTGTAGTTGTTTCACATATTTTAATAATTTAGTAAATATTTAGAAATTTTTGAATAAAATTGTTTTCACATTTCTTTCTTTAGAAATTGATAAATTCTAAATATTGCATTGCATTTGTTTTAATTGTATTAGTTTTTAAAATTTAAATATAAAATTATTCTTGTAAATAAACAGTCTATTAAAAAGTGATTAATATTTTTGTTGTAAACTCTCAAGGACAAAAAGAAATATATAAATTCATATTCATCATATGTTCAGGTTTTATTCTAATCCTCACTTTTTAAAACAAACATTGCTGAAGAGTGAAAGTAATTAAAATAAAAGCAGTGTAATTGGAAAAACCCTCCTTTTGACATTCCATCTTATTGCAGGTACAACAATCCATGTTTGCCTTTTTTTATTTTTCTTATTCTTTCACACTCAGTGATTCCCCCCCATCCACTTATGTCTTAGTGGCTTTATTGCCTTGCTTGGGGTGAAACAATTAAAAAAAATTCATTGGACACTGTTACTGTTCATTGAAATTTATAACATTCTTTCCCTTAAAACACTCTTTCAGGAAAATAGGTTTCTTAAGTCCAGTAACTGTTATTGCTCTTTCCAGTATTGACTGGAGCTTGCTTCATTCTTTTTTAGTGTAGAAATCCCTGCAGCTATTAATGACTGATTGGAGATCATTTTCATTTTCAGTTTTACTTTGTCAGACATATCAGACTTCGTATTAAAACAGTAGTAAATAGTTGTGTTATTAGTATAAATATATAATTGGGACATATTAGTATATATAGTTTGCACATCAGACTTACTATTATATTCCTAGTTGGGAATTGATGACATCGAGGAAACCATTGACAAAGATAAGAATCAATGTAGGCTCAAGTATAGAGCCCTTGAGATACTGACATTAATATAAAATAATCTGTCTGTTCAACACAACCTTAATTACCACTAATGTTGGCAATTACATTTGTTAGTAATACATACATACATACATATATATACATACATATATATATATATATACACACACACACACACACACCCCTGTTCAAAATCTTAAGACCAGTTACAAAAGGGTTAAAATAATATAAAATAGTGTTACTTTAATCAAAATATATTTGCAAAAGATTTACATTTAATTAGAAAATGTAGTTTATCAACAAACGTGAAAATTTTAAGCTTTTAATCAATTAATTTAAACACACATTGAAAAAAGGATTTTGGGGGTTGGTCATAAAGATATGATCATGTGTGAAAGAAATAAATTACTGGACAAAAATTTTCGAACTAGTCAGTGTGCTCATAGATTCAGGCATGTAGACATCTATGTAGCTCACTTCCAGCATTAAATTTCAGATTTTA
>OZ010582.1:54652645-54817645 GCA_963932145.1 Acanthosepion lycidas | reverse complement strand
AACGCAATCTCATTGAATAATGCACAGAGAGGTTATTAAAATGAGACCACTTTGCATACGTTTTGTGACAGATCAATGCCAAAATATCTTTAGCACATCAACGACTTTCCAGTAATTTGTATTGGATATAGATCGGTAGGCAAGTCTGTCAGATACTTTACTTCTAATAATCTTTATCAATCAAACAAATTCAATGAGTTTTTTTCCCCTCAGTAACATCATCTTTTCTGATTCAATGTTACAATATTATAATGTACTTCATATAGATTGGATATGCAATTAGTATTAGCATTAGTAAAACTGGTGGCTGCTTTTGGAATGATTATATTGAATCAATTGCTAGGAAGGCAAGCAAGAAGAAAGAACTAAACATCAATTGCAAGAAGACTGAATTCATAGTTGTTACAGTGATTGATATGCCATAAAACCCAACCAACCAACTAACCAACCATCATAGTTGTTAGCAAAAGGAACAGCCCAACATATTATAGATTGGAGATAGTGAAATTTAACATGTGTAACAATTTAGATATTTGGGAAGCATATTAACAGAGGATGGAAATTGCAACATAGAAATTTGAAGGCACATTGGGATAGTGAAAGATGCCCTCCAGAAGCTGAACAAAGTATTAAAAAACAGAAAAAAATATCATTAGTTTGGTTTATTTTGTTTTATAGCATATCAACCTCAATGTGTTATTTAATGCCAACAAGATTTTTATTGCTAATAATTATTGCAAAAATGTATTGCTGCTAATATACTTTTTTTTTCTTCAAAAATGTATTGCTGGAAATTTTTTTTTTTTCCAAAAAATGTACTGCCGGTAATATTGTTTTTTTTTTCAAAAATGGATTGCTGGTAAAAAATTTTTTGCTTCAAAAATTTATTGCTAGTAATATTTTTTTATGAAAAAAAGTATTGCTGGTATTAAAATCTATTTTTACACTTTCATAGTGTTTTGACCCCAGTTTGGTTGTGGTGGGGTCAACTATTTGCCTATAGCTGGGATCCTAACAAGTGTTAGGGTGGACCTGGGAGCACTAGCAATCAAGAGGTGGTCCCACACTCCTCAAAACCTCCTGATCAGAGGCCTTGCTGTTGGATGTAGTTTATTGTCTTACTAGGATGCAGATGTATTAGGTTGGTGCAAAAATAATGACATAATAATGTCGTTTTTTGACGTATTTTTAACGTCAAAAAACGACATTATTACATCATTATTTTTGCACCAACCTAATATTTTATCATCTTACCCAGGATGCAATATCATTAGTAACAACGAAAATAGTATTGAAGTGTTATATAGTATATAAAAGTGAATGCTGGACAATCTCCTCACAGATAAAGAGACTTGAAGCAACAAAAATGTGGTTCTACAGCATAGTGAAGAGAATACCATGGACCAAATACATGAACAATGAGAAAGTTCTAGAGAAAAACAAAAAGGACCTTTTTAATTAACATCCAGAAGAGACGGTTGAAATTTCTGTGGTACATAATGAGGAAAGAGGACTTGGAAAATTTCATACTCACAGGACAGACTGAAGGTAAGAGTGCTAGAAAAAAACAATGCACAACCTGTCTGGTGATCTTCAGCAAATGAATGACAAAGCAAGGTTTGGGAGAAATACCAAAACAACAAAAGTTAATGTTATTAAGGACCAAAAAATTGTGGAGGGTCATGATCGGCAACATCCTGAAGGGACATGGCACATGGAAGAAGACTGCGAGGAAAGTTGGCTCACTATGTTGTGGCAGACAATTTTTTCTCACCAAAATCCATCTTGCACATTTATAAATTTACCATTCTTCCCTGCATTGAGTATTGCTGCTATGTCTGGCCTGATGTTCCTGCTATATATCTTGAGATTCTTGACAAAATTCAAAGGATCTACAATGTAATCGATCCTGACATGGTATCTCGACTTCAGTCACTTTCTCACCAATATGACATGGTTTCACTCTTTTGTGACGTCAACGAACACTCGTTGCCACTTTTGTAATACCAATGAATACCCCTTGTCACTTGCTTGTAGTAGAGCCTTTGTAATCACAGATACAACTATAGTACATCAGTGAACAATGCTGGTGTCAGACGCCTTCAAATATCACTCACACTAATAGTACTTGCTTGATAATACTCGCTCAAACAGTAATCCATATAGTGAAATAGTATAGAGAATAGCAGTTTGTATAGTGATAGAGGATAGAGTAGAAATGTAGATCTGTATAGTATAGAGGATAGACTAGAAATGGCGTTCAATCAGATGCCAAGCTAATTCCTACTTACATGTTTCCTCTATGGTCATGTGATCTACTTAATTCAATAATGGGATCACCTGTGTTTGCTCACTGGCAATCTAAGTTCAAACTCAAGTGTCAGCAGCGACACTTTATTCCTGTATAACACTCTCTGTCTGTTCCACAAATATTTTCATAGCATTTGTTCTGATGAGCTTTCATCCTTGGTGCCTCGACTGCATGAATTTAAGAATGCTACTAGATTGGCAACTAAGTCTCATCATTTTACTCTTGAACTAGCTAGATACTACCATACATTTTATTTTAATAGTTTCTTTACTCACTCTACTGTGGCTCTCACTTGTGATTTCCAACTTCCACACCACCTACAATCTTCAAAAATTTCAATGCAACACCAATTGTCATCTTCTATCTTCTTATCTTTTATTGCACTCTAGGGACATTGTTATTAATCTATATAATAAATGCAAATGACAGTGTGTCACACTTTTTCAATTAAAGGGACACAACTCTCAAACTTTCAATAGTTCATGTTACAGAAATTAATGATAACAATTTTTATGACTTGGAAATAGTTTTGGAAATAATCGAAATTAATCACAAAATCCAGCAAAAATCATCCATGAAACAAAATAATTATTTGTACTGAAAGTAAGGACCTATGTATATCAAATTGTTTTTTAATTAAGTGCTGACATAAGAATTATCATTGAACTTTTAAAAGGTAAGCTTAAATATTAATGCAATACTTAAATGCAGTGATCAATTTTGTGTTCTTTTGTAGTTTGTCGCGAAAAGAAATCTTCACCAACAGGGGAACAGGCTGCAATCAAAAGAGCCAAGGCTGCAGCAAGGAAAATAAAGTCCTGTGCAAATGAGAACCCAGATCAAATGGCAGCCAGGAGAGCTTCCAATGCTGAGAATATGCAAAGACTTAGGGACTCTCAAACTCCTGAACAAAATGAAGGCCCAGTCAAGAGCCCTCCACAGGAGTTAGCATAAATACCACCCAATAGAGCAGCTTTTAAGCTAGTAATAAATAAAAATAAAAGGATAATAATAATAATAATAATAATAATAATAATAATAATAATTAAAGTAAAATAAAGTAAATACCATTAAAACATTGTTTAAAATATTAGGTTGGTGCAAAAATAATGACGTAATAATGTCATTTTTTAACGTCAAAAAACAATATTATTACGTCATTATTTTTGCACCAACCTAATAAATAAAAAAGAAAAGTTCCAGAATTCAACAGAAATCTTTCCTGCCTGAAAACAGACTTTGTACCAAAAATCACTGAATTCAGTCTCTTCACTAATGACTGTTAGAAAGTCAAGATGTCCAACTCCTCTTTACGGGACATTGCTTGTTATAATACAAAGTAACTTCTTCCTTTTATTAAATACAACCTTAAAACACTTGTAACTAAAATACACACACACCAGTACATAAAAATAAATAAATTTTAATTTACAATTTAACATGCTTTTAGTGTTATTTCTGTGTATGTTTTTTTTTTTTGTTTTATTTATTTCTGTGAACACAAGGCTATTTCTGCTGGTATGATGTGACTGACCCCACAATGCTTTCTCCTCACTTTTTCTCATTCTCTTTTACTCCGAGTAACCCCATGCATCCTAGTGTCATTATCACCTTGCTTGTAGTGAAATGGTTAAAAAAAATGAATAAATAAATAGATTTAACTAGATGTAAGATTAAAGAAGCTATATAAAGTGTTAAACCACCTTAGTATATGATTAAACAACCTAGATGCCAGATTAGCCTTTAACATTCAGCCCTCCCAAATCTGCCTCATACATATTGGCTTTCAATATTTGATCCACCATAAACTGCCACATGTATACTCTGCCATAATCTATGATGACATTATTGTAAATAATGCAGGAATTCTCATAAATGCTGAAACTTCAAGAGCTGATGTTTACAGGGCGGGTTTGAACATGTAGAATTACACAAATTGCTATAAATTTACAAGATAATGTTGAGTAAAAATATTAAACCAGTCTGTGGAAATGGTCATAGCACTTGGTTCCTTTTCAATTCTGAGACTGAAAGGCATGATGCCAAAAATGTAATTATTAGGTTGGTGCAAAAATAATGTCGTTTTCTCACATATGTTACTATGTGAGAAAACGACATTATTTTTGCACCAACCTAATAACAATGAATTCTTAAGTCATTTCTTTTTTAAATTTCATGGTTGGATCTAAATTGAGGGTTATTTTCCAACTAAATTATATTGAGTAATGATATTGCACCAAATAATGAAGATCATCCCCACACCCCCTTCTACCTGCTGCAATTTTGAAAGCAACCTTCTTTTTTTATTTTTACAAATGAAGCCATGTTTCTTTGAGAATATTTTCTTTTCTTGATTCAAAATTGTAGTAATATTCCTGAATTCGTTCAATACTCAATATTATGTTATAATTTGGGAGTCTATACAAAATTATTGCTTGAGGACTAAAATTTTGCAAGAATGCTTCCCCCATTAACAACATCAGTTCAGTTGCTATTTTATCAAAGCAGGGCTCACTTCAAGGGGATGGGGATGTATCAATTAGTGAAACATTTTTTAAACTTTTTTGCTTTTTTTTCATTTTAATTTTTCTTAAAAATGAATATGATTTTAAATAGGATGAATAGAAATGAAACATTACTAAAGAAAATTGTTTTGACTGAAAGTAAAAAAATATGTAAATGTTTATTTAGAAAAACCCACTTTTGTGTGGTAGATAATTTTTAAAATTATTTCTTTGCTTTAAATAGATCCAGAAATCTCTAAAACATTATCAGAATTTGTCTCCTTTATTTTGAGAGCTGAAATTGCAATTAAAATAAAATCCTTTTGCTTTCAAGAAATGACCATTCTGCTAGAGATGTAATTGGCGTATTTGTTCATTATCCAATAAAACATCAAATTTAGTAAATTTCCCTTTTTTAGCAAATGATAAATCTAAGCTTTTCACAAAGATATTCACAAGGATCTTCTTCATCAATAACAATGGTTGTTGCCATTTTATGTGGGGAGAAAAATTTGAAACTTGAAAGTTGAAAAATGATTTTTTAGTAGATATTTAAAATATGGTTGTTTTTTGCCAAAAAGATTTTCCCTTGTAAGCGATTAATACCACACTGTTTTATAAAGGATTAACAACTTTTCAGATCAAAATATTTCTGGTTATACAAAATGAATACAATTCTAATATCAAAATGTAGGATGGACACAATTGTGATATCAAAATGTAAGCTGAACACAATCACGATATCAAAATGTACTCTGGACACAATCATGACATCAAAATAATGGCAGGACACAATCGTGATTTCAAAATGTATGCTTGATACAACTGCAATATTAAAATGTATATAGGATGCAATCATGTTATCAAAATGTATCCTTGATAAAATCAAAATATAAAAATATAGGCAGGATGCAATCATGTCATCAAAATGTATCCTTAATACAATCGCAATATCAAAATGTAGGCAAGATGCAATCACAATACCAAAATGGAGACAGAGTACAATTGCAATACCAAAACTATGTATTCCTTCTTATTAATGGCACAAAAGATTTTGACAAGGAAATTTTTCAGAATTGGTTCCTTTTACTTTGATCTCTGAAGTTCTAATAAAAATAAGAAAGAATTTCTGTTTCCAATCGATGGCCACTTTTGGTAGATTTTTAGAATATTTCTTTTTTTTTTTTACCAAAACATTTTCTCTTAATTATGGCTATCTAGCACAAAGGGGTAGAGTTGACTCCATAGCTATGTATGCAGTGTAGTGATAAGACAGAATTGCTGGGCAGAGAGTGTTATGTAGCCAAATTACAGTAAATGAAGTTTTACAGAGTTTCCTGGAGTTGATCTGGAACCTGGAATGATCTCTCGACATGAGATAAGCAATTGTATAAGCAAGGAAACCAACACTGATTAAATTTCACATGTGGTTAGCTTACAGTCAACTCACATTGAAATATTGGTTCCCGTACAATCACCAAATTTAAGCAACATTGATCCTGGTCAGTACCTAGATGAGTGGCTGCTTGGGAATGCCAGATCCTGTAAACTTGTATATGCAGATGGTTTAATGTGTAATGGCTCAGAATTGTTAATTGGAGATCCGTGTTCCAATTCCAGTCAGGTTCATTATATTCACTTATATGCAATTACTCTTAGGGAAGATATGAATCCACCTCTTTTCCTCCAATATGAATTAATTAGTAAGACTTTTATCACTAAATCTAGCTTGTCTCCAAAAAAAACACATTTTTACAATCTAAAAATATTTTTTGCCTTTAAATAACCTGCAAAAGGTTGATAAGGCATAAAAAATGAATGAATCAATTAAACCACGTGTTTATTCAGGACAACATACTACGTATGTGTTAGAAATTAGAGATCCTGTCACAGGGATATCACTTGAGAGTGAACTCAAAGAAGATGATGATATAAATAAATATGTCAGAAAGGCTTCTTTGATTAGACTGGTGAATGACCAGGCAGAGGGTTTCCTTGTTGGAAAGACCAAGGTGAACCTTCAAACAGGAGAACATCAGCTGTGATCTAACCAGAGACTGATGGGCTTCCACTAGGTCCCATGATACGTAACACAAGAAGGAATACAAATCCGGATATGGGAAGAGAACTAGTCATTTGCTCAGCTGTGCAGCAACCCTTAGACCACAAACAATCACAAGACTGATAATAATGATGATGATGATATGGCTTTACATATGGCTGGTCAGGCCAGCTTAAAAGGGTCATATGCAACTACAAATATCACCAATGAAAAGTGTATTGTCCATTGGCAGACACTTTATGGTGGCCCTTTTTCACTTTCATGTAACTGCACCTGTTTTTTTTTTTTAATTATTTCACTGAAAGCAAAGTGAAAATGCCACTAGGATGCAAGGGGTTACTGGAAGAGAAAGCAAATTAGAAGATTTTAATGAAGAGAAAGATCAATAAAAGAACAGGCTTCAGGAAGACAAACAATGCAATTTACATTGCATTTAAATTTTTGAAGATTGTAGGTGGTGTTACACAGGTGACAAGTGTAGGAAAAGAAACTATTAGAATAGAATTTACAGTTACATCTTACTATTTCAACAGTAGAATGATGAAACCTAGTTGTCAATCTAGTAGACACTTAAATTCATATGGTCAAGTTACCAAAGGGAAAACCAATTAGGACAAATGCCATGAAAATATTTATAGAAAAGACAGGAAATCTACGCCACGGTGGTAGGGAAAATGACTGAAATCGAAATGCCAGGTCAGGACTGATTACATTACAGACCATTCTTTGGATTTTGTCAAGAATCTCAAGATATATAGCCAAAGCACAAGACTAAATATGGCAGTAATATTCAATGCATAGATGAGAAAAATTGCCTGGCACAATGCAGTAAACCAACTTTCCTAGCAGCAAACCTAGCAATTGATTCAATGTAATCACACCACTACATGTCAGTGGAAAATGTAAGACCAAAACAACACATAATAACTAGCATCAGCCATGCTGATGGAGGGCCATAAAGGTTCTCTATGATGATTAAAAGATAAATGTTTTGGAGGCATTCAAATTTATAAAAGTTTCCTTGTCCCAGTTAACAACCAAGGTAATTTCTGAGAGCAGCTGCTAGTTTTACTTTCAAAAAGCTCTGTTCCCTCATAAATATTTCATCTATTTTAATTGGTTAGTAGCATCAGTCTCCCAATTATCCTGATTGGTTCTGAATGCTGTATTGAGGCCTTTTAGCTTCCTTTATTTGTCCAAATAATTTTCCTTTTCCTAGACTGGTTGGCAACCAATACAAGAGGGTCCAGTTTGCCTTGCTGTTTGTCCCATAAGTAGGTGAGATAAAAGATGAATGCATAACTTTCCCAAAGGTATTTGTGTAAAAGTGAATGCAGTGACTTCAGCTGGAATTTGAACTCAGCATACCAATCCAATTTCCACAACAATAACTGCTTGGCAATGGATACATTTATGTGGTTAAGACTACAAATGGGGAATTTTCTAATTACAAATGGAATAGTATACAAAATTGGTTTAATATTATAATATACTGTATTTGATCCTGATATAGTCAATTTTATATAATAACAATAATTTTAGTCAAGGTTTTTAAGAGCATTCCAAGCATTTGTGTTTACAAATGAAAACCCTGTTCATTCTTTAGTTTCATTGTTTTTCCAGTTGCATGTGATTTCAAATTGCTTTTCAGCAGAAAACAGGGAAACAGATGATTTACAATCAGAATTATGAGGGTGGGCTGAAAAGTTCATAGGCTGACTATGAAGGACTGATACTAGACCTGTAAAATCTTGCATGCATTAATTTCAACTCGTCTTATTAATAACTGCATTGTTTATTTTCAGGTATGAGGGTGGGCTGAAAAGTTCATAGGCTGACTATGAAGAAGTGATGCTAGATCTGTAAAATCTCACATGCATTAATTACAAATCATCTTATTAATAACTGCATTGTTATTTCCAGGTACAAAGACGGGCTGAAAAGTTTGTAGGCTGACTATGACTGTTAGAGCTGGGAAATTTGGCATGGATTAATTACAACTCTTCTTATTAATACCCACACTTTTTATTTTCAGGTATGAGGGTGGGCTGAAAATTTCATAGGCTGACTATGAAGAAGGGATGCTAGACCTTTGAAATTTTAACTGCATTGTTTCTTTCCAGGAACTAACATCTGACTGTTAAAAAAAAAACTGTTCATCCTTTTGGTCAAAAAAGACATCAACAGCAGATAGGACATCATTATCAGTGCAATATTAGTTCCCAGCTAAGTATTTTTTCATGTTGGGAAACAGATGATAGTCAAATCAGGAGAATAGAGAGGGTGATTAACAATTTCAAAGCCACAGTCATGCACAGTAACTATTGAAACCAAGGACTTTTGCTGATGAAGCAAGACCTCTTTCATCAGATTTCCTGGGTGTTTGATCTTGATAGCCTTTTGTAACTACCTCAGAAAATGGGCATAGTACTCTCCATTGATGGTGTGGCCCTTTTGAAGATAGTCAATAAACACAATGCCTTTTGCATCCCAAAAAACTGAGGTCACCATCTTCCATGCAAATGAAAGGACCTTGGCTTTCTTTGGGGCAGGTTAAGAGGGGTGTTTCCACAGTATGGATTGTCTCTTTGTCTCTGACTGAAAGTGATGAACCAAACATTCATCCTGGGTTAGGAAATATCAAACAATATTAGATTTTCCTGTAATGTCATCAGTCTGGTGCACTTTTGCTCAGGTATCAAAAGACATGGTACCCACTTAGCAGAAAGCTTTTTCAGCCAAGTTCATTGTGCAGAATATTCTCAATTCTCTCAAGGGTTAGGCTAATAGCTGTTTGATTTATACTCACTCACCTGTCATCCATCAACATGTGTTGAATATGATCCATGTTGTCCTTGGTCACAGGATGTCCAGACCTGGAGTCATCTTCAAGGCACTCACTTCCCCTCATAAATTCAGCTGTCCACTTTTCACTGTTGATAAAGCTGGAGTGTCATTTCCTAATGTAGCAACAATGTCAGCATAAATGTTTTTTTTTGGTGGGGGGATGCTAAACCCTTTTTCTGCAAGTACTTGATAATACCATGATACCAAATTTTGTCTATTTTCTAGAGAAGTTGTTGCTAGTTACTTTTGAAGTCTTCTTTGAACAGTTGGATGTCAGTTTATCTGTAAAGAAACAATGCAGTTATTAATAAGAAGAGTTGAAATTAATGAATGCAAGGTTTCACAGCTCTAGCATCACTCCTTCATAGTCAGCCTATTAACTTTTCAGCCAACACTCTTGAATTTCAACTGGCAGCAACACTGGCCACTCGGTCAATGAACTTGAAATCTTTCCTTATAAGGAAACAGCTAATATTACCAATATCATTGTATTACTTTCTTGAGAATGCCAGCAGAATGATTCCCTGTTGCCTCCCCCATAGCTTAGAATTAAGAGATTTCCGTTTTTTTCACAGTGATGTTCACTCTGTGTAGGACCCAAGAGCTATTCAATGTAGATGGTTAGAGAGTAAGAGGCAAAGTTTATGTGAATATGTAAGGAAGATAATGATTAGTCCTAGACATGAAAAGGTTAAAATTGTAGTGATTGGAGAAGCACCCTCTTGGGAGTTGGTTCATAGGAAGAAGCTGCTAAAGTGGAACTTACAACTCAAGAATTAATTATAAAGAGAATGAGGGTGGTTTGCTACAATGTGCTTGACTTGGTGGGTCTTAGCCATGAAGGTTAAAACTAGTAGAACTAAGAAATGTAGCTCATTAGAACGTTTTCCATGGAAATAGTGATAGATTAACATTAAGCTTGTGATATTTCATCTGTGGGAAATGGGTTGTAGAGTGGAAAATAATTAATCACTGACAAAGATGCTTTTGGACTCTATCAAGACAGGAAAGTGAAGACCAGGTAGCTGTTGTCCATATATGACAGCAGTGCTCCATTTTTGAACTGCTTTGGCTCATGTAAAGATAGAGGAGGAGTCAGGTACTTACTGGAGTGATACAGGGAACTGAACCTTTTTCCAACACCTTCAGTGATGTATCATATGTATGAGTTAAACTTGAGGTCTGGGATAAGTTTAAATCTGAATAGGTGATCAAGGCTCCGGGTCTTCCTGTGAGAATATCTGTTCATTGTGATATGTGAAAATTCATCGTCCACTTGGTGATGATGAAATCCTACTAGTTTGGTTTTTGAGGAATTGATAATCAACAAGCTTTTCCTCCAATGAGCTGTCAGAAGAGATATCATCTGCCAAGCTCTGGACATCTAGAATCTTGAAGGTGTAATCATATACCATTATATCATCAATACAGATATTCACAAATGATTAGAGCATACTCTTAGGCAGATCATTTATCTAAAGTAGATAAAAGGTTGAACCAAGAATCAAGGGATACTTTTGGTTCTTATAGACTAATTGCTACCCAAGGCTAGAGGACACAGTCTACCCTGCTATTTAACTTATGGCTGGTTCATTTCATATATTGTATATTATAAGTAATAATATTTGTCTGATATTCAAAGTATACTATTAAAAATGTGAGCATTGGTTATTTCTTTAAAGTTTAAATACCAAACTGGTTTCCACTTTCTTGACAGAAAAGAGCTTTATTCAAATAACCAAGCAATTTAATTAGAAAAGACATCAACAAAACAGCCATTAACCTTTTACACTCTCTAGGTTACTATTTTCACCAAGCTAAATGTTAGTCCTGCCAATGTTAAATTTCAAATTCTTGGTTGTGAAGTCATATCCTTCTATGGCAACACCAAAAACAATCGACTGAAATTGAGAGCCAAGCTACTGCAATTTCAAATATATAGAACTAATATATAAGACACTATATTTTGATGGGATTCCATATACAGGAAGTAATATTTATAAATTATGCAGAGTGCTAAATGCTAAAGACCAAATTGGAAATGAATAATTAACTGCCCTATTGGCAAGGCTTAAAATATTATGTCTGCAGACCAACACCCCCCTCTCCACAAACGGCCACCTTCCAAGTTGGATACTTGTAGACTCAGGCATAAATCCAACCAATATCTATTCTTTTGACTCAAATGTAAACCAAACTTATCTGTTTTCCATTTTGACTATAGTGTAAACCAAACCTATGTCTACCTTTTTGATTCATTGGGATTTTTTGTCCTATAAAGAGTTTTAGGCAAAGATTTTAGAAGTATAGCATTGAAGTAGAATTTAGAAGCAACTGGAAACCCTTCCCAAACAGGAAATAAAGGATGAACCTCTACTCCTGTTCAAAAGACTGGAGAGGAGTATGAAGTAGATGATAGGTGAACCTATTTACTTTTATTATCATGTTGTCTGATTCTCACTCCTCTAGATTGTGTAAATGGTTAGCAAACAGGGATTAGGAGATATACCAAAAAGACAAACTTTACTAAAGGCTACAAAGGACAGGGAGTTGTGGAGAGCCATGATCAAGTCATTCTGTTCATATCTATCTGTCTATCCCATTCTGCTCATATATATCCCATTCTTTTCACATCTATCTATCTATTTGTATCCTAATCTGTTCACATCATCTATCTCATTCTGTTTCTATCTATCTATCTAGCTAGTTAGCTAGCTATTTGGTTGGTGCAAAAATAATGACGTAATAATGTCGTTTTTTAACGTTAAAAATACGTCAAAAGCGACATTATTACGTCATTATATTACTATCTATCTATCTATCACATTCTGTTCATATCTATAAAGCTTCAACCTTAGTTTCCATATAAACAACATCTGTCTCTGTGCTAAAACTGAATGCGTTACTTTTCAGCTCTTCAAAAAGTTACTGCCACATACCATAAGGGAAGTAACTCTTGTATAGAAAAAAATTACAGGCAACATCTATACAAATAAATACAGAAGGGGCATTCTGGAAGTAATGCCTCCTATTTACTTATCCTAGGAAATGGGGGGACAGAGGCTAATTTATGCTTGGCACAAATATTTTTTTTAAGTGGCTCATTTCTGTCTCTGTGCTTGCATTTATGTGTGTGTTTAGAGAGACACATCTTTATGTATTTGGACACATTTAAATATATCCTTACTTCTTTCTTGATCTTTCAGTCTATTCATATCTATATATCTACCTCAGTCTGTTCATATCTATCTATCTTTTTCATATCTATATATCCCATTCTGTTTTACATATTTATAAATCTGACATTTGTCCATGCTTTGAAAACTGCTGCCACACCTGGTCTGGTGCATCTGCTGTGTATTTAAAGATTCTTGATAAAATCCAAGAAGAATCACCAATGTTATCGGTCCTGACCTGGCATCTCAGTTTCAGTCACATTCCTGTTGCTGTAACATTGATTCCCTGTGCCTTTTCTATAAATAATTTCATGGTAATTGTTCAGATGGACTTTCCTTTATGGTACTTAGAGTTTATAAATTTAAGTGCAATTGATATGGCTAGATGTGATCATAAGTTCTATATTAACAGTTTTTTTCTTGCATATCTTGTTTGTGGAACTCTCTTCCAGCTTCTTGTTTTCCAGTCAAATTTTATCTTCAAAAATTTATATGCAATGCCAATCGTTATGTAATATCTCCTTAATTTTTTCTTTTATTGGTCTTTTTTTTTAATTTTCTCTAACACTCAGTAACCCTTGTGTCTGAATGGCTTTATTGCCTTGCTTGGAGTGAAATGATTAGAAAAAAATATAAAAGTATTTTCTGGCTTTAAATAACCTTCAAAGGGTTGATGAGCCATAGAAAACAAATCAATCCATCATATAATTTTGGAAAGTGTTATATAGGAATAAAGTGGCATTGCCAACACTTGGGTTTGAACACAAATCACCAGAAAGCAAGCACAGTTGACCTCATTTTGAAATAAACAAGTCACATCATGGATAAAGGAAAAATATATGGGAATTAGCAACATCTGACCAAGTATTGTTCGAAGGCATTATGATTATTGTATCTGTGATTTACAAAGTCTCTCCTACAAATGGGCTTTACAAAAGAAATAAAAATTTCTCAGAAATATAATCACTTTGAGAAAAAACTGATGTATATTCTATTGTAGGAATATGGATAAATACCGCCTTATGGAGTTGAGACGGTACCTTTTGGTTATTGCCAAAGACCACTGAAGATAAGTATAGTTATGATGTCTGGAAATGTCATCTTCAAAGCAGTAATTCCTCACTGCACAAGAAGGAGCAGGGTTAAGAAGACACTCTGATGTCCAATAAGTATGTGAAATTTTTGCCAGTTTGGATACCCATTTGATTCTCCAGGACACTCATTGGAAGTCAAAAGATAATTACTTCCCACCAGTATTAATATCTACTCGCCATAATCGCACTATGTCTAAGAAAAATAATAATTCAGTTTCAGTCAGTTAAGTGCCATACGTGATACATGCTTCGATGAACAAGTCTCTTTTGAGTCATGACTGATGAGGCAGAATATTTTTCTGCAGTATCTTGCCATTTTTTTCTGTGGTAGACTTGTTGCCACCCAAGGTTATAGAACCCAGTGTGTCCTACTATTTACCCATAGCTGGGGGGAGAAGAGTTTGATTCATACCTTTCCTAAGGGTATTAACACATAAGTGAATATAATGAATTCAGCTGGAATTACAACACGGCTCTTTGATTCCTCAATCTGAGCTGCAATCCATTACTCTACTGTGTCTTTAAAGTTGAGATTATAAATTGTTCGTTTTTTGCTTACATCCTGGTGTCCATTTAAAGTAATGCCATTTTCTTTTTATGTATTTAATCTATAATTATAAAGTATAATTTTGGAAAGTGAAAATTTTACTGAAATGTGTTGGAAATTTTCCAAGTTTTCATTTGAAATCAAGTAAACATGAAAAAGAAGGTATCTATTTAGTCCATATCCACCTGATCTCGGGTTAAACTTACACCATTTTTTTTCATATATCTAAATTGTAATCATGCACTATACTTTTGGAAAGTAAAAAATTCACTGAAATATGTTGGAAAATTTTCAAGTTTTCATTTGAAATCTAGAAAACACATACTTTAAGAAAAATGGTCAAAATATGGATAAAGAAGATACCAGTTAATGCATATCAACCTGGCATCAGTTTAAAATGACGCCTTCTTTTTTCATATATAAACCATTATATATAGACGATTAACATTTTGTACTCTGTAGGTGATTATTTTCACCAAGCAAAACATTAGTCCTGCCAATGTTAAATTTGAATTTCTTGGTTGTGAAGTCATATCCTTCTATGGCAACACCTAAAACAATCTTGACTGAAATTGAGAGCCAAGCTACTGCAATTTCAAATATATAGAACTAATATATAAGACACTATATTTTGATGGGATTCCATATACAGGAAGTAATATTTATAAATTATGCAGAGTGCTAAATGCTAAAGACCAAATTGGAAATGAATAATTAACTGCCCTATTGGCAAGGCTTAAAATATTATACAGTGTAACCCAGATATAAGAGAGTTGTCGGGACCGGAGAAGAAGTCTCTTATATCCGGGTTTATCTTATATCCGGGTTTGGTCTATTTTGTTTAGGTAAGTATGGCTCTAATTTGGGACCAGATAAAAATCTCTCTTATATCCGGTTTTCTCTTATATCCGGGTTACACTGTACTTGCAGACACAGACATAAATCCAACCAATATCTATTCTTTTGACTCAAGTGTAAACCAAACTTAACTGTTTTCCATTTTCACAAAGGTAGACATATCTTTAGTTTACACTATATGTAAAGCTATGTCTACCTTTGTGATTCATTGGGATTGAAAAAGAAGGCATCTATTTACTCCATATCCACCTGATCTGAAACAATTTTTTCTTCATATATCTAAACTGTAATTATTTCACTATATTTTTGGAAAGTGAAAAACTCACTGAAACATGTTGAAAAATTTTCAAGTTTTCATTTCAAAACTAGAAAACACAAACTTTAAGAGAAATGGTCAAAATATGAATAAAAAAGATACTAATTAGCCCATATTAACCTAGCATCAGCTTAAACTCATGACTTCTTTCTTTCATACATAGACCATTATATATTTCGGTCATATATATGTAGGTTCGATTTCTGTTGGAAAAGCATATATTTTCTATGAAATTTCTTGAACATTCAGGTCTGTAAATGTAATTAATACTGTTTATTTAAAAAACAGAGCACTTACAGGATATAAGGTTGTGAGTGTGTGTGTATATATATTTATGGATAGAAGTAATTTCACTTTGGAAGTTTCCCTTTTTGCAATCAATGTAGTTGGATATTCAGGTTAGTATATCATGTTGCTTGTGTCAATCTCTCAATTTGGCATGAGTGCCTGAATGAGAAGGCTTTCTTTGGTATGGTGTGAGTAAGTGAATGCACCATATGTGCTTACTGTGGGTACTCTTGTGTGCATTTGCTGTAAGTTGCCTGTGTGAGTTTTGGTCATTTTTTTTATATAGCACAGAGGTAGGCTTTAATGAAAGCCAAAATTTAATATTTTTTGTGTTCCCATTGGTTGAGGAGAGTCATATGACATGCTTACTATGATGTTCGTGTGAGAGCTACACTAAGTCTGCATTTACATCTCTAATTTTAGACTGAATCAAATTGCAGTTATCAAAGGAATTTAAAAACTTATTTATTTATTTATTTTTGCATATTTTTTAAAAGTCCCAACAAGACCAAAATTGTAGTTGTCAGGGACGCATCCTATCAGGTGTTTGTTCTACAAAGTAATAGTTCTGGACAAGAAGTTGTCCAAGTAGAACTTGCTCCTTATAAAAGGAAAATGAAGGGAATAGAAATGATTTGCCACAGTGAATGCAGCATTGTGAGTCTTAGTTTTGAAGGTCTGAGCTGATGGGACTGAAGAATGTAGCTCGTGTGAACATTTGCCATAGAAATAAAGTAGTGAGAGGCTAGCAACGTTTCATCTGTGTGATAAGGGTTGAAGGGTGGAGATTAATTCATCACCCACAAGGCTGCATAATCACTTTTGAACTCTGTTGAGGCTGGACAGTGTGGATTGGTCAGCAGTAGCAGCAGGCCAGAATATGGTAGCAATACTCTGTCCTTGGTCTGATCTGACCCCTCTAAAGATTGAATATGGCTACTGAAGTTAGGGATTTTCTGAAACAATACAAAGAACTGACCATTCTTCCAGTATCTTTTGTGATGAAACAAATATACACATTATGATGTTGTGAGCGAGCTTCAGATGCCCAGTAGGTATTTGTCATTAGGAGGAACAGTGGAGTAATAGATAGCAGCTGGGATTGTGAAATCAGAGAGCCGAGTTCGAATTCCAGTCAATTCCTTAACATTCACTTATGTGCTAATACCCTTGGGAAAGATATGAATCCTCTTCTTCCCCCCCCAGCTATGGGTAAATAGCAGGACACACTGGGTTCTATAGCCTTGAATGGCAACTGGTCTACTGCAGAAAGAAATGGCAACTTACTGCGGGAAAAATCTGCCTTGTCAGTCATGTACCGAAAGATACATGATCACCTAAGTGTGTATCACACATGGCACATAACTGACTGCGGCAATTATCTGTAGGCTAAGGGTTGAAGGATGGGGAATAATTCATCACCCACAAGGATGCATAATTACTTTTGAACTCTGTTCAGGCTGGGCAATGAGGATTGGGCAGCACCATATGGCTTCCATTTCAACAGGGTCTACCGTCAACATTTTAACAACCATCATTATGAGGTTGTGAGTGAGCTTTAGATTGCAGGTCCTTTTCAAGAGCAGTTGCTATGTTTACTTTGTCGAGATTGTTGGATTTGCTAGTAAGATCGGAGTAAATGATCGTGTCATCTGCATAAATACTCAATTATGAACTGATGATATTGGGGAGATTATTGATGAAGAGTGAGATTTAGACCCTCCTAATCTCTCAAGTTACTTGTATCAGCTTCGTGATTTCTCTTGCTATATTTATGTACAAAAATTTTTTTTAAATTTTCAAATCAATTTTTTTTTATTTAAAAAAAAATTTTAAAAAATCAACAACTCTGGTTCTTAGGGAGGTGGAAGCAGAAAATGTATATTATGAGAATAAGTACTTATATATATAGTGGACTCTCCTATCATGAATGATAAATGAGGGTCAGCATTGGATAGTGCCTCACATTTTACACTTATGCATGCTAGCATGGGCTATTGTGGAGAAAATCAGGTAAGGAAAAGACATATGTGCTTTGCTTAAGTGTAATAATAACTCAGTCTTGCTGCAGGTAACAAAGCCACACTGACAGATGAAATTTGTTAAAGCAGGATTTTGATGGTATCTCTGCTTTAGAGCTTGATGAAGCTGATCACGCTGCTTCAGTCTACTGTCTTCAAAACCCTTTAACTTAATGAAACATATATATATATATATATATATATATATATATATATATAGTCAACTCTCCCATTGAGTTTGACGTATGAGGGTCAAGCAGATCAGGAAACCGACAGCCCGACAACGACACATGAGATTTGATTATAGTGGTGAAGGTTTCATGCAGGACCAGCCACACTTTTTGAAGGGTCAAATTCAGAGACCTGGTGCACTAAGTGCCACAAGGTCTCCAAACGACCCTCTGCAAGTTTTGAATTCAGAGTTGTCCTTCTCCTAGACCAGTTGCCATCCAAGGCTATAGAACCCAGTCTGTCCTGCTATTTACCCATAGCTGGAGAGAGAAGAAGAGGATTCACACCTTTCCCAAGGGTATTAGCGCGTAAGTGAATGTAATGGATTCAACTGGAATTCGAACTCGGCTCTGCGATTCCTCAATCCAAGCCGCTATCCATTACTCCACCATGCATCATATATATATATATATATATATATATATATATATATATATATATATATATATTTTATTAGGATATATAGCTGTAGGATAGATATTGGTTGACCCTGGAGTTGATGGTGTTAATATTGTAGTGGCCAGGGAAGCATCCTCTTGGCAGTCTGTTCCACAAAGTAACAATTCTGGAGAATTGTCCGACGGGAACTTACTCCTTACCAAAGGAACTCAAAGAAATGGGGATGATTTGCCACCATGAATATGGCATGGCATGGTGGGGGGGGGTCCTAGCTGTGAAGGTCTTAACTGGTGGAACTAAGGACTGTAACTCATCCAAGCATCTGTCATAATATTAGTGACAGAGGCTAGTAATATTATGTCTGTGGTTTAATGGTTCTGTCAATGTCCTGTAACAGCAGTTTCCCAAAGGTTATGTGGTGACTGTTTATTTGCATTCCACCCCCTTATATAGGCCAGCATGATGTCAGCATAAGGGTTTCATTTTGGATAGTGAGCAGGTTTTACTGTGTACTATATCCTCAGAATAAGGAACATAACTCCATTTCTTTCTAGGGTCGCTTCCTTTTAACTGTAATTCATTTTAATTTCAA
Organism: Acanthosepion lycidas; assembly: GCA_963932145.1. NCBI lineage: Eukaryota > Metazoa > Mollusca > Cephalopoda > Sepiida > Sepiidae > Acanthosepion > Acanthosepion lycidas. The sequence continues at coordinate 54,798,399 of OZ010582.1, read as the reverse complement.
TAGTTTGTCAAATGGTCTCCATTCTTTTATCATGTCGGTTGCATTAAGCATTTTGATAATTTATGTCTGAAATCCATTCATCAGAAATTGAGACAGAAATATTGCAAAATGAATCGGCCTATATGAAAGAAAATGACATTAGCAGGTTTCTGTAATGGTCATAATTACTCTTTGGCAGTCAAGCAATAAATGACAAATTCATATTTGTTTAATTGTTCGTGTAGCAACTGACAACCAGAATTTAGCAGAAAAGCACAAAAACACATTATGTCAATTCTAAACCCAATTTCTAACTCCTTCCCAGGAGCCACCCCAGGACCCTTAACTGCAGACATCAGAATAAAACAAGTTACTAAATTGAAGTGGCAATAGACAGGCATCTTTGAAATTTACTCATTGACTGCAGTGTACTGCAGGGTACAGTTGGAGATTTTTTTGTGTACTAATACACACCATGTTGATACTCTGTTACATACATTATTCATACTAATAAACTTTACGGTACATTAATATTACTTTTGGTATGAAGTCATTTTATTAATATATCTTTCTTTTTTTTTTCATTTCATCTCAAGCAAGGCAATAAAGTCACTAAGATGCAGGGCATTACTGAGAGTGAAAGAATCTGAGATAAATCATTATTAAGGAGAGAGAACAATAAAAGAACAGGTATTAAGAAAACAGAAGAGAACAATTGATATTGCATTTAAATTTTTGAATATCAAAATTGATTGAAATCAAGAAGACAGAAGAGAGTCCCATAAGCAAGAAGTGCAAGAGAAAAAACCGTTTGCATAGAATTTACAGATTACATCTAGCAATTGTAAAATAATGAAATGTATCTGCCATTTGAGTACTGCACTTAAATTTGTAAAGTATCAAATCAGAACAATTGCCATAAAAATATCTGTCTATAAATAAAATTCTGTGACTTTCGTTAGTCCATCCATCCATCCATCACGCCATCTAAAATAATCATACATTGACCAATCAAAACCAAATTTTGGGAAGAAGTGCAAACAGGTAAGGGGTACAAAGTACAGTTGGTTTTACTAGAGTGCATAAAAACTGTAAAGTAGAGTTTTTGTCAAAGTATTTTCCAAACAAACCAGCTTTTTCAAATCTCAATTGGTTTGCAAAATTGAATGAAATGTTGAGTTTGTGTTATGGGACCTTACCCATAATAACATAATGGACTATTCCATACGTAATAAATACTGCACCTCAAGAGGAAGCAGAGAGTTCAGTCTGAAGTCTGGAGTGAGGTCCGTCAGGAGTCTGTCAGTCAGAGCGAGCGAGTCAGTCAGTCGAGTCAGAGGCAGTCTGAAAAAGAGTCGTGTTCAGACAATTACTACTAAACCTGATTGTTCGTACTAACACTTTCTACTTCCCTGTATATATTCCTGTTTGTAATATATCTGTGTTATTCCATATCCATATTTGAGTTCTTCTTTATTGGTTCTACCTTGGACTATCACCGTGGTACAAGGAACTGGACCATAACAGTTTGTAAATCTTAACTTCAACAAACTTTCCTAGCAGCAGACCTAGCAATTGATTCAATATAATCTTTCCACTTCATGTCAGTGGAAAACGTTACCCAAAGAAGGTGCAATGTGTCATTCTCCTGGAGTTTAGCATCAGCCATGTTGGTGGAAAGCAAAACAGGCTCTCTCGATTAAAGGAGAGCAGTTTTGTTTGGAAAGCATTAGAATTAACAAGCCCCAGTGAACAACAGATTGTAATTCATTTTTGGCTTATAAAGGTGTAAGGTGAGAAAAATGATCATGTGATGAATAAATTCCTGTTCAGTCAGTCAAATCTCTTTCTATAATTACAGTTGGTGATATAATATTTTGAGTGATATTTTTTTCAACCATTGTCAGATGTAATCTGTGAGGGAAAAGGAAACATATTTGCTTAAAAAACAGTAAAAGAAGCAGAAAGTGTTCGTTATTAAACTACCTCTTGAGGAACACATGAAAGATATAATCAAAATTTAGGGGGAGAAAATATGGCATAGGAGATCATATATAAGTGGAGAAAAACAGGCATTAACTTCTCTAGAAAGAAATCCAGATAAATAACTGAGATCATTAGAGGCAGCACATCTATCTATCTATCTATCTATATATATCTAATAAATTGGGATCGAATATGGATAGGAATTTAACAGAATGATAGCATAAAGAACAAATAGGAAACGTCTGTCAATCTAACATATTTCACTTTTATTAAAGATTCATCAGAGAATGAGTTATGGAGAAAAAGAAAGAAATACATTTTGTTATTTTTATTTTTGTGTTGTCTTTAATCAGGCTTCACATGCATTTGACTTGTTAAGCAATGTTAGTATAATTTATGGTATTTCAATCTCAAGGAGAGACTATGCATCCTTTCGAAGCCCCACAGAATTAATGGATTATAAATTTAAATGAAAAAATGTAAATATTTCTTTATATATGTAAGTGGATCATAATTCTAGTTTGTCTATGTGGGATTCAGATGATAATGTATACTTATAAGTATGCATGTGTCTAGTAAACATTATTTATTTTTAGTGGTTGCCCATGTTGATTTGAGGACGTTTTTACATAAACACTGGTTGTGGTAGATAAACATACATATGATTCTTTAAGAATGGATTTAATAAAGGCTGGTGATGTAATATAGTGTTTTTGACATGGTTTTATAGTTGGTAAAATATTTATTAGGATTCCCTCAAAATATTTTCAACATAAAAAATTATGTTCTATTTTAATTAGGGTGGTATTTCTTTGTGATGTCAATGAACACTTGTTGCCACTTTTGTAGTGTCAACGAATACTCATTGTCATTTTCGTAATGCTCGTTGTACTAGAGACTTTGTAATTGCACATACAACTATAGTAACACTGTTGAACAATACTGGTGTCAGACAATTCTGAATAACACTCACACTGCTCAATAATACTTGCTTAGAAAGTAACCACTGAATAGTAATCCATGTAGTGATCAGTATAGAGAAATAGTATAGTGAATAGTATAGAGAATAGCAATCCATATAGTAATAGAGGATAGAATAGAAATGGTGATCAATTAGATGCCATACTAATTCCCATATATGCTTTTTCTCTATGGTCATATGATCTTCTTAATTCATAATGTGATCGCTTGTGTTTGCTCTCTGGTGATCCGTGTTCAACTTCAGTGTCGGCTTTATTCCTATATATTAGGTTGGTGCAAAAATAATGTCGTTTTCTCACATAAAGTTGAACGTCAAAAAACGACATTATTTTTATACCAACCTAATATTAGGTTGGTGCAAAAATAATGACGTAATGTCGTTTTTGACGTACTTTTTAACGTCAAAAAACAACATTATTACGTCATTATTTTTGCACCAACCTAATAACATATTTGTAAAAACTGGTTATAACTTTGATGATTTTACCAGCCATTGTATTCTGGTACACTTATATGTCTTTGTTTCTATAAAATGTTGTGTCTACTTAAATTTATATCTTGGTCAGCCTATAAACTTTCCAGACGACCCTCATATTATAAAGAGAGGACCACATACAATCATTTACAGAAACCTTTTTTTTCCAACCTTGACACAATAAGATCACCAAATGGTGGATACTGTTAACTGCTTAATTTAATAGGTTGGTGCAAAAATAATGTCGTTTTTTGACGTTCAACTTTATGTGAGAAAACGACATTATTTTTGCACCAACCTAATATAATTATCCACTTGTTATTGTTCATTCATTTGTTTGTTTGTAAACTAATGCTTTATCTTTATACAGTAATAAAATTTTAATTTGAAATTAATTTTTTTTCATCTGAAGTTCAGCTTTTTTAATTTAAAAGTAAGAAAGTATAGACCAACTCCTGGCACATACTCCTTTATCTTACAGGAGAGAAGGATGTCAAAATGTTAAATAACATAAACACCACAGAGTAAAATGTTAGCTATTGAATAACGGATATAAAATATTCTGATGAATAGAACATTGAAATACAAGGGTTAGCTGAAAAGTTCATAGGCAGACCAAATGACTAAAAGACATGCAAATGTACTGGAATTCAACAACTGTTCGACCAGCTGTTGTATTCTCATACACGTCATTTCATCTACCAACTGGTACGTTTACTTACATTTATATCTTGGTCAGTTTATGAACTTTCTAGTCAACGCTAATATGGTAAGGAGACTTGTGTTATTCTTTCAAGTAGAAATTGCTTACTAATATTTTATTTCAGCATAAAAAATTCTGGTTTTTACCTTGATTTGAACTCCAAACTCTGGTATCAGAAAGATATCCATTGCAATCCCAGTGATGAAGGAGATTTGAGCTAACCTCTTTTTAGTTCTGGTTCGGTGAATGGAAACAGTGTTGAGTGATATGTATGAATAATAAATAGCTATTATTTTTAAAACAGCTTTTCAAATAGCTTGAGTTGCCAATGGTCCCAGAACATTGCTCATATTTCTCCACAAAATGTGATTGTATTTAGATGCCGACTGTTAAAAATACCAACATGTCTTCCCTAATGAACATGATTTCTTAGAGAGAAAGCAAACATATTTTGGCAAGTTGCCATTTCCATTTCTAAATTTCTTTAGATATGTCTTATCACAAACAGTAAAGTTTCCCTGCTTTGCAAGAGCAATTTTGAATGATGGGATATGTTCCCAAGGGAGATAATCTGATCTTGAGTTTTGCATAAACTCTTTCATTTACAGATGTTGATTCTGCACATAGCAAAAATTGAAGGCAGTTTTCCAAAATTTTTTTTCTGGGCATAATAATCAGTCATATCACCATCATATATACAATAGGAGTAGATAGGTTTGCCTATCGTCTGGTTCACACTCATCTCCAATCTTTTGAATAGAAGAAGAGGTTTATCCATATATCCAGTATAGGTTTAGATTTCCGGTTTCTTCTAAAGACTTTTTCTCCACTTCCACTTGGAATGTCCTCTTGCATCTTGGAGGCATTATCACCTTACTTGAGGTGGTGACTCTTACTCTGTAACCCTTTACCTCAAGTGGCTCTTGGCTTTGTACAAAGTGAACATCATTGTAAAAAAAAAAATTCATCATCTCTTTCATCTCGAGCTGGGATGCTGAAGTGGTCAATATCGACCACTGGGGATTGATGGGTCTTTTCATGGGGTCAATAAATACCAAAGTATTGATTAAACTTTTTAACAAAACACACACACACACACACACACTCTCTCTCTCGTGTGTGTGCTTGTGTGTGTGCGTGTGTGTGTGTATGTGTATGTGTGTGTAAAATTTCAGATATAACTAGCTTTTTCCCTATGTCATCTTTCTTGAAGGAATTACTACTTACCCAAGACAACATGCACAACAAATGTGTTGAAAAATCAAAGGAAATCGGCTGAATCCACCATTTCAACTTTTGGAGATGTATAACACAAATGTCTATCTAATACTTCAATCCAAACAATATTCTTACAAAAGAAATTTTCTTTTTCTTTTTCTTTTTTGAGTGTACAAATAATGCAATCTAAGGTCTAGATGCCTAGACTTTTCACTTAACCTGATGAATATTTATGAACATCTTTAAATTTAAAATTTTGAGTAACTGCCAAAAAGACACTTGTTGCAAAATAAAATTATCACATTTGCCTTGATAAAGTTTTTTGAATGCCAAAACATGTCGGATAAAACTAAATATAGTTTTTCCTCTTGTCTTTTCATTCATTTTGTATCTTCTACAGATATACTACATCTGAAAATATTTATATATATATATATATATATATATATATATAGATATAGATATAGATAATATTAGTGGTAAATATACACATACATATGCAAAATATATAGATATAGATAATATTAGTGGTAAATATACATATACATATGCAAAATATATAAATATATATACATACACATCCATATATATTTGTATAAAAAAAAATTATTCCAAGAGGATAGAATCCAGGTAGAACTCAATGTCCAGGACAGAGTAAGGATATAATAAAAAGGCTTAAACACTAATATTCCATGGTCATAATTTATTCCATTGGAATCGTAAATACAATCCAATTCATCAGACCTACAAATTCAAAAAGAAAACAGAAAAAATTAGATTTAGATATAGATACCTCAGAAATCAAACTTCTACTGGGATCTGGTGGATAAGGGACTAGCTCCGCTTTTAAAATGGAGATACTTATCAAGAGCTAGAACCCCTAATAACTTCCGCGACCGGTGTAATCTGTGCATGGCAGAAAAATTTTTTATTAAAGATAAGAATCAAGACAAGTTGCTAAATCTTCGTAATGAGATATTTTCTAAATGTAGACATAAGAAACAATTGAAAACATAAACACCGTTTTATAACATGTTGTCATTTATGTCAGTTCCATCTTGGTTCAATAACATCGGGCATGACATTTTAATGGAATGACTATTATGTTTATCTATTATGTTTATCTATATATGTCATTGTGTATGTTTATGTGATGTGCTATGTATTTAAATTTAAAAAAAAATTTTTTTTTTGAGACAAAATTTTTTAAATTTTACTTTTTCAAATTTTACATTTTGATTTATATGGTTATGTATATGTGCATACATGTGTGTGTATGTGTGTATATGTGTAAATATGTAGGAGTGTATATATTTATATGTATGTGTATGTATGTATGTATATATATATGTATATGTATGCATATATATATATATATATATATATATATATATATATATATATATATGCGTATATGGATGTATGTATATGCAGGTAGATGTGTATATAGATGTGTTTATATGTGTGTGTGTATGTTTTGGTATGTATGTATTCATATATATCTGTATATGGGTGTATATGTATGTATGTATGTATAGTGAGACGGATAGATATAGGGATACATTGTTTGTTTAGATGGGTGTATGTAATTGTATGGAGATGTAAGGTTTTATGTATATATGTTTATGTGCACGTATGTGTATGTCCATATGTATATATGTGTGTAAATGTATATATATGTAGGAGTGGATGTGTATGTGTATGGATGTATGTGTATATGTATGTATGTGTGTGTGTATTTATGTATGTATATGTATACATATATGTATGTGTATGTGTGTGTGTATATATATATATATATATATATGTATATGTATATGAATATATATATATGTGTACATGGGTATATGTGTGTGTATGTGTGTGTATGTGTGTACACGCCTATATGTATGTATGTACGTATAAATGTAAATATGTTATTGTGTATGTGTGTATACACATATGTTTTTTGATTTGATTTGTAACCTGTAGTCAATATTAATTTTGTCAAATTGTCTTAATTACACAGCGATCCTTTTATAAATGTCCTTCAGTTTTAGTTCCCCCCACCCCATCTCTCTCCCCCACCCCTTTTTCTTTTCTTTTCTTTTCCTCTCCCTCCCTCTTCTTCTGATCTTTAAGATTAGATCGTCTATTGTGTGTGTATATCACCACAAAATGTATCCTTTCCGGTTACAACTTTAAAGTATTAGACATCCGACAACATTCAAATTTTTCTCTCTTAAACCGTCTTTGACTTCCAACTTTAAAACTTCTCTCTGTTAAATTTTAATACCTCACCTTCTCTCGTCTGTTACCCCTCTCTATAGCTCTAACATTCGTCCCACACTCTCATACATACACTCTCTCTAAATTTTATTTTTTATTCCTGGAGTTTGTTTTTCTGTTTTCTTTTTGAATTTGTAGGTCTGATGAATTGGATCGTATTTACGATTCCAATGGAATAAATTATGACCATGGAATATTACTGTTTAAGCCTTTTTATTATATATATATATATATGTGTGTGTGTGTATTCTTACTTATTCCCAGAAACTAAGCAACTACTCAAATACAGGTATCCACTAAAAATAATGTCTTAATTACCATATATACTCATGTATAAGCCAACTTCATGTATAGTGTCACCCCTGATTTTTTGCATGAATTTTAACCCCTCCACAAAAAAAATGGTTCGATTTTCATTGTTTAACAAGTCTAATGCACATGAAATGCGATTAACCAATGAAAATCAAACAACACAAAAATAAAAATAACAAAATGTATTTCTTTCTTTTTCTCCATATCTCAGTCACTGATGAAGCTTTAATAAAAGTGAAACATGTTAGATTGATAAGCACTTACTATTTATTCTTTATCTTATCATACATACACACACACACACACACACACACATATATATATATATATATATATGTATATATTATACATTCATTTTATAATATTTTATTTTATAAAAATGTCTTAAAATAATTGTCCATTTCATAATATATATATATATAGATAGATATACATATATATATAAGATAAAGAATATACATATATATATATATATAGATAGATAGATAGATAGATAGATAAAGAATATATATATGATAAGATAAAAATATATATATATAGAGAGAGAGAGATATAAAGAATATATATATGATAAGATGAAGTATATATATATATATATATATATATATATATATATATATATATTATAGGCCCAGTGTTTAGAACATTTGCTTTCTGACAATGCGATCCAGGTTAAATCTCACCATAATCGATTCATCAGGAAGGTGACTTCTTGATGTTAATAGTCTGGAGAGGATGATTCTAGCATGGGGAACCTTTGAAAAGTGCCTGAAAATCATACCACAGGATGACCCAAGCCTTGTAAGTGAAATTGGGAGCCATCAATAGCTGTGCTAGCACAAAGTCACAAGTCATCATGACTGAGTGTTTGAGCATGCTGGCCTTATTCAGATTGTTGATCATGCTAGATAACAAGCTTCTCTCCCAGTTACACATATATATATATATATATATATATATATATAAATATGGCAAAATTCATCTTCATCCCTGCCGTGTGCCAATGGCTTAGGGTAAAATCTCCAACAGATACGAAATCAGTCGGGTTTTGATCATGGCTTGATGCAGTTGGGTGTCTAACCACACTGATGAGTTGTGAAACAGTCTGTCTGTTGATGACAATATATATATATATATATATATATATATATATATATATATATATATATATATATATATTTATATATATATATATATATACATATATATATGTATATTGATGCCTGTTTCATTAAATAATATAGACAAGTTTTATCTATTTATTTTATGCAAATTCCTTTCCTGTTGTCTGATAAACTTAATAACATTATTATTGAAAGACGAAAGAAAATCACAATATTCATACATGTTTTTTAATTCTATCTAAGCTTTCAACTTACATAAGCCATCATCAAAGGTGACAATAACAATACACGGACATGGCAATTATGATAGTCTGTTTTTGTTTGCATGGAAGATTTCCAAGCAACAACAAACTCGTGCATACGACACGCTGGAAGTGAAAATCGCACCGCAGCTCATGACATCACACATGATCACGCAAGAGTGAAAACGAGAAGTGTTAAGTATGGGAAGCCGTTGGTATAAACCAATGGTTTCTGTTATCAATTATAGGCATTTGAGTATATTTGTGGAGTAAATGCTGCCTAAATACACACAATATATATATATATATATATATATATATATATATATATATATATATATATATTATTATCCACATTTTCTGGGAAAATATATTTTTTTCTGGGGAAATAAATTATAGTCATGGAACCTTAAGGTTGTCTCTTAACTATTTAATTATTATACATATATATATATATATATATATATATATATATATATATATATATATATATGTGTGTGTGTGTGTGTGTGTGTGTGTGTGTATATATATATATATATATATATATATATATATATTCTTATTTATTTCCACAATCTTGTTCCTTTTTGTATGTATCTTAGACGTTTCCAATTTGCATCTTTGTCAAATTTCCCTTTTTCTATTCATCTTTGTTATCTGAATTCTCTAATGAACCTGTGTAGGTATATATGTCTGAATGTACATAGCTATCTATCAGTTTTATCCATTCCTTCCTCTTACTTTCTATCTCTTGTTTTACACACACACACACACAGAGTTTTTTTTTTTTAAATCTTGCCATATTCTCAGCTGGAAGAATTCACAGATCTGAAGATCATAAGAATGGACAGGTTGATGTTTTACAGATTGTACAAAATTTAGTATTCTGATTAACTTACCTTTTATGCTCTCATCTGTAAAGCATAGATTATATATATATATATATATATATATATATATATATATATATATATATATATATATATATGAGAAAATGATATATAAATCTTTATAAGAACTATTTTAGAGAAAACTGTGACAAAGTAAAAAAAGTTTTTGTATGATTCATTTCATCCTTTAGTACTTAAAATAAAAAAGATGAGCTTTTAACATTTAGGACTTAAAAATAATTCTCAGCATCCTCTCTCTTTTGTACACATGTGTAGTTGTATCGATATAAACATCACTTTAGTCTGATGAAGTCCTAAAGCATGAAACAAGCGACAGGAAAACTTTCTTCACTTTGCCATGGTTTTCCATAAAATTGATCCCACACTTTTAAATGTAAACATTCTACTAGATTGGCAATTAGGTCTCATCATTTTACTGTTGAATTAGCTAGATGTAACCTAAAGTATTATTCTAGTACTTTCCTTTCTTGCACTTTGCACCTCTGGTAATTTCTTCTGGTTTCTTGCTTCCCTGCCACCTACAATCTTCAAAAATTTAAATTCAATGTCCATCACCATTATCTGTTTCCTTGAATAACATTCTTTTATTCTCTTTTCTTCTCACTAAATTCTCCTCATTCTCTTTCACTCCCAGAAGCCCCTTGTGTCTTAGTGGTATTATTGCCATCTTCTGTCTTCCTAAAGTCTGTTCCTTTATTGCCATTTCTCCTCACTAAAGTCTTCACATTCTCTTTCACTCTCACTAACCCTTTGCATCGTAATGGCATTTTCACCATCTTCTGTCTTTCTGAAGCTTGTTCTTTTATTATCCTTTCTTCTCACTAGATTCCACCAGCAGGGGTTTTGATAAATGAATAATAAATTAAAATAACACACACATAGATACACATGCACATATATGATAAAAATATAGTTTTATGGTATGCTATATTTATGGGTAAAAGTGCTGAATATCAGTGGATAGAGCATTTGTAAAAATAAAAGTGAACACTTGAGACAGACTATCACCATATCGATGTTGATCTCAGTGTCCACTTACATGCAGCTGAGCACATAAGCATGTGCATGCACACACACTATGAAAAAATTCAACTTTGCACTAATAAAAACAGTCATTTTCTGATAGCTCTCTTATGAGTGGACAGAGTGGTTGCTGAAGCATCCATTTATGAAATTGTAGAGTCATGATGCTAAAGGTAACAGCAGTCAACTATATTACAAGCTTTATATTTGTATTAATTATATATATATATATATATGTATATATATATATATATATATATATATATATATATATATATATATATATATATATATATATATATGTGAAAATATGTGTGAAAATATATAGAAAATAGGAAAGAACTGGTTAGGTAAATAATCCAAAGTTCTTTAGTATTTTTGTTATTATTTTTAAAAAATAGTGCTCGATACAAAAGTAGACCATAAAATGGAAAATTATAAACAAAACTAGAACTTGTAAAACTTGGGATGACCCATGCCATTTATGCCTACATGAGAAACTACACATTATTAAGTTTCTAAATAATCAAAATCTATTAAACAATAGACATGAGTTAACGGTTTTTTGCCATCATCATCAAATCTTTGCATTGAATAATTAGCATAAAATTTTTTAAAATCCAAAGTCCTAATAAATAGTTTAAATACCCTACAAAAAAAGATAACCCTTTATGAAGTTGTCAAAAAACAAATGTTATGGCAGTTTTTTTTATAGACACAAACCCTTTCAGAAAAAATAAAATAACAAAATAAATAAATCTCCATAGACACGTAAACCAGACTAGACAATAATCATCTTCCGTTTTAAATTTAGACACCCCAACCTTACCCTGACTTGACACCTATGAATGTAACTGTATACTGATACAAATTAATAACACACTGCGCCCCCTCTTTATATAAACAATCGCGCTGGCCGTTACCATGGTAATTTTGATTTCAATAATGAATCTGCTATTAAAACACGTAAATTTCAGAAATAAGTTATTCCAAAAAAATTTCGCTTAAAGATGGAACAGAGTTACTTTAATTCAATTTAATTCAAATAATTATATTGAAGTTTTCAGCTCTTGTTTTGAAACATGAGAACTCTTATGTAGCGTGTTGGAATCATATTTTTAAATAAATAATTATATATATATATATATATATATATATATATATATATATATATATATATATAAATTTCAGATAGAATATATCTATCAAAGGATACTATAAAAAAGACAAAAGGAAAATTTATCTTAGCTGACATGTTTTGGCCTCTAATGGACTTTATCAAGGTAAATGTAATGATTTTAATTTGTGATAAGTATTTATAAATAGAAGCAAAATGGAGGAAAATTACTGTTAATTTTCCAACATTTTGAATTTAAAAATACTCTAAAATATTCTTAAGGCTGACTATAAATAAAGGTAAAATATGGAGGATGCTAACAGATATATAAATAAAGGTATGGAGGATGCTAACATATATTTCTGAAGAAAGACAAAAGGAAAACTTTTTATTTACCAATGCATTTCATCCCCTGAGGAACTTTATCAAGGTAAATATAATGATTTAATTTTGCAACATGTATTTATATACAAGAGCAAAAATGTTATTTGTTTTTCAACATTTTTGGTATAAGGCGCTCATGAATATTCATCAGGTTAGTAGAAAAGTCGGGCAAGTTTATGGGTGGGGCGGGATATAGTTCAGTATATATATATTGATATATATATATATATCCCACTAATATATCGGAAGACTGATAATTCATAACAGTACATTACTCTTTTCTTTGTTTCCAATGAAATTTTCCTGTTTCTAAAAACTTTGCTTAGCTTTTGGAAGGCATCTTTCACTATTCCAATGCATCTCAAGTGGTGGAAAGATAGGATGCATTGAATATTTTCTTTTTGTGCTCATAAAACATACAAGCTTCCTGGGAACTAGATTTGTGATTACTTCTTTCTTTTTACCCCAAGCAAGGCAGTAAAGCCACTGAGACACAAAAAGTTACTAAGTGTTAGAGAATATGAAAAAGAAAAAAAAATCACTATTAAAGAGAGAGAACAGTAAAATAACATGAATTAAGAAAACAGTAGATAATGATTGAGATTGTATTTAAATCTTTTGAAGATCAAAGTTGATTGGGAAGCAAGAAACTGGCAGTGAATTTCATAAGTCAGAAGTACAAGAGAAGAAACTGTTAGTATAGAACTTATGCTTACATCTCAGCCATTTTAACTGTAATATGATGAGACCTTTCTAGCAATCTAATGTTGCACTTAAATTCATAAAATCTTGATACCATAGAGGTAAGTTGTCATGGGTCCTTACCTATAACTACAGAATGAACTATTCCTAACACTATGTATACTACACCTCTCAAGAGAGAGTGTCGAATCAAGTTGAGCCGATTGTAGTTCACTCCAAACCAGACTGACAGTCATACTAACACCTTCCACATCTTGTATTATTATTTCGTGTAATATACCTTCGTTATTTCTACTTTTGTGTTCGTGTTGTTCTTCCTTGGTCCTAACCTGGACCATAACAAAAGTAATATTTTGTTATAATACAAAAATGTGGCACAAGGCCAAAAGGAGGGATAGGGGAAATCTGGTTTTCAATCTGTCTTATCTTAAACTTATCTAGCCACAATTACTGACCCAAGAATACCACAGTATTCTTTATGCCAAAACAACACATTCTTTCTAGGATTCTTACTACAGCCACCATAATACCTCAAAATCTCTATATACTCCTAACTAGTCCCCATATGTACAATTTGTCTTGGGGGGGATAGAAATAACAACATTTAGAAAATGAAACCCCAATGTATATTTACAATGAATACCATAGAGGAAAGTTCATCGGAACAATTACCATGAAAGTATTCATAGAAAAGGCACAGGGAAGCTACATTATGGCAGTGGGAAAGTGACTGAGATCAAGATGCCAGGTTAGAACCAATAATATTGCAGATTCTTCTTTGGATTCTATTAAGTATCTCTAAATATATAGCAAGAGCACCAGATCAAATGTGCCAGAAGTATTCAAAGCAAGGATGAATGGTAAACTTATAAATATGTAAGATAGATTCTGACAGGAAAGATTGTTTAGCACTTGGTTATTAATTTCTCTACTTTGTATATACAATTATATCCTCTTTGCTAGAATGATTATACCCCTTTTGCTAGAATGATTATACCCCTATAGCTAGAATAATTATACCCTCATAGCTAGAATAATTATATCCTCTTTGCTAGAATAATTATATCCCCTTTGCTAGAATAATTATATACCCTTTGCTAGAATAATTATACCCCCTTAGCTAGAATAATTATACCCTCATAGCTAGAATAATTATATCCCCTTTGCTAGAATAATTATTCAAGATAAGCCTGACCTTGACTCTAGAAAAGGGCAAAAATGAATCAACCAAAAGGATACAAATCTAAGAATTCTTCAGCTTTCATTGATTGCAGGGTCATTAGTTAGAAGTTCTAATGCAGAAAAAGAAAGGTCAGAAAGGTCAAACTGAAATACTTCACAACCTAATTTTCAAGTAGTTGCCATAATGGAAAAATTCTTATGTGACATGTTTCGTCCTTCAAAAGTAATTCTTCAGACTAGATGTTTTCACTGATGAAAGGAAAATTTCTAGGATACATAATGATGCCGGAGTGCTTGGAAATTTTGACACACACAAGATATATCAAAGGCAAAAAATTTAGTGGAGAGTGGCAGTGGGCCAACAACTTAACAAAAACTTATGTGAATGGATGGTAGTAAATCTTAGAATTTTTCAACTTCCATTGATTGCTGTGTCATCAGTAAAAGGTACTCTATCCTGGGTAAGATGATAAACTGCATCTGATAACAAGCCCTGTGATCAGGAGGTTTTGAGAAGTATGGAGCCATCTCTTAATTGCTGTTGTTCCCAGCTCCACTCCAGCCTGGGGTGGTAGTACCTGTCAGGGTCCCAGCTATGGACAAATAAAGCCCTAAACTGGGGTCAAAACACTATAAAAGTATAAACATTTTTATAGTAAAAATACCAGTAATATATTTTCATAGTAAAAAAAAATTATCCGGAATATATTTTTGTAAAATAAATCAATAATGCTTCCAAGAAAATTAAATTTCAGCATTAAATGACTCATTAGGTGTTGATATGCCACTAAACAAAGAAATAAATAACTTAGAGGTACTGATGTGAAAAAGACCATAAAAGTCAAACTGAAATACTTCTGGACCCAATTTACAAGTTGTTGACAATTTTTTTAAATTTGTGAATTTCATCTTTCAAAAGTCTGAAGAAGTTGGACTAAACAATGTGTGAGAAAATGAAATGAAATCAGTAAATAAAATAATAATAATAATGAACAAAAAAAGAAAAAGAAATGCAATTTATTACCCAACTTGTCTATACCAAAAACATGTTAGGTGGCACTGTTTAAATTCTATGAAAAGGTAAACATTTTCTTCCTCTTTCTCTCCTTTACTCCAAGATATAGCAGAATGTGGATGAAGGTCTCCCCACTAGAAAATATCTCTTTTCCCCAGTCGACTGAAAACTGAACTCTCTTTCCACTTTCCTATGCATAGTGTTTGAATGTGCTTTGCTGAACTTCCACCAATGAAGCATGACAAGTTTTATTTTGGTCATTCCAACTCAACAGAAGGTTGACTTGAGCTTGACCATTATAACTACCGATGAAGTAAGTACAAAGCTTCCTTTGGTCCTTCCAATTCTGTGCAAGGTTGACTTGAGATCAACCATTCTAACAATTCTTACTTACCCTAACTTACTTTTGGACCATAAAAAGAAATTGGGCCTACCCAAGAGACATTGAGAACTTACAGTTTCCACTATAAAAAGAATAAATCATGGCTGAAATAAAGGGTTCAGTTCAAAATTCCAATCACCTGAAGAAGGCCAAAGCATAAAACAGCTGAAATGTCGTGAACATGACAATAAAGATGAGGACAACAGTCTGAACAATGTAAATAATGTAAATAATTACACTACTCATCTCAGACTGGAAAAGAATGCTTATACTTAAAATCAGAAAGAGACCATTGAAATTTCTGGGATATATAATGAGGAAAATAGGCTTGGAGAATATGACACTCACAGGACATAATGAAGGTAAGAGAGGTAGAGAGAAACAGTGAGTAACCTACTTAACCAGCTTGTGTAAATAATTGGCAGAACAGGGATTAGGGGAGATAGAAAAAGGAGAAAACTTACTAAGAGCTACTAAGGACAGGAAATTGTGGAGAGTCATGATCACCCACATCCTGAAAGAATATAGCACATAAAAGATGATCAGATTTTGGCATTGTTCAAGAATAAATGAAATCTTTCAGTTCTGCAGACATCAGCAAATTTTATTCTTTCGTCACTGGTCACCTCCTATGGGTACATCTTCAAGTTCTGCAACGCTGATCTTATGAAGAGGGTGGGTGGTAACTGCTGTGCAAGAATGTGGCAAGCCAACGAGGCATATGTTGGAGATTAAGTCTTTTCTGTGAAGTGCCAGGGGGAACCCAAAACAGCTCAGTGGTAACTTTATATCTTGCCTGTAGTCGCAATAACATGGGTAATGATGTGAAAGGAATTATGTGCCAAGCAATTTCAGGCTGTTCTCACTTAAGATGTGCCCAGACATTCCTCATCTATTGAGAAATAATAACTGCTTTTGGAACAGGTTCATTTGATACCTGGCAACTGACAAAACCGAGTTACTTTCAAGCACTGGTGACAATGGATGTAAATGCATGCAGACAAAGATCTTCATGTTTGTAATCACGAGAAATTGAGACGCATGGACACAGAAAGAATAATAAATACATCCACAAATACAAGCATTCACACTGACTGATCCATTTGCTCCTTAACAAATGAGAATTTGATTCATCTTTGTATCGATGCATAGATATATAATGGTGGATCAGTAAGTTTGTAGCCTGACACAGATATACGCATGCATGCATATATATATATATATATATATATATATATATATATATATATAGATATACGCATACATGCATATATATATATATATATGTATATATATATATATATATATATATACACACACACAGATATATGAAGTTATATAAAGGTGGATCAGTAAGTTAGCAGCCTAATACGGATATATGCATGCATATATATATATATATATATATATATATATATATATATATATATATATATATATATATATTCAAAAATTATAACATAATTATGTTAGAATTTTTCAATAAATAATATTTGCTCTACTCTGTATTGAGCACTCTTTTAAGAATAGTATTTTTGGTTATTGGAATTTATTCTGTCTACACCAATCCTATACTTGTGTGTGTGTATATATATATATATATATATATATATATATATATATAAACGTATATATATATATATATATATATATATATATATATATATATATATATATATACATGCACACACACACAGATATATGGAAATTCAGAATGGTGGATCAGTAAGTTCCTAGCCTGATACAGATATATATTTACACAGAAATATACATACACTCACACACACACATATACATACATACATACATTTATATATATACACATACATTCATATATATATATATATATATATGAAGAAATATAGTCTTAGGATGTGCTATATTTATGTGATAAATTGCTCAATATCAGAGATAAAGCATGTGTAAAGTACTCACAAGGTCTCAGATTCAACACAGAGGTCTTCATGCTCATGAAAAAGACTGTCACCTCTAAGTGTTGACTTCTATGTTCACTTTTATATATATATATATATATATATACACACACACAAACACATATATACACATACAAACATATATATATATCCCCATATATGCATACACACACACACACACAGAGGGTGCGATGGGTAAATTGTCCCCATTTTATACTTTTAATTTCACACATGTGTTATTTGTTTTTGATTTTGTTGACTGCACAGTATAGTAGGCTCTGTGAGAAAAAGAGCCCCATAACACTGTACTGCTTCGCATTCATGCCGGAATCTCCAATATAAACATTCAAAAGTACTTTGGTGTCAATCTGAGGACATTATAGACGATTTGGAAAGAGTTGGATGAGTCTAATGGTGATTACGAAGGTGTTTTGAATGGTCACTAGTGATGGCAACATTATGCCTCCATTCATCTTCTCACAAGGTCTCAGATACAACACAGAGGTCTACATCAAGTGCCTCAAGGTGGTAGTGTAGCCCTGGTTCAAGAGGATGGCTGCTGAAAGACCCTATGGCTGGCAATAGGATTTTGTTTCAATAGATGTATGACAGGATACAACGAGGGAAAATGAAGTTCACTAGGTAGTGCTAATTTTATGATCCATTCAAGAATGATATGTCAAAGGTCAAAGTTGTAGTCCATAGACAAATGATAAGATGTTAGAAGTAAAATGAATTAAATTATATATTTCTATTTTATTACAAATTAGTAGGGGATTCAGAATATGCCAAATGCACCTCTGCAGAGAGTCAAGACCCCCCCCCCCCCAATAGGTATGACCATAAACATCCACATCCTGGGTATAATTATAAACTACATCCAGCAGCAAGGCCTCTGATCAGGAGGTTTTGATGAGCGTGTAACCATCTCTTAATTGTTTGTGTTCCCACCTCCACTCTGACCCGGAGTGGTAGCACTTGTTAGGATCCAAGATATTGGCAGATAGTTAACCCCCAAACTGGGGTCAAAACACTATGAAAGGGTAAAAATAGGTTTTAATAACAGCAATACATTTTTTGAAAAAAGTATTACCAGCAATACATTTTTGGAGAAAAATACCAGCTATATATTTTTGAAAAAAAAAAATATTACCAGCAATACATTTTTGCAAAGGAGATGCATTACCAGCAATAAAAATTTTGTTGGCATTAAATAACCCAGTGAGGTTGATATGCCACAAAACAAACCAAGCCAAACAAATTTAACTCAGTAAGATTTTAATTCTTTTTCCTAATTATTTGACATTAAACATATATTTAATTGCATTAGATAAAATTTAAGAAAAAATTGTAGTGAGTTATTTTATTTTACTATTGTTCACTCAGTACAAGGAAGAGGATGAACAACAGATGAAGCAAGAGGAGGATATTATGAGGATATGTAGGATAGATAATGGTTGACACTAGACTTGAAGAAGTTAAGCTTGTAGCGATCAGGGAAGTATCATCTTGGGAGTCCGAATAAAGTTGTTGTATGAACATAAATGTAAGGTAAGAAAGGCAGATTATGAGGATATGTAGGATAGATAACAGTTGACTCTAGACTTGAAGAAGTTAGGGTTGTAGAAATTGGGATGCATCCTCTATGGAATATGTTCCACAAAAGAAGACCGGTCTTATTGGAACTTCCTCCTTACTAATGAAATATGAAGGGAATGAGGATGATTTGACTCTGTGGGCGTGGCCTGGCACGTCGTAGCTGTAAAGGCCTGAACTAGTGGAATTAAGGAATATAGCTTGTCAGAAAATAGTCATATATAGTGAAAGGTTAGTAATGTTTTATTTGTAGGTAAGGGATTGTAGGGTAGAAAAAAATCAACCACAAGTCTGTACAGATGCTGTTGAACTCTGTCAAGATTGAAAGGTGAGGAATGGGCAACTCCAATTTTGGTCTGATCAGACTCTTGTAAAAATAGGGCATCATAGGAGGAAACAGGTACAGGGCGTGATGGATAAATTGTCATCTAAATTACAAAAAAATGAAAATAACATTGACATCACATTTTAACAGATATATTTACCAAGATGGCACAAAAATATCTTGAAATACCAAAGACTAAATTTATTCAATAAAATTGCCATTGGCTTCAACCATGGCCTCCAGATGACTTCAGAATCTCCTGCATCTCTTCTGGGCAATCTCCTTGTTTAAGTTAGTGAATCCTTGCCTTCAGTTCATCTTTGATGTTACAAGGAGTTTTGTTGGTCTCTCACTCACAATAATCAAGGGGATTGCAGTCTGGGGAGATGATTGACCAGATATAAGGAGTGATATGGTTGCAGAAATTGTCTGACAGCTATGACTGGGTTCTCCTGCTTGTGTGGCATGGTGCATAGTCCTGTTGCTAGACATAGGGTCTTCCAGCCTCTACCCTCTTGAACCAGGGCAGCACTCAGAATGATCAGAGTAAATTTACTCATTACAACAAAAATTACCCTGCACTTTCAAAAATGGCTAATGTATTAGCTGAAAGTGCTTGTGGGAAAATGAAATAAAATCAATGAATAAAATAATATTAAATAATAAAAAGAATACATTTTGCCATGATCTTAGTAGTAAAGGAACTGGAAATATGATTATCCCACTTGGCTTTGTCAAATGCCTATTAGGTAGTGTTGTTTGTCTATAAAATGGCAAACATTTCCTTCCTCTCAAACAAATCAAAATAAGCAGGAACAATTGTACAAAGAGTCTATTAAACTTTGGATAAAGAAGAATGCTGTTACTTTAGATATCTCAAAGGGTTTGTTATACTGGTCTTTTGAACTGATTCAGTCTTTCTTATCAAATTGTGAAATGTAAGTTGTCTTGAATGGCCACTCTTCTAGATCTTTTTGCATTAATGCCAGTGTTTCCCAGGTCTCTATCTTTAGACCTATATTCTTCCTAATTTTTATCAACAACCTTCTTGATGTCATCAGTTCTCATCTAGGTATCTATGCTGATGACATGGCTATTTACTCTTGTCTTAATAGTAAGTCTGATCAGTTCAATAATGTCAAATTGGCAACTGATCACAAAAATGACCACAGTCTGATGTTAACTGGGGCAACAAATGGCTTGTTAATTTTAATGCTTCCAAAATGAAACTGCTATTTATTAATTGTCTGAGAGAAAGCATCCTGCCGTCGATCATCATGGCTGATTCTAACCTCCAGAATAGTTACTTTCTTAGACTACTAGCAAAGTTAGTTCACTGTGTTGTGCTAGACAGTTTTTCTCACCAGAATTTATCTTATATATTTATAATTCTACCATTCATCCGTGCTTTGAATATTGCTGCCACATCTGGTCTGGTGCTTCTGCTATATAATTAGAGATTCTTGATAGAATCCATAAAAGAATCAGCAATAATGTAGCATTCCTCTGTCTTCCATAAGTACTTTCATGGTAAATGTTCTGATGAAATTTCCTCTATGGTACCTAGACTATGAATTTATGCTCAGTACTAGATTGGCAATAGAATAACACCATATTTCATGGATGGAATGGAATAGCTGAAAGAAAAAGGAATGACAAGCATTCTTGTTCTCCAAGAGAGTTTTATGATGCTAAGTTGTACATATATTTATATATACATTTGGCCTACACAGAGAAATTATAAAATGCATGCAACAACAAGCAGTGTGAAAAAAAGGGGAACCTTACTTGTAATATTTCTTGAAGGAAAAATTGGACCTTTAGTGATTTCTCTATGAATCTGGTGTGGCCATGTGGCTTTTCTTGTAAGACCTGCTGCTGTGGGCTAGGGACATTCTTCTTCCCTGAGCTTTACATTGCAACTGCCCTTCATCAAACTATGTCACTCATTGGCTATCATGTGACCCTCGTAACTTTATCTCAATGAAAGGGGGATAATCACTTTTTGTATTCCTACATCATTTTACAGTTGAAATGGCTAGATGTAACCATTCTATCCTAACAGTTTCTTTTCCTGAACTTCTTGTTCTTTTCTCACACTTCTTGCTTGTGGAGCTCTCTTCTGGCTTCAGTCATATTCGATCTTCAAAAATTTAAATGAAATGTCAGTCATTATCTTCTATCTTCTTAATCCCTGTTCTTTTATTTTTCTTGCTCCTTAATAATGATTTTCTTTTTTCTTATATTCTTTCACACTCAGTAAGCACTTGCATCTTAGTGGCTTTGTTGCCTTGCTTGGGGTGAAATGATTAAAAACAAATTAAAGGTTCTGTGACTTTTTTAAAACTAATTTACTTCTTCCAAAAGCGTTTTATCAATGATAATAATAATGATAATGAAAACTCATTATCAACCTATATTTCTGTTGTGGAATTATTTCGCAGTGGAGGCTTGTATTTGTACTAAATCGGTCCTAATAAGTTTGACATACAAAACGTTGGGAACTTGATATAATCGGTATTACGCAGAGTAATCTTGTTGGGGTTGCTTACTACTTTCGTATTCAACTAACTGTCAACTACTGTCGTCCAACATCGACTGACCATCGTTTCTCTTACTACTCCTACTTATATTAGGTGGGAGAGTCTATTAACTATATAATAGGTGTGTTTCACAGTAAAAATATCTGAGATGAGGTATTGTAATTATTTACATTATTTACATTGTCCAGACTGTTGACCTAATTTTTGTCACCATATTCATGACATTTAGGCTATTGTATGCTCTGGCCTTCTTCAGGTGATGGAAATTTCAGACTGAATTCTTTTTTTCGTCCACCAGAGTAGATTGTTCTAGTTCCACATGCCATACCTCTTCCAAATGTCTCAGTATCAATTATCTTCCTTTAACTCAACTTTCTAAGTTTTTGTTCACCTCTACTGTAGCCAGGTTTTGAACTCCCAACTCTTTGGTTCAAGTCACTGGATTCAACCAATACTTTTAGCCATGTGTCCCAGTGGATAAAAGCTTGAATTGAATGGTTAAACCCACTTTATTCAGTTATGCACAAGGTTAGTGCAAGTCAATCCAGTAGTGAGTGCTGCTATTGGAAGATCAGTAGTTCTCGCATAAGTCGTAGTCGTACTCAACAGATCCCAGCTGGACTCTGTAGTCCGTTGACTTACAGATACTTATAGGTAGTTACTACCTATAGTGTGGTCACTCATGGGGGTGACAGGTTATTCCATTATATCAATAGTCTTAGAGTATGGCAGACTTTAAATTTAGGTAGCCCCTCTCTAAGAAATTGAAGGTCATTCACTAAATGGATTAAATAATTCTATCATCTTGCCTTAGTAGAAGTTGATTAAACCCAAAAATATATGAAACTTAGTAATTATTAAATCCAGAAGGTTGCCCACAACTTTTGGCCTGTAGTATATATATATATGTATATATATATATATATATATATATATATATATAAATAAAAAGAAAGAACAGTAAGATATATAATCTGGTGTTCTTATTGATATTTTTTATTTTTACAAAACAGTGCTCAATATAAATTTACAGAGCATAAATATTATAATTAACTGATTGAAAATATGTTTTTTTTCGCTACACAGTAATAACCATGTTTCAAAAATGGAAGCTAAAAACTTTAAATTTAATTATATAATTAAATTAAAAGCATTAGTTTCGTTTCATCTTCAAGCGAATATTGAAATAACTTATGTTTGAATTTACTGAGTTTGAAACACACATATAAATTCATAATTTATTGTTTCCAAGAATACAGAGAAATCAAATCATTCAGACAGGGACTGTAGCACATTCATTTTCATTAACTATTGTTGTATCAATTATGAGTTACGTTTGAAAAAGAGGTTAAGTTTAGTGAGGGTAGGAGTGTATTTTTCAATGAATTCTGACATCCGTTAAATGCATGTCATCTGGATTTTTCTTATATTAACATCAAAAAGTTTTTCGGTATTTTTTTCTTACTTCTATACTTAAAAATTCTTTTTTTACGTTTTATTTAACTACAGTTTTAAAATATTTTTACTTTTAATTACTAATAGACTATATTTCTTTTTAAAAACAAGTAAGTGTCATAGAATTACTTAAATTATTTAAAATTATTATATATTTTTTTTTATCAAATATAAGTATGTATATTCCCAGCTCCCATGTTTTAATTTTATTTTTAAATATTATTAAAGAAAATTTTTGACAATGACAGCAAAAAATAGCTATTTCATTTCTCTGATTCAGTAAATTTTTATTTTTTATAAACTTAGTAATATATAGTTTCTCATGTATGCACAAAGGATATAGGTCATTTAATGACCTACATATTCTAGCTTTTTTTATTAATTTCCATTTTACTGCAGGTGTTTTATTTGATTCTTTTAAATGCCAGAAATACTTTGAAAGCAATGTCTGATTTCTGTATTTATTTATCCTAAATGAAGTTTGGTGTTGATTAAACTGCTTTTTGAACTCATGGCTTGTGCAACCTATATAGATTTTTATGTTTTTGGGATTCTCAATAGATGAGATATTGCATTGGTATACTAATGATTCCATGCAACATTTATTTTGTAGAGGATAGTTATGAGGATTTCTACAGTTACATAATTTTTGTTTATCTTCATCTCTTTTTATTTTTATTTTTATATTGTCTAAATGTCTTTGGTTTTTGCCTAAGTGTTTATTGAAGATATTAGCATTATGTTTTTTAATAATTTTTTCTAAGTTTTCAGTACAGCTGTAACTTAATTTTAATGTGTTTTTATTGAAAATAGTACTTAGTTTACTTTCTCTAGGAAAGTGCTTAACTATTAATGCAAGGAATTTTTATCCTAATTTGTTTTTTACCATTTGGTTGTATGGGGGTGTATACCAAATTATTTTTCTACTTCTGTTCTTTCTATGCCTTTCATTTTCCCTTTTTATATAAGTTAGTTTTGGGGTTTTGCAGAACAGGAAAGATTTATCTAATGTTATCAATGAAAGATTATTCTATGCATTAATTACTTAATTAATTATGCATTAATTACTCCAATTGCCTCTAACCACACTGAGTAATGTGGTGCTTAAAAAAAGATTGTAGAAAAGTTGTCCTTTTTGAGAATAGCCCAGGTTGCTGATTTAGTATGTTTTTATATTTGAGATATACATAGTAGAATTACAGATCCAAAACTAATAGGCTTATATAGAGATGACAGACTCATTTTCATCTCCAATAGTAATGGTCTACTAACAGTGAAGATGCAAAAGAAAATCATTAGGGCCTTTAAATTACAAGGGTTTAGGATTGAGATTTCTTCTAACCTTAAAATAGTTGATTATCTAGACATCACCCTTAACCTCAATAATAAAATGTTTAAACCATACCATAAAAAGAATGAAACCCCCCCATCTATATTAATGTTAATTCTAACCACCCCAATGCCATTGTGAGACAGATACCTACCACTGTTGGCACTAGGAGTAGTCGATTATTGTCCAACATAAACATCTTTAATAAAAATAAAGAATTGTATGAAAATGCTCTCCATAAAAATGGTTTTAAAAATAAGTTATCTAACCCCCATAAGTAACACTGAAATATTTAAAGTGAAATGTAGGCACAGAAATAGAAAAAGAAAAATTATATGGTTCAACTCCTACTTCTTTAAACTGTCTTATATTAATATCAGACAGTATTTTCTAAAGTTAATAAATAAACATTTTCACAAAAACAACCCTCTAAGATATTTAATAGGAAAAGATTAAAATTAGCTATTCCTGCACTAATAACATGTACAAAATTATCAACTCTCATAATAACTGTTTTTAGGTAAGTTCTATGGGATAAACAACAAACCTGATATTTAACCCTCCTGTAATTGTAGCAATAGAGAATGTTGTCCAATTGAGGGCAAATTCAGATATACTAGGGTTATATACCAGGCAACCATTTCCCCAAAGAAAATATGTTAAATAATATTGTTTACATTGGAATTTCTGCAGGGGAATGGTAACAAAGATTTTTTTACCCATAGGTACCCTTTTACCAACTCTAAATTAAAATACCAGACAGCTCTTTCAAAAAAAATTTGGGGAATTGGAGGAGAAAGATCTGAACCCACAGAGAAACTGGAAAATTATAGGTTTCACTCATACTCCTAATAGTCTTAGGCATAGGTGTAACTTATGTTTCGAAGAAAAAAATAGATAATAAAATGCAATAATCAAAGCAAGCTATTAAATCAAAGGAATGAATTAGTTTTAAAATGTCAACATAAAAACAAATTTAAACTTCTATAATATAGATTTTACTTTATTACTTTTTAATTCTCTAACTCTTCAAATGTCAAATATATAGCTATTTCTAATTTTTATATTTCCATTTTTTCACCATATTAATTATATCTTATAATTGTTCCTTGTTCTAAGAATTCTCTTTCCTTTTATCACTTACACCTATTTATCTATATATTTTTTTAATGCTTTTTAGGTTTTTAAATTTAACTTTGTATGTTTGTTTTTTAATATAACTTGATTTACTTTAAAGTGAAAAATGTATAATGTATTTTATCTTATAATATTTTTATTTTTAAAATTTTTTCTTTTAATATAATTTTTTTAATATATTCTTACTTAAATTTAATATAATTTATCTAAATATGACTTATTTTTAAGTTTTTTAATATATCTTATTTTTAAGTATAATTTATTATTTTTAAATAGGAACCTGAACTTTTTATATATATAATTTTTTTTTATAAAACTCCCTTTTCAGCCCTCTTTTAGTTTCAAATTAACACCTCATCCTTCATATAACCCCAATTTAATGTCATAAGGTTAATATCCGGGTTTAATTTTATAAAACCTCTTCCCTTTAAGGCTAATACCTTCCACCTACCCCTAACCACCATCTCAAGCATTTCGTTTGACTGAAACATTGAAATGGATAATTTCTGTTCAATTTTTCGACAGCTGTCAAAGTTAAATTTCTAATTCTGACACAAACACAGTTCATACACTGGGGTTGAATAAGACTGACATAGTTTTGTTGATTGAAATAGATCTAACACACCCCATAGGAGGTAATTTGGGGTTTTCTTATGTAATTTATATGCTCTGTTATAATAAATACATTAAGCTTTTTTGTGGATCAGTTTTAATATTTTATATTAATAGGATCCACTTGGATTATATACCAATGGATTTATTACCTGTATGATATATATATATATATATATATATATAAATAAAGGGTGTTTCATTAAGATGGATCAAAGTCAGCAGTAAATAAATCAGTGTTATTGGTGAAAATTTATTTGTTTCTCTACTGGATCATATTATTTAAGTCATGGTAATTATGTGTGAAAAATAATATTGCCTAAATGTCCACCAAGGTTTCGGTGGCACACCTTCACTCGATGATCAAAATTTTTGATTACGTCTCTGCATAGTTGCTCCTTGATTTTACCAATATGCCTCATTATCTCATCCTTCAACTGTTGAATTGTTGTTGGCTCATTGGTATAGGCCTTACTTTTGAGATGACCCCTTTAAATCTAAAGGCGTCAAGTTGCACAATCATGGTGGCCAATTGACTTTGCTGTTTCAAGAGATGATATGACCTAGGAATTTCTCATTCAAATTCTGTTTGAACATACATATTTGTAATAGGCTTTGATAACTTTAACACATTGCTTGATTGTTAATCTTTCCATGGTTGAAATTGCCAAAAACTTAAGTTGTTAAATCTGAAAGAAAAAGAAAAAAATCATTAGACACTTAAACTTAATTCACATTTAAAATCGGTCCAAGTTATTGGAAAACCCTTATATATATATATATATATATATATATATATATATATATATATATATAGAGAGAGAGAGAGAGAGAGAGAGAGAGAGGGTTAAATTAATAATTTTGTGCTTGAGATTTATAAACTGAACTTTGAATCAGATTTGAAATTTTCACTGTAAATAATTTGATTTATATGTGCAATATTCATCACTGAATTAAGTGAAGGAGATTATGTTGAAAAAAGATTTGGCATGTTAAAAACCAATCATTAGGCTGCATATTTAATGATTTTTCAGCATGCATGTGAATAGATCTAAATATGGATTAAACACAGACACATACACACACACACACACACATACATACATGCACATATACAAACACGTATTTACTAAGGTAAGCCATAGTTTTTGTTCAAGGTCACAAACATGGGATACTCAATAAGGATTGAGTACACCACTCAGTAGTCATTGTCTATGAAACTGTATCTAGATTTTAATAAGAAAGTGGCAGAACTTTGTGCATCTAGATATGCACATGTGCAAAAATGACCTCCTGTGAAGTAATATTTAATAGACTATTCAGTATTCAGTGCATTTCTGCACTAAATTTGACAAGATCTCTCCTGTTAGAAACAACTGTCAATTGTCATTTTAAGTAATGGTAATTGTTGTAACCTAGGGATGGTTATTGAATAGAATAATCACACAAAGGTTAGTAATGAACAATAATACTTAGGACAGGAACAACACATATAAGATTTGCCAGTGACACGTAGAAGTAGTAGTCAACTGCTAGAAGTGAGTCAAATAAATTCCACAATAAATCTCCAACTGCAGGATATCTACCAACTGCCCCATGCAGTCAGATATGGCACAAGGCCGAATTTAATGTTGGGTATCTGAGCCTACAGGCTCAGACAAAAATTCCCCGTAGACCTCATATAAAATGGTGTTGGGTAGCTGTTTCCCAAGATGAGATTCTGCCCTTCAACATAGCCTCATCTGGGGATCCTCTCTGCTCAGAGGCAGAGAGTTTGACCAGCACAGTTGGAGATGAATCCCCAACTGCAGACCAACATACAGTATTTACTACTGTATTGATGTGAATGGGGACATATCCATTATTGTCCATAGGTATACTACAGCAGTAAAATTAGCTGTTTCCTTATAAGGAAACATTTGGCATTAATTGACCAAGCAGTCCATGCTATTCGAGTTGGGCTTTTCTTCACTCTCTGGATACCAGGCTGAGATCAAAGTGTAGTCTCTGTTCTCCTTATCTCAAATGGTAATATTAATCATTTCCTTATAAGGGAACAGTTGGTATTTATTGACCAAGCAGACAGTGCTACTTGAGTTAAATTTTTTTTCATTTTCTGGCCTGTAGGCTTGGACCAAATTGTAAAATCTGCCTTTTGGCCAGACAAACTACAATTGTGTTTCTGTCTGAAGACAGAACACAACAAATAAATGAGAATGCCTGGTCCCAGAGGATTCCAGTCTTGCAGTAGCATCTCCTTCATCGCATCAAAGAGTGAGGGTCAGTAGAATATTGTAAGCTAAAAAGGTTAGTGAAGGAGGAATAACCAAAACAAAGGTTGGAAATGAAATGGTAGTCTTTATAACATCAACAAAATACAATACATGCCAGTAGCATGAAGTAGGTAAACCACTTCTAGTGGTGGAATACTTAGACAGCAGATTACTCCCACTTACAATAGTGTCCAAAGTATTTATGAGGATTAGGACATACCCATTAGTGTTCATAGGTATCAATGCCAGCCTGATGGATGTGTATGCACTTGGGTCCCCCACTTTAAATATATCCTAATCACAATGGGTGGATGAGTAAGTACCAATCTGTTCTCCTCTTAAATGGTAATGAAAATATTAACCATTTCCTTATAAGGAAACATTTGACATTTATTGACCAAAAAGCTAGTTTTGGTTGAAATTAATTAAAATCCTTTTATTAAAACAATTTTTCAAGAAAATAGATTTCTCAATTCCAGTAACTGTGAAAGCTCTTTCCAGTATTTATGTGGCCTTCCTCCCTAACTTTTTGATTGAAGTAGAGAGGCAAGTCAACATCTTGATTATGCAGCAAAATAAAATTGACATGTTTTAGAAGAATCAAATTTATCAGATTCAATATATTCTCTTGTTATGTATCTAACTTCACTGTAACCAAAACTTGTAAAAGAAAATATAAGGTTAGAACAAAAGTTTGTAATCTTTTTCCATAGGTGATATTTGAACATGTGATTTTGTTTCATATGTGAACGAAATTTATAACATATATTCATATTCTTAAAGGTGACACGTCAATGCATCTTTCTATATGATTGCGGAATTTAAATATTTTTTTTTTTAACATTCTGAGATATCCTACAACATCCACCATTTTCAATGAACTTTAGTATAAATCAGGGAAAACTTACAAAATGCCATCAATACAATAGGGGCTTCTTTTCTAATCTTTTATTTGAAGAAGTGTGAAACTTCAATATCTTGATGACGTCATTATTTTCTTTTTGAGTTATATGTGGTATTCATTTTAGTTGTTGCTGCTGTTGAAAGTCCTCAAGTAAAATGTTTTCTGTTATTTGGTACAGTTCTTTGTTTCAGATTCTGTAGTGCCTAGTGCCTTGTCCAAGAAGAATTGTCCTTCTGAGACCTACAAATTCTCTCAAATAAAAAAGCAAGTGATAAAGCAATTTTTATTAAATTTGCCAAGGGACCAACTTTGAAAATTTTCACCACAACTTTTCAGATTTAAATATTTTGCTTTCAAATTTGGTAGGTTTTTTAAGTCAGCGACTTTTGTTCTTTAAAAACAAGCCATATTTTTCAATTAACTGTCAAAACAGCTGGAATCTTTTAGCACATACACACCCAAGTTCATATAGGCTTACACGGACGTTATTAAGATTACACTCAATAATAATAAATCCCAGTAGAGTTCCCAGCTCTCCTAGGATATCCTCGCTGTAGAGGTTGAATAAATTTGGGGGGAAGACACATCCTTGTCTATTTATATGAACATACTATATTTATTTTCTATGCATATACAGGCTGTAAGTATACATATTGAATGTAAGTAACATTTTTGTTTGGACGAGGACATATTTTCAAATTTATCGGAAAAGCATTTTGAGTCATAACATTATTTTATTTTTTTTTTTATTGGTTCAGAATAGTTAATTTTTAAGAACAAAAATAATAATAAAAAACAAATGTTCTTGGATATTTGATGATAATTTTATACTTTTATTCTTTTCTGATTTATTTATTGATTTCTATTAATATCATTTAAAATATGTATAATAATATTTCTTAAAATGGTACATCTGATGATTAACTGTTCACACTGATATCCAGTGTAAAATATATATATGTGGGCATCAGGTGATCTGGATAGAAATAGTACCATTGATGTCTGGCACGCAGCAATTTCAGGTGGATGGGCATCACTTGGAACGTTTTACTGTTGAAATAGTTAAATGTAACTGTAAGTTCTATTCTGATAGTTTCTTTTCTTGCACATCTCACTTCTAGAACTATCTTTAGGTTTCTTGCTTCCCTGCCTCTTATGATCTTCAAAAATTTAAATGGAACATCAATCGCCATCTTTTGCTTTCCTGAATTCTGTTCTTTAATTGTTCATTCTCCTTACTAAAGTTTTCTCATTCTCTTTCACTCCTACTAACCCCTTGTATCTTAGTGGAATTATTACTTTGATTAGGGTGAAAGGATTAAAAAAAAAAAAGATCTGTGTGTGACATTACAGATATGTGTGTGTGGTGTGTGTAACTTATGTCGATAGCATGACTCACAATTACATGCAAAAATGTAACCTGAAGATTTCATGTTTGCATGAAACTCTGTGATGTGCTATTGACATAGAATATTATATATATTCACTAATATATACTTAATAGCTCTGTTATATTACATAGAGCACTGTTTTTATAACACCTGAGAAAAAATATATATGTACATGCAAGTATATCTGCATATATGTATGTTTATTTTATACCCATATATATATATATATATATATATATATATATATATATATATATATATATATATATATATATTGTGTTTATATTATGTTTATTTTATACCCATATATATATATATATATATATATATATATATATATATATATTAGGTTGGTGCAAAAATAATGTCGTTTTCTCACATTGTAACATATGTGAGAAAACGACATTGTTTTTGCACCAACCTAATATATATAATGAAATGGAATAAGTCTGATAATTATTTTAATATATTTATTGTTTATACATTATTTTTATTGATACAAATATTTAAGTCTATAATAAACAGTATTAACTACATTTACTGGCCTGAAGGTCCGAGAAATCTCATAGAAAATATGTGTCCTCCGACAGGAATCGAACCTGTATCCTACACTGAAATGTCATATAGCCTGATGTGCTATACTATTTAGCTACAGAGGAAGCATTTGTATAAATATTAAATATGTTAAAATAATTGTCAAACTTAGTCCATATCATAATATACGATGTCATTTGTTTATGTTAAGATACACTTCAAGCAGATATGAGCATGCGAAAGAAATCATGGAAAATCTGTAGTTTAAAAACAATAATTCAATCTTACTAACCAGACACTTTCTTTGTAGCTAAGTGGTATAGCATGTTAGGCTATATGATGGTTTCATGTAGGATTCAGGTTCAATTCCTGTCGGAGGACACATATTTTCTATGAGATTTCTTGTACATTCAGGCCAGTAGATGTTAACACTGTTTATTATAAACAGAGCATTTACTTAAATATTTGTATCAATAAAAATAACATATAAACAATATATATATATATATATATATATATATATATATATATATATATATATATATATATAGTTCATGACCCAGTGGATAAAAGTGTTGGTTGGATCCAGTGACTTAACCCAAAAAGTTGTGAGTTCAATACCTGGCTATGGCAGTGGTAAACAAAAACTTGAAGAGTTGAGTTAACTGTGACATCTGGAAGAGGCATGGCATATGGAACTAGAACAATCTACACTGATGGATGAAATAAATGTTTAAGTTTAAAGTTCCAGTCACCTGAAGGAGGCCAGAGTATAAAACGGCCATAACGTCATGAACATGACAATAAAGATGAGGACAACAGTTTGAAGAATATAAATAATGTAAATGTATGTGTGTGTGTGCGTGTGTGTGTGTATAACTTTATATATGCATGTGTGAGCTTGTCTGTGTGTAACCTATAGGAAATTATTTTAAATGATAAATTAAAAATTTAAGAATTGGTTAAGAAAATAAATTAAAAAATTAATCAGAATTTCAGACCCCTGCATGACTTTTGGTTCATCCTGTATATATATATATATATATATATATATATATATATATATATATATATATATATATATATATAATAAACAATAAAATCCAAAATTACCTCATATGGGGAATAGCCTATTTCAATAGACAAAGATATTGGTTGTCTGTCTTTTCAACCCCTTATATTGATGTGTATTAAAAAATACACTGAACGCTTTCTGTGGATCAGTTTTAATCTTTTATATTATTAGGATCCACTTGGATTATATACCAATGGATGTTTTACCTTTACTATATATATATATATATATATATGTATATATATATGGATGACAATATATATATGTGTGTGTGTGTCTGTGCATATATGACATGTCATGTGCGTGTGATTTAATATATCTATATAAGGCATGATAATTTTATATAATGTCTACAAGTGACAAATTACATAAATTCCTAAGGCCTTAGATTTTGAAGGGTACTGGGGAAAAAAGAACTCAACATTTTTCTGATCTTTAAATGGCTGTTAGTGTTATTGCTAGTAAATATGATTGCAACCAGGATAATTGCCAGAATTATAATCTCCATAATAATGGTAATATTAGCTGTTTCCTTATAATTGACATGGTTTCTGTTATTTTGTTTATGATTCTGTGTCCCTAGTTCACAATTTTCAAACTTCACTCGCTCAAAGCCATTTTTAACCATTGATCTGAGAAAGTGGTTTTATAGAGCTGACAGTTTAGATATTTCTGAATAGGCTTGGTGCTATGCATGACATCCAAATGAAAGTCTTGATCTATCAAGACTATTTAAGAACATGGTTTCGAGTTTTCAGGTTAATGCTGTAATTCTATAGCCATCTACATTGCTATGTTGGGTGATTGACATTTTTTAAAAAAGTTATTACATACAAATCAAAAAGGTATAGAAATTTTACTGAATATTTTATCAATTACAGAAACTGAATATTAGTTTTATATTTTCCTCTCCATGTTTATATGTGTGTTAACGATAATTAAATTAATAATACTGTAACATCAGATAAATTGCTTGAAGTTCTTATTCATTTGTAAAGACATTATCTGTCATTCACTGCCATATAGGATATTACATATCACATAGCAGTTCAGAACTCTTTCCTTTGTTTCTAATGACATTTGTCTATCTATTAATAAGAAATGGATCGCCAATTGGACCCCGAACAACTGGCAGTCATGATGAACAGATGCCCCCCTCAGGGAGGATCCATGCCTTGAGAGACATTAAGCATTAAGCTCACACCTGACCTGAAGTAGAATGATTTTTTCCCATACATTCATATCTGCTCAATACGTATCCAAATGTAAACAAAGAAGTAAAATTGACTATGTTTCATATATATATATATATATATATATATTTTAGGATATTAAAACAAAAGCATTAAAAATTGCTTGCTATCACTGAGGAGACACATTTGCAGTGTTGAAACATAATTGTAATTATGTAGCGATTTTTAACATGTTTTTGTTTTAATATCTATTGTGAGATCGGAAACTACCTACGCAATAGACTCTTCCAGTCCTATATTAAGTAGGCGACATAGCACTCTAGAGAGAGTGATAGAAACGCACTCAAGGCGAAACCAATCCCACATCTGGGTCGATGAAGAATTCGGCAAACGCATTCACGTTGGAAAACCGCAATACCTTGCCAGTCCCACAACAGTGGTGACAGAGAAGATTCAAGAATTTTGTTCTCACCGTATCAATAGCGACAGTACTCAAAAAATACACAAACTCCATGCATTCCCACAGCAGTGTTGAATGTGAAATTAAGCTGGTATTAATACATTAGCGATTTAAATGCTAAACACCGAGGGTCTATATATATTCCAATACCAAACGCCATTGACAAACTAGTGATTCAACATCTACGGAATATTAAAGTCTGTCCAATACGAGAACGATTTATACACACCCACACACACACAGAAAAAAAAAACAGTTGTTCGTAAAAAAAACTGACAACACAAGATCAAGTACTACCATTATACTCAAGTTTTCGGAAAAAAACTATCGAAAAATTTTTTATGTAACTGAGTTGAACTCAGGCATAAAATTATTCTCCCCTCAAATTCACTGAGGTGAGTTTTTTTCTTTTTGTACCTCTATAAAAAAAAAATACATAAGTGTGGTGAAAAATTATTCAATTACATTAAAATTAATGGAACCACGGGGAAAAAAAAGCTGAAAACATAATTAGTTTAATTTAACTATTGTCTGTCCATATTTTTTTTTCTGTAAAAGAAAAAAAAAGGAACAAAAATCTATCAAGATTTTTTTTTGTGTACCTCCTGTTTCAAAGCAACAAAAAAGCGCTGTCATTT
Organism: Acanthosepion lycidas; assembly: GCA_963932145.1. Taxonomy (NCBI): domain Eukaryota; kingdom Metazoa; phylum Mollusca; class Cephalopoda; order Sepiida; family Sepiidae; genus Acanthosepion; species Acanthosepion lycidas. The sequence goes on along the minus strand of OZ010582.1, from coordinate 54,762,995 downwards.
TTAAATATGGAACATTTGCAAAAAATAGTTGCTCAAATGTTAAAACTAAATTTGGACCAGCAACAAAAATCAGAAGAAAGACAACAACTATTTTTGGATTTACATAAACAGCAAATGGAATTCCAAAAAATTACGCTTCAGAATGCTGAACTACAACAGAAACAACTTAAAGAATTACTCGTAAATGCATTAAAAGGCTCAAATTCTGAAAAAGATACAATATTCTCCCAGAGTATAATCTACAATTCAATGGAAACCTTTGAATATGTACCAGAGGAAGACAAAATATTCCAGGCTTTTTACAGGCGCTACAAAGATATTTTCAATGTAGACTGTGAACAATGGCCCAGTAAAAAAAAGGTATGTCTTCTATTGAGAAAACTGGGAACTACAGAACATAGTAGGTTCGTAGACTTCATACTACCCAAGAAAACGATTGACTTGGATTTTACAGAGACGATTACGCTCCTATCGGAATTATTCGGGCCTAACACAACCTTGTTCCACAAACGTTGGAAATGCCTGAACACAGTCAAAGACAACCAGCAAGATTTTCTAATGTTTGCAGCATCGGTGAACAAGCTATGTAATGATTTTAAACTAGCCAAACTGACTGCTGATGATTTTAAGTGCTTAATTTTCGCACAAGGTCTAGTATCTGCAGAAGACGCCGAGTCAGATGATGGGTACTGACTAAGCTTGAGAACGAACAAGGATTGACTCTCCAAAAACTGGCAGAGGACTGTCAAAGAGTAATATCTGCAAAGCGTGACTCAAACACTATCGAGGAATCAGGTGTGACTCAGATTAATAAAATCAGAAGCAAGTCTACCTCCTATTCTCCTCAAAAAGACAAAAGGCAAATCTCATTTCCTAAATTCCGCAGTAACCAAAACCCAAATAAGTTAAAGAAGCTGCCCGGACTATGTTACCATTGTGGTAAATGGCATTGGATGAAATTCTGTCCAGTTAAGAACAAAAAATATTGCAAAAATTGCAATAAAAGTGGTCATACTTTAACTTCGTGCTGGTACGCCAACAGAATGAGAAAACCCCAAAATAAAGTTAGGCAAGCTCAATCTGACAATATTGTTGATAGGAATTTAAGAAAATATGTAACTGTGGATATTTTCAATAAATCCATTAAATTCTAGCTTCACTCGGGTTCTGATATTTCAACCATTAACTGGTGTACTTGGCGAAAATTGAACAAGCCGACCTTATTAAAAATGGATAAAACAGCAAAATCCGTAACTGGCGAAAATATTAACATTTTAGGTGAGGTAATACTTACAGTAACACTAAATGGAGTTACCAAAAAGCTAAAAAGCCTACGTATTAAAAACTTCAGACAACTTATTTGGAACTGATTGGATAGAAAAATTCAATCTTTGGGATTGCCCAATGAGTACATTTTGTTGCAAGATACAAACGTCCAATTTGGTAAATCTAAAAAAGGAACTCAAACAACAATTTCCCCAGGTTTTTTCTGGTGGCCTTGGGAAATGTACTAAAATGAAAGCTAAGTTCAAGGTGAAGGACGGTGCACAACCGGTATTCAAAAAGAAACGGAATGTCCCTTTCACTGCTCTAGAGCAAATCAATAAAGAGTTAGATAGACTTGAACAAGCAGGTATTCTGTCAAAAACAGATTTCAGCGAGTGGGCAGCACCTACGGTCTACGTAAAAAAGAAGTCCAATCAAATACGAGTATGCGCAGATTTTTCCACAGGGTTAAATGATGCCTTGCAAGATCACCACTATCCTCTCCCAAGCCCTGAAGAAATTTTCAATAAACTCAATGGTGGAAAATTTTTTCTAAAATCGACCTCTCAGATGCATACCTTCAGATAGAGGTGGAAGAACAAAGTTCCAAATTGCTCTGCATAAACACCCATAGAGGGTTGTACAAATACAACAGGCTGGCTTTTGGAGTAAAGGTTGTGCCTGCAATTTTCCAGCAGGTCATGGATGCCATGCTGGGCGATCTTGACTATGCAACAGCGTATTTGGATGATATACTAGTTACTATTAAAACTACAGCAGAGCACCGGAACCATATAATAAACGTATTCGAAAAGATACAAGAATACGGATTTAAGGTTAAGGAGGCAAAGTGTGACTTTTTCTTACCAGAGATTAAATACTTAGGACACATCACAAATAAAGATGGTCGTTGGCCGGATCCAGAAAGAGCCAATGCAATCAGAAACATGCCGGCCCCAGATAACATTCAAGTATTACAAAGCTTCCTCGGCTTAGCTAATTTTTTACCAAGGGTTCATTAAGAACATGCAAAATTTGAGAGGGCCTCTAAACCAACTGTTAAAAAAGGACAAACCATGGTCATGGACCCCGGAATGCCAAGACGCATTTGAGAAAATCAAGAAAACTCTTACTTCAGACCTCTCCCTCACACATTTCAACCCTAGTCTCGACATCATAGTCGCAAGTGATGCAAGCTCGTACGGCATAGGCGCTTGCATATTACATAAACTGCCAGATGGTTCACGAAAAGCTGTGGCTCACGCATCAAGATCTCTACTTCCAGCTGAGAAACAATATTCTCAAATAGAGAAAGAGGCTCTAGGGATAATATTCGCTGTGACAAATTTTCACAGATATCTACATGGTAGACGGTTCATACTACAGACAGATCATAAGCCTCTGATTACAATTTTTGGGTCTAAAAAAGGTTTGCCAGTCTATACTGCAAATAGACTACTTCATTGGGGAACGATTCTCTTAAACCATAATTTCAAAATAGAGTTCCTAACAACCAAAAATATTTGCCATGCAGACAGTTTATCGCGACTCATTCCAAAAAATACAGAAGTCTTTGAAGACTCCGTCATTGCTACTCTAAGGACAAATTGTGAAATCAAAAACATGATCGCAAGTACCATAAGAGAGCTCCCAGTTACTTTGGCCGACATAAAAAGGGAGTCTCGAGAGGATGAATTCATTCAATCCATAAAAAGCAAAATTCAAAACAAAGACCCCAAAGTGCCTGAAGTTTTCTCCCTCTGCAATGATGTCCTACTAAATAATGACCGCATAGTGATTCCAAACAGCCTACAAAGAAAAATCCTCATGGATTTTCACATGGGACATCCAGGGAAGAACCGTACAAAAAGCCTCATGCGCTGCTACGTTTATTGGCCAAACATGGACAAGCAGACATGATAGAATCATGCAAAGGATGCACGCTTGCAGCAAAAGCTCCAAACACAACGTGCAAACCATGGCCCAAAACAGATCATCCTTGGCAAAGAATTCATGTGGATTTTGCAGGGCCTATGGACAACATGTACTATCTCATTGTTGTGGATAGCCACTCAAAATGGCCTGAGGTCCTACAATGTAAAAGACCAACCACAAACTGCACGATTGGATTTCTACATGAGCTATTCGCGCGTTTTGGTGTCGTAGATTGTATAGTTACTGATAATGGCACTCAATTCACATCAAGTGAATTTAGAGACTTCTGCAAGTCATATCAGGTGGACCATGTTACAACACCTCAGTACCACCCTAGGTCAAATGGCCAGGCCGAAAGGTTCGTGGACACTTTAAAAAGGGCTTTAAGAAGGCACTAGGCACACCGACAGATAGAGCATTGCAACAATTTCTGCAGGTGTATCGGATAACCCCTAATCCAAACACACCTATGGGAAGCTCGCCTGCAGAAACAATGTTCGCAAGAAAAATCAAGTCTGTCTTCGACAAACTTATTCCATGGCAAGCAAAGTTCAAAAAAACCGTATCGCCTCATAGGAAATATTTCAATCCTGGCGATAGGGTCTTTTTCAAGGCGTACAAGAACAATATGACATTCTGGGAAGTGGGCACCATAAAGCAGAGAATTGGCGAACTGGTATATATGGTCCAAGGACCGAGAAACATTCACAAATGCCATTGGAACCAGATCAGAAAATGACGTTTGAAGGATTCACTACAAAATACCTGTGAAGAGCCGATCGACATAATTTTAGATCATTTCGATCTCAACATGCCCCAAGTCTCTCCTGAAGTGTGACGCTCAAGAAGGAAAAGGAAATTTACTCAACCACTCAACATAAATCCCAAGAGGAAAAAGTATTAACAGTTTTATTTTTTCTCTCATTTTCAAAAAGAAAACTCTTTGGAAGGTGGGTATTGTGAGACCGGAAACTACCTACACAATAGACACTTCCAGGTCGATATTAAGTAGGCAACATAGCACTCTACAGAGAGTGATAGAGAGTGATAGAGAGTGACACAGTGAGACAGTGAGTCTCGTACAACTACCAGTGTTGGACACTAACTTATAGTAAGCTCTGCTTACACTATCTCTGTAACCTTTTTTTAATATATCTTTCTTACATCTAATCCGTGTTTCGTGTTTTACTTCTGTGGGCCCAACTTTGGCACCCACATCAATATCCTAGCATAAATATTATTAGCTCTACTCCGTATTGAGCCCTCTTTTAAATTAAATGATATGGACAGTAGAATTATACTCCATTTGTTCTCATTTTTCCTGGAGATATATATATATATATGGGCACGTGGCCAAGTCATTAGAATGTTTGCATTCTAACCATGAAACCCAGGTTCGAACCTCACCATGATCGATTTGTCAGGAAGGAAACTTCCTGATTTTATCAGATAGGAGGGGTTGATCTCAGCATGTCGCACCTTTGGAAAGTGCCTGAAAACCATACCATGGGTTAACCCAAGCCTTTTGAGTGAAATTGGATAGATGGAACCCTTGGGTGTTATCGATAGCTGTGCTAGCACAAAGTCACAAGTCATCATGGCCAAGAGCTTGAGCATGCTGGCCTTGTTCAAATTGTTGATCATGCTAGATAACATACTCTTTCCCAGAAACTGTAACTAATGTCTGCTCAGCATAGTTGCAGTATAAACTACATGTGGGCTCTGAGCAAGTGTCTGCAATAGGGATTGGCTAGCCGCCCTAATAGAAAGGTATCCTCGAATACAAGTGGTCAGCTACAAAAACATATATATAACAGTTGAAATAAATTTATAATCAATTATATGATGAATAATTAAGTCTTTTCCTTATTATCTGTTTATTTATATTAATCTGTATGTAAATTTATACATTGAGGTCTCATCATGGGTTTAACTTTTTAATATTTTTATATTAAAAAGACTTCCTTGGAATAATTCCTGCCACCTACTGATTTGGTATTATATATATATATATATATATATATATATATATATATATATATATATATATATATATATATATTTAAATGGAAATTTTGTACCACAGAATTTAAATATAGGTTTGAAATTGACAGAACACATTCTTTTAAAGGGACCTTTTTCATTCAATACTTCTTCAGAAAGATTTGCTGAAACAGAAATAATCAAAACAGTGAAAAAGGTCCCTTTAAAAGAATGTGTTCCATCATTTGTGAAGCCATATATATATATATATATATATATATATATATATATGGCTTCACAAATGATGGCACACATATATATATATATATATATATATATATATATATATATATATATATGGACAAACCTTTCATCTACAGACCCCACCCCCCATCAATGAACAAAATCTGCAGGCAAAATAAAAAAGATCTGTAGGAAAAAACACTTCCAAATCATCAGCGATGTATTTCAAAATTTGAGGGCTTAGTGGAACAGGTTGTATTAGTTCTCAAAGTGACCACTTGGTGCTGGTGGCAGGCCTTTCAATTGTAATTGAAGATGGGTGTACAGTATATAAAGTATGATACCTTAGCACATGCATGAGGAAGTAGCTATGAGAAATCTATCATTTTTGTTATTTTGATTAATATATTAATAGTTCTGTCCTCATCATGGCATCAAAGCAGAAGGAAAAAAAAACGGAAGTGTACAAACCTAAGTATCAGTGACAAATTAGAGCTTCTTAAGGAGTTTCAGTTGCAAAAGTGTTCAAGGAGTATGCTGTAAAGAAACAAACAGTTATATATGGTTATAGTATTTACATTATGATCATAACTACTAGTAGTTACTGGAGTTGTTTTATAACTCAAAAATAATCCCTTCCTATCCACAGACAATACACTTTAACAGACTCCCCTATTAGTCCATTGATGAGAGGTTTGTCTATATATATATGTATATATATATATATATATATATAATATAATATAATATAATATGTGTGTGTATTTTATTATTAATATTTTGCTATTTACAATTTTTTAAATAAAATTTGCTAATTTTGGCAAACTGAAAATTGCATCACCAACTTTTATAGATTTCCTTTGAGTAAACAAAACAAAAAAAACAAAAACAAATGCAAGTTACTTTGAAGTCAGAAAATCGGAAATAAATATATGCTTTAAAGAAATTCTTCCCAGATTTTATTTTTCAGCATGCCCATACTGAGACCGAAAGTGACACAAGGTCAAAATTTTGAGTGAGTCTGCTGGTAATATTGTGGAAAAATTGCCTAAGCCACTGTGGCACTTCCCTTTTGGGGACACCTTAGGTGGTGGGCAATAAACCCAGCCCCCTCCAGAAGAAGAGGTACTGCCTGACAGGAAGGCCCTCTGGGGCTTGGCTTTAGAATAATTTGAACTTCTCTAACTCCCAGAAGGGCTGTTTCAAAGATTGTTTTAAGAAGTATTTTTTTCTTATTATTTAAAAAAATGATATGATTGCTGTGGCACTATTTAAATAGAATGGTCTACTCATAAAAAATAAGGAAAATTTTGTGGGGAAATAATTTTTATATATTAGCATTCTTTTGACCTTTTTAGAATGCAACATTTGTCAGGATTTCAAAATATTGATTTGTTATCAATTTAGAAGAAGGGAAGTCCTGTTCATAATATCAATACAGGGTAAAATTGATCGCTGACTTTACAGAGTTATTGGCTTTAGGCTAAGTCACTTAGTTGTTATTTACAAGTTTCAAGTTTGAACCTGCTAACAATGTTGATTTTTTTTTTTTTAATCAGTTCACCCCAAGCAAGAAGAAAATGCTACTAAGACATTGTGGGCTGCTGGGAGAGAAAAAGAATGAGAAGACTTTAGAAGGAACCTGAAATCCAACCCTAAACAGAAAACAATGCATAAATCTCTGTACAAAAAACCAGGGAGGAGTATGAACTGGACAATAGGTGAATCTATTTTTTTTTTTAATTTTCTGAATTCTTTAAAACTATTTTTTAACTATTTAATTTTTTTTTTTTATGGGACTTTTTGTGAAGCTGCAGTGAAAAGATTTGAAGAAAAAATAGATACATAGTCTTATTAATTTATATAAAATTTAGTTCTTTAATTAAGAAATGTATATGTACTTTTGTTCATTATTTAAAAGAAATTTTTGTCCCTACCCAATAAAGTGTGTTTTTGTATGCAAAAACAGTTAAGGCCAATAACTCTGTAAAAGATTTGCAGGGGTATGCTGTTGGTTGTATTTAAGTCTAAAACACATGTTTCCTGGTATATTCTCCCACAACAAAAATGCATTGGAATGTGAGTCCGGGTAATAAATGAACAAATTAACAACAAAAACATATATATATATATATATATATGTTGTATAGATATTAGTTTGTAACTTTGGGTTTCACGCTTTTGCAATCGTCAGACAAACTTGTTTATTTTTTAAAAAGTGGATTTATTTATGCTTATTTGTGTTTGATTATTTGTGTGTGGTGGAGGGGAGTAATTTTCTTCTGTGTTTGTTTGGGATGACACTCTCACATACATAGACAAACATACATACAAGTGTATGCATTTTAGTTTGTACAAACACACCCACATCAATAATCTGAGGTTATGCACAGATACACATCTGTAGTGGAACTAATGTTAATTGAAAACGATTAACCCAAGTGCTACAAAATAGAGAAGTTTTTTTCTTTTTTTTTCTTTTTACAACACAAGAAATGTGGAAATATCTGAGAACAAAAATTAATTGTTTGTGTTTTGTTTTTCTTTAAAATCTCTGAAAGTCATAGAGAAATATCAGCAGCCATGTGGCGTTAAAAGCATTATCACCAAGTTGAGAATTGTAATTGAATACTGTTCATTCAGTGGTCAAAGGAGTGGGCTTGCATTGAGAGACAGTTGTATTTCATCTTGCCAGACAAGTAAACTGTTCTGAAGCATTTTGAAAATATTCTCATTATTTAAATGTTCTGATGGGATCATGCACACGCGCCTTAGCTCCACAAATTTCTTACGAAGTGACCGTGTATATTTTGTACAACTGATTGGTCAAAAAATGTGGTCAAGTGTTTAATATTTTTAGAAAATATGCATTGGCATTTTTTATATATTAAAAATTTCACCAAAGTTGATTTGGTTTTTCTTGAACTTTCCTTGACGGGAAATTGCATCATTTCCTATACATCCATGCATTCAAGCATAGATATATAGGCAATTGTCATTCTATTTTGGTGTTGAGACTGAATACAATTGAATATGTTAGCTCTATCACAGATATTGAGCACTTTCTATTAAGTACCATGCACATCAATATATATATATATATATATATATATTTGATTTGGTTGGATAGATGTGAGTTTGTGACCCTGGGTTTCATGCTTTAGCAATCGTCAGACAAACTGATTAATTTTTTTAAAAATTTGGGTTTATGTAGATTGCGTGTATTGGTGTTATTGTGGAAGTGGTGGGGGAAACGTTGTCGTTTTGTCATCATACTAATGCAAACATCAATGTATGCAGACACATATACATACTTGGTCGTTCATCGGGACTCATACATATATAAACATATATGTGGGCAGTTTCAGATATGACATATGTATGTATATGGGTGGTGTTGTGTCTATACATATGCATTTGTATGTTGAAATTTAAAGATTGAAAGTGTGGCGGAAATGTCTCATGAATGTCTTGTGAATGTATACATGTCATATTTTTATTTTCCGCTGAATAATATTTCCTCGCATGTATGTATATACATGTTGTGGGGTTTGTGTAAAATTATGATAGGCAAAAATTATTATTATTTATATTTATTTTGAAAAAAAATGGGGGTTTATTTGTTATATTTAAAGCTGGTTATTTGTTTGTTTTTGATGACTGTGTATATGTAAAAGGTAGAAATTTGTAATCCTTATTGGTTATTTTTATGGTGGTATTAAATATACTGGGAGAGGGGGTAGTTTACGTTAATAATTATGGCAGGATTATATGGTAATGGTAGATATGGTGTGATAGTAATATGTAAGGGGGTTGGTGGCAATAATAATATAAGTGGTTAATATATATATATATATATATAAAAACAAATGATAAGTATATATTAATGAAACAAGTGTATACATAAGCAATACAATATTGTTGTGTGTTGCAAACAATGAAAATGAATGAAAACATTTAAAGACTAAAGAATGTGTTTGTGAGTGTGTAGTTTGGTGTAGGAAAATGTCTTGGAGAAAATGAAGTGAAAGGTGTGTATGTGCATGCAGTGTGTGTGCACATGCATGTGCATTCCCCAGTGGGGAAAGGGTTTTCCTTATTTAACCTACATCTTACTGTCCCTAAGTGAAATAGGAAAAAAGTGGATGACAGAGAATGTCATTGCCTATCTAAGTGGGGTAACTCCACAAAAGTCAATGATCAATCTGATATTGTACTAATCTTATGAAAAGGACGCCCCCTTCTAAATCAATAATAAATCAATATATTTTTTTATTCTGAGAAGCATTGTGGCATAAGGAAGGTTTATAGAATGCAAATAGACAAAAATTATTTCCTACACAAAATTTGAAGGAAATTATTTTGTATCCTCCCCTTAGTAAAAAAAAAGCTTGTTTTCATACATAAAACAGTTAACACCAATAAGCCTGTAAGATTCAGTGATTAATTTGACACTGTAACAACATAATGAACAGGATCTTGCTTCTGAATCAATAATAAATCAATATTATTTTTTATTTTGACAAGTGTTGTGGCCTAAAGAAGTCCTACAGAATACCAATATACAAAAATTATTTCCCAACAAAATTTTCCCTATTTGTTTATGAGTAGACCAGTCTTTTTAAACAGTCCATTGCTATCAACCATATATTTCCAAAGAGATATTCCCAATCACATAAACATACTGTAAGCAGGCACTATGTTAGGAAAGATTAGCCACAGTATTTTGATTAAAATTTATACAGTTCAAACTCAAGACTCTTAACCACAGTATAGTATAAAATGTCTTGTATGTAAAAACTACATTTCATATAGCCCACACTATTTCTCAGGAGTTGTAAATAATACTCTATTAAATATCCCAAGGGGGTTCAACAAGTTCTGATTCTATGAGAGCAACAAAAATGGATTGGCTTTTCAGCTTCCCATAAATCCGAATCTTGGAAAGAAAATGTCACTGAAATATGCAATACTATGTGGTCGTGTTCAGTTTAACATTTTTCTCTGGGTTTGTAGTTTGTCAAAAAAGTTTTTGTTTTGTGAGCAACTTGTCTAAGCAGAAATACTTCAGGTTTTTTTTATGAACATTCCTCTATGATACATAGACTTTATAAATTTAAACACAGTATTAAAGAGAGAGAAAAACAATACATAACATAGTGAGCTTGAGTAAATGGATGGTGGAACAGGGCTTAGGAGAAATAACAGAAAGGCAAAAATTATTAAGCACTAGAAAGGACAACAATTTGTGGAGAGTCCTGTGGGGCATGGCACATAAAGAAGAAGACTAGATTACCAACAAGATCTCATCATTTTACAGTTGAATTGGTTAAATGTTGCAGTGAATGTGAAATAATAATAACTTGCTTCACCCTTTCTCTTCAAATTTGGATTTTTTGACCAATGAAAACCTTGCCTTCACAAAAATTAACCAGTCAGCCAAGAAGAAAAAAAAAGAAAGTAGTGAGCATATACAAAATTCTTTTTGATATAAAATGAGGAAAAAAGTAAAATTAATAAGAGAATAGTGTCTGAAGTCATGTGAAACATTTTGTTTCTGTTTCTCATGACCAGCACTGAAGCCAATGTAAAATTATTTGCCAATTATATTATTGATCTCGAATCAAGCATATGGCACTTCAAAGAATTTTCTTGCAACAATCCAAGAATGCTAAATATTTCAAACTATCTTTCTTCATCTACTTTTGAATGTATGCAAACCACATATTCCTTCTGTGAACAATGCATTCTCTTACATTGGTTTTAAACATTTTTTAATATTATTTTGTTTTAGATAATTTAATCTGTTAATGACAATAGGAAACTGATCTCCCACTTTCTTCCCAGTAGAGTCTTATATTAATAAGTGTCATATAGGACATAAATGAATGGAATTGTCTGTTTATGTAAATAAGCAGAGTTGAGCAGAGTTAGCATTAAGTCAATTGCTAAGTGTACATTCATGGAGTAAACCTTCTATTAGGTTGGTGCAAAAATAATATCGTTTTTTGATGTTAAAAAATACGTCAAAAAACGATATTATTTTTGCACCAACCTAATATTTCCTTATTTACCTATGAGTTTGTCTTGCTATTTCTCCCTGTTATCTTGAAAACACAAGATACAACAATAAGTCAATCATGAATCAAAAAAGAAATATGATCACCCAAGCATGTATCATGCATGGCGCCTAGGGGAGTTGGTTTGTTGTTTCTGTTTAACAGCATATCAACACCTCTTTTGGCTATTTAATGCTGAAACCTAAATAATTTGAACACACTTTTATGGCTTCAACTAAATATATTTTGAATGCAATTGTATGCCTTCAACTACAGATAAAAACTATTGCTTGTCTACAATATAGTGCTATATATATTTATGTATTTATATAAAAACTACATTACTGGTATTTTTACTATTAAAATATATTTTTATACTTTCATAGTTTGGGAGTTAACTATTTAACTATAACTAGGACCCTAGCATAGTACTACCACACTGAGTCAAGGTAGACATGGGAACAGTAACAATTAAGAAGGTGGTTCCAGGCTCCTCAAAATCTTCAGTCTCCCGATCTGAGGCCTTGCTGCCAGATGTAGTTTATCGTTATACCCAGGACTTACAAATCATCTGATTTCATATACATTATCAAATACACAACATGCTTTCAAAAAACACTTTTTGACTAATTAAAAGAAAGATAAAAAATATTTACATCAAGCCTCGTAGATCTCCAAGAAGGCTATGAAAACTGTTGGTTTTTACTCAATGAGGTCATGTATTTAATTTACTCTGCATCTCTCATGGCCAAAATGCCATCACAAGAACCTTTTACAGCCTTATTTCAAAATTGCTTAAATTTATAAGTATCATCTGAGAGACCCTTTCTGCCTACCATCAGCATGGCTGATGTCAACCTCCAGGAAAGTGACTTTGCGCCTTCTGGGGCTAACATTTTCCACTGATAGGAAGTGGAAAGAACATATTGAATCAATTGCCAGGTCTGCTGTTAGCAAAGTTGGTTCACTGTGTCGTACTAGACAGTTTTTCTCTCCAGAATCTATCTTACATATTTATAAGTCTACCATTCATCCATTCATTGAATATTGCTGCCACATCTGGTCTGGTGCTCCTAGACATTTAGAGATTCTTGATAAAATCTGAAGAAAAATTTGCAATATTATTGTTCCTGACCTGGCATCTCAGCTTCAGTCACTTTACCACCACTGTGCAGTACTAGATTCGCAGCAATATTTCAACATTTTACAGTTAAAATGGCTAGATGTAACCGTAATTTCTATGCCAACAGTTTCTTCTATTTCACTTCTCGCTTGAGGAACTCCCTTTCAGCTTCTTGCTTCCCAGTTAACTTTAATCTTCTAAAAATTTAACTGCAATGTCAGTCTTCTGTCTTCTTAATTCCTGTTTTTTATTATTCTCTCACTTTAATAGTAGTTTTCTTTTGTTTTTATACTCTCTAACAGTCAGTAACCCCTGTTGTGTCTTAGTGGCTTTATTCCTTTACTTGGGGGTGAAATGATTAAAAAAAATGTTCCTCACACACATTATGAATGAATATTTCTTATCCCATAAGCAACACACATTCAGCAATTGCCAAATCCTGATTTGTATAAAAATGTAAATAAATTAGTCTAATGTTTATTTAACTCTCTTTCATTTGAATTTTATTACTGTTTTTTGCCTACTGATGAACTACAACAGTAATTTTTCTAGCAGTTTTGTTTTATGCCAAATTCTTCTCTATGTTTGATGGTCACTTATTTCTTTTATTATTGGTGGCAGGATGGCTGTCATATATCATTTATATAAGGCCATGTGTTAACAGTCATGCTGCTACCATAATCTGACTCAGCATACCAATAAGTCAGCATACTGTTGCTGAATTATTCAGGTAAAATTATCTTTGAAATACCAACTCCGGGTTTTCTTCTTTGTCTAATGTTGTGTAACAAAATTTTGACTTGTTTTTGTCATTGGTCAGTTAATGTTATTTCCTAATTGGTTCTGTCTAGAAACTAAAGGAAATGACTATTATTCCCTTCAAACTTTGCTTTTGTGGACTTGAATTCGATGTTTTGAAACTAACCTATTTCTCATTACATTCCAGACAGATTCATAAAATCATGCACTGGATATGTAAAACTCTGACTTTGAACCACAATTAATGTAGCAAATGCCACAAAAATACGTAATCTTGAATACTGAAAATTCCTAATATTGCCAGTGATCCAACATAGTAAACATCCATGATACTGTGGAGACTAATGCGTGATTATCGAAACATGTTTCAATAACACTGGTTTAAAAAAAATAAAAGTAAAAAATATTTAAATTAAAAAAATTCCAAAACTTTTATGCTATAGATTCTATAGTATTGTTGAATACTAAATAATTTCTCCTAACAACTGTGGTAGTTAACAAACCTGTGGGTTTTGTGTCTATTTTTTAGGTGAAGGTGCATGTTCAATATATAAACAAAGAAGATAGAAGAAGCATACAAAAAAAACTTAAGTTTCTGCTGTGGACATTTATTTCTTTTATTTTGACTATATTGGAACAAAGTTAAATGTCTCTTGAGTATGTTTCTTTTCTTTTTTGGCTCAGAAATTATTTATGGGAAGTAAAGATAAGAATCGGTAAAAATGGTCAAGCTCAAGTCAACCTAGCACTGTTGGGATTTTTGCAGATTTTGACATTATTTTGGAATCTTTTCTTCATCCAAATTTGTGAATTTGTTTTGCTCAGGCTAATTCTAAAAAAGCACTATATAGAATTCACTATTTTTCATCTATAATGTTGAATGTGTTAAAATTATTCAACTTTTTAACAAGAAAAATCTCAAGATGTACAATATATAATTTGAGAATTGGAAAAATGCAATAAAATATTAAATAAACAGATTTTGTCAGTTTAATTTAATAAAATTTGTTTGTATATATCGATATATATTAATGTATATTTGGGCAGTAACCTTTCTTTTAAACATATTTCATTAAATATAACAGACAAGAAAAATTTGATTAATATTTTTTTGGTTTTTCCAATGTTCTTACATTTTTTCCATTTGGTGGGAGTAAGAGAGTGCAACAATTATCTTTATTATCCATTCTCCCAAGAGCTTTTGGCCACCTCTTCAGCCATATATATATATATTATACAAATAATTATACTTGGTTGGTAAAAAAACCCGGATGGCACAATTTGCAAGTATATCAAAACAAATTGGTATCCAAGGAAAAAATTGGGAAAAAATAAACAAACATCTGAAAAAAATTTCCAGTCCAAAGAAAAAAACCCTTGCAAGTAACTAAGATAAAACACAGAGTGGTCAATATGCTAAATAGAGCAAAGGAATAAAATAAATCCTAAAGAGCCAGGAACTACCTACCTAAGTTTCACCTAAATGGATCTTCAGGGTAAGCTGAAAATATATATGAGTGTGTGTGTGTGTGAAAAGTGTGTGTGTGAAAAGTGTGTGTGTATGTATATATATATATATATATATATAATATATATACATATATATATATATATATATATATGCAATATATTATATATTATTATTTATATATACACTGCGTGCCAAATTATTATCGAGATAACTTTTTTCTAATATTTCAAAAATCGTCCAATCAATTCACACAAAATTTTCAGCGAGGTCATATGGATTTTACAAGTATCATATTATAATTTTGTTTGTCCCTTGGTTAGCATGTTCATTACTCCTTGCTCATAAATAATGAACTAATCATTTTAAGGAAAGGCAAAAAAGACATATCAGAGATGCTGTTTGTTTCAGTGAGATAGTATGGATTTTACAAGTATCATATTATAATTTTGTTTGTTCCTTGGTTAGCGCATATGTTGCTCCTTGCCAATACCTCATAAACCATGAACTACCATATTTGACGGCATATAAGGTACACTTTTTTTTACTAAAAATATCTTTTAAAATTCCCCTGCATTTTATATACTATATGTAGGTTTAAAATTCATGATAGTCAATCAAAATTAGATGATGCATTATTTAACGAGGATGATAGTAGTATTGAAAATGAGTATCAGAGTTTTGATAATGAAGACGATGAATTTTATGGATTTGAAGATGAATAAAATTTTAATGGTAAATAATCATTTTGAGGAAAGGCAAAAATGATATATCAGGGATGCTGTTTGTTCCAGCAAGGTAGTATCATATAATTTTGTTTGTTACTTAGCTAGCATATACATTACTCCCTGCCAACACATTATACATAATGAACCATTCATTTTGATTAAGGAAAGATAAAAAAGACATATCAGACATGCTTATTTACACTATTTACATTGTTTGGACTGTTGTCCTCATCTTTGTTGCCATATTCACTCCTTCAATATCTGTCTATATTTCTGAGATGAGGTATTGTAAATATTTACATTATTTACATTGTTCAGACTGCTGTTCTCATCTTTGTATATTTGTTGCCATATTCACTTTTATCCAATGTGCTATGTGTCCTCAAAGTCACATGGCCCACTGGATAAGTATAAAAATACATTTTTATAGTAAAAATAACAGCAATACATTCAATATAAGTGATAGAGCTAACATATTTAGTTGCACTGATGTGAGTTTGTGATCCTGGGTTTCACACCCTTGTGATTGTCAGTATTTATCTGATGATTGCAAGGGCATGAAACCCACGGTCACAAACTCACATCAATGCAGCTAAATATATATATATATATATATATATATATATATATAGATAGATAGATAGATAGATAGATAGATAGATAGATAGGGTGTCTAATGATGATCTTCATGCAAAATCCAACATTTGTGGACTTGAGACTTTACTGATGCAGTCATAACTTCACTGGGCTTGTCATGTTGCAAGGATGAGTAATGATAGACTACCTAAGCTCCTCATGAATAGCCAGCTTGACAGTGAATAAAGGAGTGTTAAATGGCTGTGGCTCAGGTATAAAGACAAGATAAAGAGTAGCCTCTCAGCTCTCAGTGTGGCCTCATATTAACTGGATAGAAATAACTGGAGATATTTGTGCCAGAGTGGTATCAGAAATTTTGTAATCAGTTGTATTGACCAGCTAAGAGACGAAAAACAACAGTGAAAATCATCAGCAAGTATTCCCGTTGCTATGTCCTGAGATCCTTGCAGGACTAAAGTGTCACATGCAACACAGACTAAAGCTGAATGAGGTTGTCAGATTCTCATATGTTGAAATTGATAGGTGATTTCATTATATATATATATATATATATATATATATATATATATATATATATATATATATATATATATATATATATATAAGTACCACACATACACTGCATGCCAAATTATTATCCAGATAACTTTTTTTCTAATATTTCAAAAACCGTCCAATCAAAATTTTTACACAATGTTGGCAACACTGGCCTGCACAATCACGGAAATTTTTGTACTGATCTGCGCAATGTAAACAAACTGGCGCCATATTTGTTATCAGCATGGTTATTTTAGCGTGCCAAATTATTAGAAAAGTGTAAGAATTTAGTGAAAAGATGGGCCATAAAAGCAGTTTAAGTGATGCTGAAAAGAAAACTATCATCTCAGAACTCTCAAAAGGTAAATCTACCCTAGAAATTTCTAAAATGATAGGGAGGTGTCATCAATCAGTGAAAAAGTTCACCACCGACCCTACACAAGTACGCAAAAGGGCAGATAAAGGCAAGCCGAGGGTTATTTCACGTTGTCTCATGTCACAACTTAAACAAGAGGCCACGAATAACCTTGGACTTACCAGTCAAGAGCTTTTCAGTTGCATTGGGGATCCTACTGTGTCTAAAAGTACTCAGTGTCGGTATCTGAGGGAAATAGCAACAACAATCAAACCTGTATTGATTGAAATGGGTCGAGGACAATATGAAGATTGATTTCTCTAAAGTTTTTGTTCACAGACATGGAGTGAATATGGCAACAAAGATGAGGACAACAGTCCAAACAATGTAAATAGTGTAAATATGCTAGCTAAGGAATAAAGTAACAAACAAAATTATATGATACTTGTAAAATCCATACTACCTTGCTGGAACAAACAGCATCCCTGATATATCATTTTTGCCTTTCCTCAAAATGAGTATTTACCATTAAAATTTTATTCATCTTCAAATCCATAAAATTCGTCATCTTCATTATCAAAACTCTGATCTTCATTTTCAATACTACTATCATCCTTGTTAAATAATGCATCATCTAATTTTGATTGACTATCATGAATTTTAAACCTACATATAGTATATAAAATGCAGGGGAATTTTAAAGGATATTTTTAGTAAAAAAAGTGTGCCTTATATGCCGTCAAATATGGTAGTTCATGGTTTATGAGGTATTGGCAAGGAGCAACATATGTGCTAACCAAGGAACAAACAAAATTATATGATACTTGTAAAATCCATACTATCTCACTGAAACAAACAGCATCTTTGATATGTCTTTTTTGCCTTTCATTAAAACGATTAGTTCATTATTTATGAGCAAGGAGTAATGAACATGCTAACCAAGGGACAAAAAAAATTATAATATGATACTTGTAAAATCCATACTATCTCACTGAAACAAACAGCATCTCTGATATGTCTTTTTTGCCTTTCCTTAAAATGATTAGTTCATTATTTATGAGCTATTGGCAGGGAGTAATGAACATGCTAACCAAGGAACAAACAAAATTATAATATGATACTTGTAAAATCTATACTGTCTACTGGGTGTAAATACTGACCGAACTCATTATGGATGTAATGTGACAAAATTCCAACAATGAGACTTGAAGAATTAAACCTATAAATCAACCGTTTTCCCAGACCTTCTGCCAATCTTTGCTCTCTTCATGACCTTTCTGTTGCTATCTGACTCTAAAAAATGTAGTTAATATTCTTCTTTGGAATATGGTTAGCATTCAAATCAAACTGTTCTGCAACAAGATACTCCATAGTTTGGTGAGCATGCCCTATATATATGAATAATTTGCAAGTAATTTTTTGTCCTTCAAATAAAAAAAGAAAAAGCTCCACAAGTTGCCTTACTGAAACCAATAAAGTCACAAGTTATTTGTATCTAACTTTTATTTTTTTTTTCTGCTCCTGGATATTGTCTACTTCAGTGGTTAATGCTTCTCTTTATTGAAATATATATCACAGGAAAGAGATTCATCAAAGCTGTTTAATGTATGCCAACGGATTTTAGATCACAGCTACTTCATGGTACAAGTTCTTCCTCATAAGTTGCCCTTATCTTATTCCATGTTTAAGCTAAAATAGAAAAATATAAAGATTTTTTTTTTTGGTGTTCACACAATACAAGCCTCGAGAGCCACTTAAGGTAGAGGGTTACTGAATGAGGCATGTGATATAAGCATAAGAGAAAGAAATAGGAAGAGCGGATGCTTCCTTGTTGAGCTTGGTCAGTACTACCAAGATGGGTGACTGCTTGGGAATAGTAGATGCTGTAAGCTTGGATGTGCAGATGGTGTAATGGGTAATGGCTTGGAATTGTTAATCAGAGAGCCAAGTTCCAATTCCCATTGGCTTCATTATATTCACTTATGTACAAGAAACCTTGGGAAAGGTATGAATTTGCATCTTTTCCCAACATATATAGGTTTAATTAGTAAGACTTGTATCACTAAATCATTATTATCTCCCTCCAAAAAAAAAATTCTTAATATCTGAAAATTTTAAAATCTGAAAAAGGTTGATAAACTGTAGAAAATGAATCAGTCAATCAATCAAATACTGATTAGTTATACAGGCATTTCTTTTAGATTTATTTACATTCTCTAGAATATAAATATATATAGAGTGTTCCAATAACTTGGAGTGATTTTAAATGTGAATTAAGTTTAAGCGTCTAATGATTTTTTTTCTTTTTCTTTCAGATTTAACAACTTATGTCTTTGGCAATTGCAACCATGGAAAGATTAACAATCAAACATGTTAAAGTTATCAAAGCCTATTACGAAAATGGATGTTCAATCAGAAATGCAATGAGAAGTTCCCATATTGCATCATTCTTTGCTAACAGCAGGTTGTCACTAAGTGACTGATCTGTTATGTCTGTTGCTGGAGTTGCAAAACTCCTGTGTTTTCAGCATATAAAGGGTGTTCCAATAACATTTTAAATGTAAATTAAGTTTAAGCGCCTAATGATTTTTTTCTTTTTCTTTCAGATTTAACAACTTAAGGCTTTGGCAATTTCAACCATGGAAAGGTTAACCCTATAAAAATTACTCTGGCTATGAAGTGAGGGATAAGTTTATATTTTAATTGTAATGTAGAATTGGTCCTCCACTTTATATCCACATGATAATTTCTTGTTTGTTTATCAAATTTGGATTAGGTATGAATCCACCTCTTCTCCCCCCCAGCTATGGATTAATTATCATAAAACTATTATCTCCCCTCCTCACTCCCCCAAAATTCTTACAATCTAAATATGTTTCCTGGCTTTAAATAACCTGCAAAGTGTTGATAAGCAATAGAAAGTAACTCAATCAATCAATCAATCAATGCAAAGTGGACATCATTACACTTTGTTTTCAGTGCATACAAGTGTTCCACATTGTACATTGTTTTAACTTTCAAGCCAGATGGTCTGAGTGGAACCCCCAAAAAATAAAGAGATAAAGTGATTGTTTAGATCTTCCTATTTTGGAGCTGATAAATCATTTCTTCAACAATAAACAAAGTTTCTCAAAGAACATTAATTTTAGCATGTAGTTATTTTAATACAGGTTTATCATATTGGACACAAAACAGCTGTTAAAGACGAGCATGCACTTGTATTTCTGTAAACTTCTAGTAAACATGCCCACACACACACACACACACATACATGCACACACATATGTGTGTGCAAGGGTCTCATGCCCCCATCTCCAAATCTATGATAAAAGCCCCCCCACACACTTTACTACATCTCAATTTTTATAAGGTAGTAGTCATATAAAATAAAAATGTTATTGTAATTGAATTATTTACAATAATGAATCACGTGCAGTATAGGTGAATAATTCAACTAGGGAAATTGAAATAAATACAATGTCTGTCAATACAAATTAGAGACATGTCATAATAGATCATTCCATCTTAAATAAATCAACAATGTTTTATGGCACATTTTTAGCATCAACTTAAGATTTTTCTTCTTAAAAACTTGAATAGTTCAACACATTCAACATTATGGATAAAAATAGTGAATTTTATTTCATGTTTTTTGAGACTTAACATGAGCAAAACAAATTCAAGAATTTGAACAAAAGAAAAGAAAAAGACTCCAGAATAACTTAAAAATCTGTGTAAATTTTTCATCATTTCACTGACAGTTGTGCTTAGTTTAATTTGTAGCATATATATAAATGTAGGTAGAAAAAGTTAATCTTGATGAGATAGCGAGACTCACTAAGCACTGCCTGGGGCCTCCGATCAGGCTTGAGAATCATAAATCTGGAAACTATTTTTATGATATATATATATATATTTTTTTTTTTTTCTAAAGAATTAATGCATATTTTTAATCCGAAATATTTTATTGATTTAAACATTATCTTCAGTGGATATCTGTATTTATGTAGATACTCCATTTATTTTAAATAGTATTTTATTTTGTCTATCTTGAGAAAACTTATTAAAGGAAATGTAGCCAAGTGGACAAAGGAAGACGCATTTCTTAATAAAGAAAATATGCCCCCCCCCCCCTTGAAGATATGATATGCCCCACTCCAATCTGTGATATGGGCCCCCCACTCAATTACATCTCAATTTGCATAAGGTAGTAGTCATATAAAATAGAAATTTTATGGTAACCTAATTATGCACAATAATGGATCATATGCAATACAGGCGAACAGTTCAACTATAAAAATTCAAAATACAGTCAGTTAAGTGCCATTCGTGATACACGCTTGGATGATTATATCTCTTTTGATCCATGACTGGCTAGGCAGAAGATTTTCTTGCAGTAGGTTGTCATTTCTTTTTGTGGTAGACTGTTTGGCAACCAAGGCTATAGTACCCAGTCTATCCTGCTATTTAACCCATAGCTGGCAAGAAAAGAGATGGATTCATGCCTTTCCCAAGGGTATTTTTTTGTAAGTGAATGTAATGAACTTGACTGGAATTTGAACTCTGCTCTCTGATCTCCAATTCCAAACCAATTACACCACAACACACATTGTATCTAAATACAAAATAGAGACATGTCATAATAGATCATTCCATTTGAAATAAATCAACAATGCTTGGAGGGAATTTTTAACATCAACTTAAAATTTTTCCAGTTAAAATTTGAATAATTTTAACACATTCAACATTATGAATAAAAATAGTAAATTTTAATATAGTGTTTTTTCAAGACTTAACATGAGCAAAACCAATTCATGTATTTGGCTGAAAAAAAAAAAAACAACACAGAATGACATCAAAATCCACAAAAGTTTTTCATCCTTGAATGTAACTAGGTTGGTTTTTGAAGCATTGAATGTAACCAGCCTGTTCTCACCCACTGAACAGTTAGAGCTTGATTGGATGAGAAATCAGCTGCAAGTCTCTGCTCATTACGAGTTTTGGAGGTGTACCCATATGTCTTAGTGGCATTATTACCTTACTTAGGGTGAATTGATTAAAAACAAAAATGATCCTATGCTTGATGTCTGATAAAAAATTTTTGTTGAAATTAAAGAAAAAATTTCAGATAAAATTTTTTTTAAATTTAAAAAGACCTATTTAACAGCAACTAAATTATTTTGAAACAATCTTTGAATCATTTTACTGGTTTCTGGGGACAATTTGAACTTAAGTTGTCCAATACCTGTCTATATTTCTAAGATGAGGAATTTTATTTATTTACATTGTTCAGACTGTCGTCCTCATCTTTATTGTCATATTCACTCCGTCCTTCTTCAGGTGATTGGACACTTAGCCTAGTGAATAAAAGTCTTGTTTGGATCTAATGACTTCACTCAATAGGTTGTGAGTTCAATACCTGGCTATTGCAGTGGTGAAAAAAAACTTGGCAAGTTCAGTTAAAGGGAGACAACAGAGACATCCGGAAGAGGCATGGCACATGGAACTAGCATAATCTATCCCGTCAATGAAATAAAGGGTTCAGTTTGAAATTTCAATCACCTGAAGAAAGCAAGAGTGTACAATGGCTGAAACATTGTAAATATGGCAATAACGATGACGAATACAGTCTGAACAATGTAAATAAGTTGTCCAATGTCTTTCAAGCACTTTTAACTTTCAGAGGTCATTATTGATGATTTTTTTGTGCTGAAAAATATATTAATAGTCGAATTCTTTTCTTTTTGTGGATGCCTCCAAAATATGGTTTATGATATGTTTAAAAAAAAATGAAAATTTTTAAGCAACTAAAAATTTGAGAGGCAATACATGACCTGATTAAGATGATTTTGGTTAACAACATTAAAAATCCAATCCTAAAAAAGAAACAAGGGATAAGCCTCTACTCCTGTTCAAAAGACTAGAGAGGAGAGGTGTGATCTTGACAATAGGCAAACCTATCTACAACTATTGAGGAAAAAAAAAAGAAAGAGTAAATAAATAGCAGATAAATGCTTAGAGATATAGGCAGAGATGTTAGAAGCATAGAGTTGAAGTAGACTTTAGAAATAACCAGAGACACAGTCCTCAAGTGGAAACAAGGGATAAACCTCTACTCCTGTTCAAAAGACCAAGAAGGAATGTGAACTGGACAATAGGCAAACCTATCTACTCCTATTGAGAAAAACACAAGTAAATAAATAGTAAATAAACATTCAGAAATATATATATATATATATATACACACACACACACACATATATTTTTTATATAGTGCTCAATATTAAAATAATATTAAAAATACAGCATTAATAATATTACATGAAAAGATAACTTTTAAATATCAATTTTAACCCAACTTTGAAGTTTCTTGGTAAAATTTCCAGTCTTCAGTGGTTGTGGTTTTAAATGATATTTCTAATTTTTTTTCAATTTTTCAATTTGAAATTGAAAAAAATTTGAAATAAGAAAAAGTTGAAAAAAATTGTAAATACCGTTTAAAACCACAATCCCTGAAGACTGAAAATTTTAACAAGAAACTTTGAAGTCAGCATAAAATTGATATTTAAAAGTTAAGTAATCGTTTCTCATATATATATATACATATATATATGTATCTAAGTTGTTTGTATAGACAAGTGTGTGTTTATGTGCATGTGTATATTTCAGTGAATGTGTATGTGTTTTTGTGAGTTTTTTATTATGATCGGAGAATAAGTATACAAATGTACTCTATGTATTTGTGAGTGTCTATTTGTGTTAGCTACATGTCAACGTATTTAAAGTGAAGATTAATCAAAACCTGAATGTTAATTTTCTCTCTACACCTGCAGACAACAGATGCCCGTTATTTCCAATTCTTGTTGTCAGTTAAGTTTAGTTTGGCACAAGGTCACAAATCTGGAGCTTCCCCTACCTTGTCCATATGTTGTAAACTATAATAAACAAAATTGATTTTTAATAAATATATATGGGGGGAAAATGTATGACAAAGTGGAAAAAGTTTTCTTATGACACGTTTCATCCATGATTTAGTCTGATGAAAGGATAAAAAATGTAATGCGTTATAAGAAAACTTTTTCCACTTTGTCATACATTTTTAGAAAATATTGTTCCTGATGTATAAAAATGAAGACAACTATAAAAAATAAAATTAATTTTTAATATATATATATATATATATATATATATATGTATATATATGTATATATGTATATACAAATATATATATATATATATATATATATATATATAGATGATAGATAGATAGATAGATAGATAGATAGATAGATAGATAGATAGATAGGAAAATGGTTAATGTAATACAATAAACTGTATATAAACAGCTTTCCTTCCTATAATCTTCCAGTGACAAACATATATAAATCATCGAGTTACTCTTCTGCCTACATGGCCAGATGTTTATGTCTAAGCATGAAATAGACTGTCACCATTCAGTGTTGATACCTATGTCCACACTGCTTAATATAAGCAGTGTGGACATAGGTATCAACACTGAATCATATCAATATCACAGACAGAGGTTATCATATTGAGAACTTTTCTCCCATTAAGTATAGCATACCTTAAAACTATATTTTCTCATATATATATATATGAAATAATAATTAAAATGAAGGAATATTAATATACAACCCAGTGTGTCTGAAGATTTTAATTTTTTAATATTTTTTATTGTTCAATATATATATATATATATATATATATATATATATATATATATATATATATATATTCATTTCACCCTAAGCAAGGCACTAGGACACAAGGGTTGCTGGGAGTGAAAGAGAATGATAAGACTTTAGTGAGGAGAAAGGACAATAAAAGAACAGTGTTCAGGAAGACAGAAGATGGCAATTGATTGTAAGTGGCAGGGAAGCAAGGAACTAGAATATAGTTCCAGTAGTGAGAAGGTGCAAGATTGTAGGTGATAGGGAAGCAAGAAACTGGGAGTTCCAGAGAAGAGAAGTGCAAGAAAAGAAACTATCCGAATAGAGCATACAGTTGCATCTAGTTAGTTTAACAGTAAAATATAGTGACCTACTTGCCAATCTAATAGCACGCTTAAATTCATGCAGTGGAACCACTAAGGAGGTGAGCTCATCAGAACAATTGCTATGAAAATATTTGTAGAAAAGACAGAGGTGGGGAACATCATGTTGGTGAGAAAGTGACTAAAGTTGAGATGTCTGGCTAGGATTACATTACAAATCCATCTTTGGATTTTGTCAAGAATCTCAAGATATACAGCAGGAGCACCAGACCAGATATGGCAACAGTAATCAATGCACGGGCAAATGATAGATTTATAAATGTGCAAAATGGATTCTGATATGAAAAAATCTTGATATGACACAGTAAACAAACATTCCTAGCAGAAGACTTAGTAATTGACTCAATATAATCACTCCACTTCATATCATCAGAAAATGTGATCCCAAGAAGGTGCAAAGAGTTGCTCTCATGGAGGTTAGCATCAACCATATTGATGGGAAAAGTTTCTCAATGGTGATAAAATGAAAGCAGTTTTGTTTTGGAGGCATTAACATTTACAAGCCATTCCTTGCCCCAGTTAACCACTGAGTGGAGGTCCTTTTCAAGAATAGTTTCCAGGTTTACTTTGTCAGATTTGCTACTAAGACAGGAGTAAATAGTTGTCTCATCAGCATAAATACCTAGATGGAAAGAGAGTGAGATGTGAACTCAAAGAGTCATAGGAATTTGAACAGTAATGAAATTACCCAGCATTCCTGCATCTCACTAGATATTTTGCATATCTCTTTAAATCACTCCGTCAAGATTTTCATTCTTTGAGGGAGCTAGTTGACTCCTGATGTACCCTAAACTTTTAGGCAGTACCTCATCTACAGTCATTATTTCCAAACATCTGTATGTTATTTTATATCAGGTCACTTTACGAGTGCTACTGATATCATGTAACCCAAAACTATCTGCTGCTGCTTCTAGTTCCCAGCTGGCTCCAGTGCAGTGATGACATCATTGCTGGGCAGAGGGCTTCCTAGACTGAAGTCAACATCAGGGTGGAGGATGCCCCCAATGGAAACGGAAGCACCATTTCAGCCATTGTTCAGGGATGGAAGTACAGCCATATTGTTATGTGTGAATAAAAAGCAGGAGTATCATTTCTTCTGGCAGAGAAGTAACCAGATTAATATGTGTCATTGTTATTATTATGAACCCCCTTACAAAGTTGACCAAAATGAGTCTTTGCATTTGACATATAGGAAGAAAATGAGCAAATACCGACAGTGAGGTTTGAGCATGACATTCTGAACTTATGAATATATGTTTTCTGTCAGATGTATAAATAGTGGTGTCAGGCTAGTGACTGAAGTGATTATTGAATGACTATTGAGTGGAACTATCCAGTCGAATTAGTGTGAATTATTGTGCATCAATGATTTTGATTTAGGATTTACCAGACATTAAGCCAAGCCACGCTACTAACAAGGTATTCACTGAAATGGTTAATTATCTTTGGTTGATTTATTTTCTTTGTTCTTGTTAAGTATATACTTGTGGCTGTAATTAAGTACTATTTTATTTTAACATCAAAGTCTTGAGTTATACTTAATTATTGACGGTCACCATACGTAACAAAAGCATTGCAGAACATTGGCTGGGGTTTGACCTGGAGAAGAATGGGTTCTGCTAGGTCTGGTTGTCTATGACATGCTGATCATAAAGGAATACCTCTCCAGCTTTCAACCCAGGTATGTGGAGGAAATGGGTCAGCTGCTCCTCTGTGAAGTGATCCTATAACTACACCCAGTCATGGGGTGGATGATAATGGTGATGTACATATTTCAATGAAAAACTATTCGATAAACAACAGATTAGTTGGACAGCTATACATTGATCATAATATCCTGGTTAATAAAGGAATGCCAACATCTTTCATGACAATGCAAATATCTGTTCTAACTCAGTTCTGTCATAAAATTCCTTCTTTATTAACTTGCATTATATCTCCAGTTGGCAGCTACAGCTTAAGTTTGTGCAATTATTGCTAATTTTCAGCAATTTAATTGTTTCTGGTTTATATTGAGCAGTAAAATTCATATAGTTATAGAATCTATAATTATTTTTTTCTGATATTTGACAAGTTACTTAAATAAAATCATATATTACAATGAAAAGATTATTTCTCCACCTGTTGCAGAACGCACAACACACACAACTGAAAGAAGGCCCAAACAGAAGCAATATATATATATATATATATATATATATATATACACAAGTATATGATTGGTGTATATGGAATAAATTCCAATAACCAACAATTACTATTCTTAAAAGAGTGCTCAATACAGAGTAGACCGAATATAATTATTTATTTAAAAATTATAACATAAATATGTTATAAAATCACTACAAAAATAGCCATTTTGTTTCAACACCTCTGGTTTCTTTTCAAGTGATGATCATATAAATAATTATATATATATATATATATATATATATATATATATATATATATATATATATATATGATAAAATATAGTTTTATGGTATGCTATATTTAATGCTCAATATCAGGGATAGAGTGTACGTAAATATAAAAGTGGATAAAAGTCAACACTGAGAGATGACAGTCTGTTTCATGCTAAACACAATCATCAAGGCCTGACAATCTTTCATTTTTGAGTTAAGTTTAAAGTTTATGGTCGATATTTGTTAAGTGTAAATAATCCACAGTTTATGGTCCACCGATCATGGCTCAGCAATGCCATAATAAACAGCAGCAAAGGTTGGATGACTCGGCTGCCTTCAGTGTGGAAATGCACTCTGATATGGTTGTGCAGTCTCACATTCATTACCATTCACATGACCATATACAAAAATCATATCTGCCTGTTCAGGATATGAATATCCTGCCATTGTCAAATGGAACGCTTCTCAGTAAATTCACTATTATACAAGTTAAGTGTTGAAGACAGACTAGCCACAAATGTACATGAATGTCAAATATAACCTCATCTACATGGCAACACTGCACCCTCAATTGTAAACTTTCTTTAAACTTAATAACTCAAAAATGAAGGATTTGCAGACATATGTTTATCTGAAGTTTTGTCCTTGTTTTGGTGTAAGGAACCTGCCCTCAAAGTTTGTAAAAGTATTTTTGAAACACCCTTTATATATATATATATATATATATATATATATATATATATATAGCACTTTGCCTTGGTGTAATGGTTAACAGGCTTGTCTCACTAAATTAATTGTTTAATTGTGACTGAGTAGTGAGTTCACTGGGTGCTCCATACTTTTGGCCTTGTGCCATATCATTGCTATGCTTAGTATATATATATATATATATATATATATATATATATATATATATATATATAGTGAAATAGACTAAGTCTGACAATTATTTTAATATATTTTCTGTTTATATGTTATTTTTATAGATACAAATATTTAAGTAAATGTTCTGTTTATAATAAACAGTATTAACTACATTTACCGGCCTGAATCTCTGAGAAATTTTGCTAACCAGACGCTTCTTCTGTTGCTAAATGGTATATCACATCAGGCCAAATGACAATTCTGTGTAGGATACAGGTTTGATTCCTGTCGGAGGACACACATTTTCTATGAAATTTCTTGGACATTCAAGCTGGTAAATGTAGTTAATTTTTATAAACGGATCATTTACTTAAATATTTAATTAAAATATTTAAATATTTTAAATTAATGGTTACTAAACATGTCTTGCTAAATCAATTGCAACTGTGTAATGAGTTCATTTCTCACTAGGTGTCCCATACTTTTGGCATTGTGCCACATCTATGCTATACTTAGTATGTATATATATATATATATATATATATATATATATATATATATATAATTATTTATTAAAAAATATGCTTCCAACGCACTACATAAGAGTTCTCATGTTTCAAAACAAGAGCCGAAAACTTCAATATAATTATTTGAATTAAATTGAATTAAAGTAAGCTCTGTTCCATCTTCAAGCAAAATTTTTTTTGGAATAACTAATTTCTGAAATTTACGCTTGAAGATGGAACAGAGCTTACTTTAATTCAATTTAATTCATATAATTATATTGAAGTTTTCGGCTCTTGTTTTGAAACATGAGAACTCTTATGTAGCATGTTGGAATCATATTTTTAAATAAATAATTATATTTATGCTCTACTTTTGTATCGAGCACTATTTTTAAAAAATAATAACAAAAATACTAAAGAACTTTGGATTATTTACCTAACGAGTTCTTTCCTATTTTCTATATATTTGCACACACATATATATATATATATATATATATATATCACCTTACCTATTAATGGTCAGCAAACTTGTCTCATCAAATCACTTGCAACTGACTTGTGAGTTCGATCCTCACTGGGTGCTCCATAATTTCGGCCTTGTGTCACATCTATGGTACAATTAGTAAATTGCTATATATATATATATATATATATATATATATATATATATATATATATATATATTAATATATATGTGTGTTGTGTGAAAAAAGTCCTATGTTACATGTTTTGTCCTTTGAATGACTTCTTCAGAATAATGTTTTTGGCAAATAATCAAAATTATTCTTGTAAATAAACAATCTAATAAATAAATAGTGTTTAATATTTTTGTTGTAAATTCTAAACAACAAAAAATGCATAAATTTACTTTCATTATATGTTTGGGTTTTATTACAATTCTAATCATCGCTTTTTAAAACAATAAACATTGCTAAGGACTGAAGGTAGTTATCAGTTATCAGTATCAAGAAAAAAACATTCCTTTTGACACACTGATTTTTTATAGGCATGAAGGTTAAAGATTTTGGATGATGCTTTATCATTGGAAAACAATATTACCTAATGTTAAAAGTAAGCCTAAACACATTAAACATACAATTGAATTTACTTGTGAAACAGACACATGCAATACACTTCCCTTTCCTTAATATCATGTTAAACCTTAGTGATAATAATATAAAACAAAGCATCTGTTGAAAATTCATCAATAAAAATGATCTCATAATCTTCTATTCTCGCCATAACAATCAAATAAAATTTAGAATAAATCAGTTTCAATTTAAGAGAACTTAGAATTTGCAGTCCTCAATATGAAGACTTTAGAATGAAGGGAAATACATCAAGAATACATTAAAATCCTCCAATATTCTAATAATTTAATGCTTACCATAAATCTTACCAGTTTTACATAATACTACCTAGCAAATGACAGCAATTGAAAAGCATCATATTATAATTTTTCTTGTTCCTCTGTTAGTAAGTTAGCATGTGTATTGTACCATGCCATTACCTCAGATAAATGATTGACCTTTCTGTTTTGATTGTGAGGAAAATTGGAAAAAATATATCAGAGGTCCTGTTCAGATTCAGTGAGAAAAAGAAAGCATAAAAAATAATAAGGAAGGAAAAAAGGAAGAAAAGATGAAAGAACAGAAGAGGTGATAATGGTTTCATGTATTTAATATCTGCTTCAGTGAAATAGAAAATGTTTAATCTTTTGTTCATTTGTACCCTCTTACATCTTTAAATAATGACCAATATTTTACACTTATGACTGTTATTGCAATTTTAAGCTTAAATATTTAACAATGCAATAGAGAAATTTCTATAGGTATTTCATAGTCATAGACAAGGAACTTATTCAATCATTAATTTAAGAATTAAAATTCATTAGAAAATTCAAATAAGAAAGCTGTGTAATTTTCATGGGTACTGCTAGTTTATTTAAACTTAGTTTAATATTTGTTGCAAATCTAGACTTTATAAATTTAAACACAATACTAGATTGGTGGCAAGGTCTCATCATTTTACAGTTGAAATAGCTGAATATAACCATATTTTCTATCTTTATAGTTTCTTTTCTCATATTGTAGAACTCTCTTGTGACCTCTTGGTTTCAATTCAACTTTGCATTTAAATTTTTCAAGATCAGTGTCGATTGTTATCTTCTGTCTTCTTAATTCTTGTTCTTTTATTGTTCTATCCCTTTAATAGTATTTTTTCTTATATTCTCTAACACTCAGTAACTCCTTGTGTCTTAGTGGC
The DNA here is from genome assembly GCA_963932145.1 of Acanthosepion lycidas. Classification (NCBI taxonomy): domain Eukaryota; kingdom Metazoa; phylum Mollusca; class Cephalopoda; order Sepiida; family Sepiidae; genus Acanthosepion; species Acanthosepion lycidas. Next base: position 54,731,825 of record OZ010582.1, on the reverse strand, counting down.
TTTATTGCCTTGCTTGGGGTTAAAATTACTTAAAAAAACAATAAGAGATTTAATTAATACAAAATAAAATAATAACATTATTTCCACTATTTATAATCGAACTATGGTTATCAGCAAAAAGATGAGTCCAAAATGCAACTTACAGGTACAGCGAATACTGGACAATATCCTCAAAGATGAAGAAGAGACTCGAAGCAACAGAAATGTGGTTCCACAGAAGGATGCTAAGGATACCATGGGATGAACATGTGAAAAATGACAAGGTTTTGGAGAGAATAGAAACAAAGACAAAACTTATACTTAACATCAGGAAGAGGCAGCTGAAATTTCTGGGATGCATAATGAGGAAGGAGGGCTTGGAAATTCTGATACTCACAAGATGAATAGACACAAAGAGGGACAGGGGAAAGCAATGCGTGACATACTTAATGGGCTTGAGCAAGTGGATGGAAAAACAGGGTCTGGGAGAAATAAAAAAAAGACAAAACTTTTTGAAAGCTACAAGGGACAGAAGGATGTGGCAGCCCATGATTGCCTGCACCCTGAAGAGACACAGCACATAGAAGAAGATTGTCCTCAAAGATGAAGTCAATAGTCTGAATGCAAATAGTATAAATAATGATAACTCTTCATCCCAGAAATTCAGAAAGAAAAAATTCTAACAATTTAAAACCTGAAACAAGAATTTATAGAATAGACTGTAAAAAATGCCCCAAGAAATGCATCAGTGAAACATCAAGGAATTTAAATAAAAGATTATATGAACATAAAAGGAAAATGGATCTCTTACAAATAAACCAAACAACTTTTTGCCCCCCCCCCCCGTAACAGTAAACTGTGCCCACCTTAAGGCTTGTAAATTAAAAGGTTAATTAAGTTTACATTAAATTTAAAAATTAATTAATGATGGTCATGCATTATATTATGGCATTCAAAGTAGTTTTGAGTCTTCTGTTTCCATCATTTTAGTACTGAAAAGTAATAGGACTAGTAGCATAAATAATTTATTTCAATTCCAAACAACAAACTACATGGTTTACCCTTCAAAGTAATCCCCCCACCAGGTCTAATTCACTTTTCCATCCTTCTCTGTCATGCTTCTATGCACTGCTGAAAGATTTTTCTTGGATGTCCCTCAGCTCCATCGTTATGATGGCATCCGTGCCTTCAAAATGGGTCCCCTTGATGATCCCCTTGAATTTGGGGAAAAGAAAAAAGTCACACAGATCAAGATCAGGTGAATAAGGAGGTTGTTTCCAGTATGGCTATGTTCTTCTCAACCAGGAACTGCTGGATGCTCAGGGTTTTGGGAGCAGGTGCATTGTTGTGTTGAAGCAACCATAATTTGTCCTGCCATAACTCTCGTCTCTTCTTGTGCACAGAGCAAAACAAACACTGCAGGAACTCTTTGTAGACTTGCTGATTGATCTTTTAGTTCTGTGGCAAGAACTTAGTGTGGACAATGCCTCTCACACCAAAGAATGTGAACAGTCCTGTTACTTTCAGACACACCTTCTATATAGCAAATTTACCTGTCTATATTTCTGAGATGAGGTATTATGTACACTTTATTATTTACATTATTCGGATTATTGTCTTCATCTTTTGCTGGGGTAGACTGTTCTAGTTCCATGTCTAAAGGATGTCAGTTATCAGTTATATCCTGTTAATTCACCTCTCCAAGTTATCCACTGCCTTAACCAGGTACTGAACTCACAACTCTTTGGATCCTGTCACTGGATCTAACCAACGGCTTTATCCACTGTGTCATGTGTCTTTGGAGAGGTGAATTAACAGGAGATAGCTGATAACTGACATCCATTAGACATGGCACGTGGAACTAGAACAGTCTACTCCAGTGAGCAAAATAAAGGGTTCAGTTTGACATTCCAACCACCTGAAGAAGGCTGGAGCATACACCAGCTGAAACATTGTGATCTTCCAGATCTACAAATCAACAATTCGCCCTTGCATGGAGTATTGCTGCCATATATGGTCTGGTGCCCCTTCTGTTTGCCTCGGGGTTCTTGATAGGCTCCAGAGGCGGATATGCAATGTAGTTGGCCCTGCTCTGGCATCTCGTCTACAGTCACTTTCTCACAGATGCGCCGTCGCCTCCCTCTGTCTGTTCTACAAATACTTTCATGGAAATTGCTCCGAGGAGCTGCATTCGCTGGTTCCCAGACGTCATGAGTTCAAGCGCCCTACGAGGCTGGCATCCTTCTCTCACCCCTTCACTGTTGAAAATCCTAAATGTAGCCGTCTCTTCTACTCCAATAGCTTCATGTCTTGCACCTCTTGCCTGTGGAACTCCCTTCCCTATTCCAGTTTCCCTGAGAGCTATAATCTCCAGCTATTCAAGTGTAATGTCAATCGATATCCCCAGTTGCCTTGATCTTTCCACTACCCTCCTCCTCATCCTTTCTTCTATCACTCCTATCTGATCTTGCTCTAAATTTTCTGTAATCCCTTGCATCCTAGTGGCTCCCCGCCTTGCTTGGGGTGAAATGTTTAAAAAAAAAAAAATATGGCAATAAAGATGAAGACAAGTCTGAATAATGTAAATAGAGCAAATTTACCTATGGTTTCTTCTAAAGTCTTTTTATTCTCTTTCGCTCCCAATAGCCCCTTGTGTCTTAGTGGCATTATCACCTTGCTTGGTGTGAATTGATTAAAAATGTTTGCAGAAGTTTCATACCATCAGCAAGCACAGAATGTTGATCAACTTAAGTCTTATACTAAGAAGTCCTATCAGTATTCATTATTAGCAGCCACAGTCTTAACAACGTAAGATAGACAAATGACACAGTGTTGATAGTAGACATGAAAAGTAAACTAGAAGCACTCCACAAGAAAGTAGTAAAAGAAATTGAAAAGAAAGGACTAATCATCAATTGTAAGAAGAGAGAATGTATAGTTGTCAACAAAATATATTGCAAATATACGAATTGGAGGTGTCAAAAACATGCAAGTACAAAAATTTAAATATCTAAGACAGTGATTCTCATCCTTTTCAGCACATGTCAGAATGCTGTTACCCCTTTTCCAAGACTGTCTGATTCAAAAGGTACATTCCAAATAATATGCATATATTTTTGAAAATCTTTATTCTTTTCCATATAAGTACATATACATTTACATAGATTATTTTGGGATAAGAATGACAATTGGAAAAAACATGTTTTGTCTTCTGATTTTTATCAATGCAAAAAATGAGAGCGAAATGTCTTTGTCATCCAAAATTTAAAAAAGAGAGAATGCTCTGGCATAAGCCTCTTTCTGGCTAATGGTAACTTCCTTTATACTAAGAGTTTGTTTTTGGTTTTCCATGTTGACAATATAATAAAATTTCCCAGACTAATTCTTTGGATAAGGCAAATTGGAATAAGAATGACAATTGGAAAAAAATCTTAGATGATGCATTTCGTCTTCTGACTTTATCAAGGCAAACAATGAAAGCGAAAAACAAACCCTTAGTATAAATGAAGTTACCATTAGCCAGAAAGAGGCTTACGCAGAAGCGTCTCTCTTTTTAAATTTTGGATTCAATGTAACTATGACAACAAAAATATTTTGCTTTCATTGTTTGCTTTGATAAAGTTGGAAGATGAAACATGTCAGTAAAAACTAAAAGTTTTTCCAATTGTCATTCTTATACCAATTTGTCTTACCCACAGAATTATTCTGGGAAATTTTACGATAGATTATTTTATAGATGTGTTTTACAAATTTAATAGCAATAGAAAATGTGGATAGTTTTTTAAAACCCAAATACATGTACAGGGTAGTCCGAAAGTCTTGTCGCCCCTACATAATATAATTTTCTTTTTCAGATGGCTGTTAGGGTTAAGGTTACAAGGGGTATGGAGTGACATGAATTTCAGACCACTCTGTACAGTAATTTGTTTTAATTCATAACTAGTTATTAAATAAATAAACTGAAGCGTACTTCAATAAACAAAACCTTCAATAGAATGCTATGGTACTGTAATTCAATCATCCCGGGTATGATGATAAACTACATCCGCGTCCTGGGTAAGACGATAAACTACGTCCAACAGGAAGGCCTCTGAACAAGAGGTTTTGAGGAGCGTAGAACCACCTCCTAATTGCTGGTGTTCCCAGGTCCACTCTAACCTGCAGTGGTAGCACCTGTTAGGGTCCCAGCTATGGGCAAATAGTTAACCCCTAAACTGGTGTCAAAAAACTATGAAAATGTAAAAATAGGTTTTAATACCAGAAATACTTTGTAAAAAATTATCAGCAATAAATTTTTGAAGAAAAAAAACTATTACCAGCGATACATTTTTGACAAAACAAAATATTACCAGCAATAAAAATTTTGTCAACATTAAATAACCCATTGAGGTTGATGTGCTGTAAAACAAACCAAACCAAACTGTAATTCAATAAACAAAATATTCAATAAAAGATCAGGGTGATTCTATATTGAATATAAATTTCATTATACCATGCTTTTTGACACCAAATTCTGTAAATAAAAAATAAAAAAAATAGAAAAAAACAAGCAAAAGTAAACACTCTCACCCTGAAATATCCCCAGGGAATCCCCCACCTCCGGCTGAGGATCTCTGATCTAGAAAGTGTTTTAACAGAGTAAGGAAAATGTGACACTGAAATCTGAAGGAGCATTGTAATAATGAAATAAACTTTCAAAAAGTTAAGCAAAGTATTATAAAACAGGAAAATTTTGCTAGACACAAAGAAAAGAGTACCAAACTGTTATGTAGTATCAGTCCTCCTATATTTCAGTGAATGTGTCTCATCACAGATGAAGAAGTGACTTGAGGCAACAGGAATGTGGTTCTACAGAAGGATGCTGATGATACCATGGACTGAACATGTGAGCAATGATGAAGTTTTAGAGAAAATGGAAACAAAAAGGACATTTATTTATTCTTAGAATCAGGAGACAATTGAAATTTTGAGGGCAACTTATAAGGAAAGTAGGCTTGGAAAATTTGACACACACAGGACATGCTAAAAGCAAGAGGGAGAGATGAAAGCAGAGAATAATCTACTTAACAAGCTTGTGTAAATGGTTGGTAGAACAAGAATTAGGAGAGATAGCAAAAAAGACAAGATTTACTCAGAGCTACAAAGGGCAGGAAATTGTAGATAGCCATGATCACCCACGTCCTTAAGGGACATGGCACATAGGAGAATTTTGACACCTGTCATTTTTCTGATGCCAAGTAGATTAGACTAAGTCATCTTCCAGGATACCCCATAGCATCCACATGCTTCCTCTATTCATTACCATCCACCTTGATGGTCTTTAGTTCTTGTGTCATCTCCAATATCAAGTCCTTTAGCAGTGTGTCTATGTATGTGTCTTCTTCTTCCTCACCTTGTTCTTTCCTTGATTGGCTGCCAGAGTACTAATTTACTGGTGAGTTTGTCATCATGCCTAATACAGTGCCATGTTTGGCAATAATCAAGTAATTAAAACAAGACTGAATCTGTAAGAAAATTCTTCATTACAGAAGCACTTTTTGAAGCCTTTTCCATCTTATAAGACACACTTTAAAGAAATAAATCTCCCAAAATTACTCTCTGCTATCACTAGGTTTGTCTAGTTATAATAAATGACTAGACTTGACTAGGCCATCTGTTGGGACACCCCATTAAATCCACATGCTTCTTCCATTCAGCATGGTCGAACTATGATAGTCTTTAGCACTTGTGTCATCTTCAATCTCAAGATCTCTAGCAGTGTTTCTATGAATGTGTGTCTTCTTCTTCCTTTCCTTATTTTTTCATTGTTTGGCTGCCAGAATATGAATTTGCTGGCAACTTTATCATCATGCCTGATATAGAAAGGTCATGCTAGAAGCATCCTTCTTTGCTGTACCTTTGACATTAACTTTGATAACTCATGGGATAGTTCAGTATTTGATGTGCGACTTCTCCAAGAAACACTGTCATCCTAAACCTTTGTGTATAACACCCATTGAGCTGTTTCTTCAGAAATTTAGTCATAGTCCATATCTCTGCTCCATAGACTAAGATGGATTGCATTGGCAACTTCATCATCATATTAGAAGCATCTTTTTTTGCTGCACCTTTGATAGCTCACAGGATAGTTCAGCATTTGATGTGTGACTTCTCCAAGAAACATTAAGTGCCATCCTAAGCCTTCGGGAAAGGTATGAATCCACCTCTTCCCCTCCTAGCTAAAGGTTAATTAGTAGGACTTGTATCAATAAATTGTTATTATCTCAAAAAAAATTCTTACAATTTAAAAATATTTTCTGGCTTTAAATAACCTGTAAAGGGTTGATAAGTTGTCAAGAACAATTAGAAAGATTTATTATCTGAAGAATTTGGTTGTACAAGTTTAGTAGTTGTATGAAACTTCTCGTAATGTGGTTTTTCGTAAAAATGTATCTGGCTTGTGTTTGTCCTGGTGAATGAATAAATTTTTTGCAAGTGATAAGTCTATGAGTAAAAGGCAATATTAAACGTGAGAAATTTATATTTGTGTAAAACTTATCTGTGTTCTTCACAGCTGCTCAATTCCACATGCTCCTTTTTGTTAGGGATCAGTGAGAAAGAGAAAGTCTCTAAATTAAGATTTTTTTTATTTCTTGTGAGATCACTACAATAAAATGTGGGTGATATATATAATATTATGAGAAATTAATGTGGGTGCTAATATACATATCATTATATGTGATATAATGTGGTTGATATAATGTCCCTGATATGTGTAGTATAAATGAATAAAAACATATCTGTCACAGATAAATATTTTGGAATTGAATAGAAAGGAAGTTACTGTGAAGTTATTACTTCTGATAGTAATTCCTTGTGTTGTTTTTCCAAAATGTTTAACTTAAACCAAATTTGATATCTATCAATTTAATCTATCTAACCTATTTCATATTGTGAGTCCCAATGAAAATAGAATAAAATATAAAAATAATACATATATACAAAAAAAGAAAGAATTGAAATTAAAATAAGACATTAAAACACTTATCTCTAAATCAAATAAATTAAAATATATTATTTATTTTATAACTTTCAATCAGTTTTTTTTTATTCCAATGTTTCTGGTAATTAAATATGATCATCCTGGCAAATCTCCACAAGTACACAGTTATCAATAACATATGCACATTTTCAAATTTGTCAGTGAAAGATTGTGACAAAACCTGTGTATATGTTTGCAATGATACCAAACAGAAAAGCCAAGTGCATTTAACTGTAAACCACCTGGATGGAATGTGACACAAGGCCAAGTTTAAAATAGGAATTCCACATGTACATGAGACAAAGGACAAAAATTGTTCACTCCTTCTCAGTATTTCTCCTTTGGGGATGTCTCAAATATGAGCAGTTATTCCAGATCCTATAAAGTAGAAGAGGTAATGGATAGGAGGATGTCTCTATGGGACTGAGAATGTCAAACATCATCTTAACACTGATAGGGTTCTGACTGAAAGGCCAAGTTCCTCATTCATTCAAAATTTGGATTTTTATTAGGAAAAGGTATTTGCATATGCAGCAGGTTAAAGCATGTAAGTTAGCTATGTTTGCATTCTCATTTCCGCCAATATGGCACCTGGAAAAACATACAGGTAACATGCGGCCACTTCCTTTTCTTAGGTCACTAGACAATCACCTGCTATAACTCATGATATTATGACATGTTTTTGTGATGTCAACGAACACTCATTGCCACTTTTGTGATGCCAACGAATACTCATTGTCACTTTCGTAATGCCCATTGTAGTAGAGACATTGTAATTGCAGATACAACTATAGTAACACCTTTGAATGATGCTGGTGTCAGATGCCTTCGAATAGCACTCACACTAATGGTACTTGCTCGATAATACTTGCCTGAATAGTAATCTGTATAGTGGTCCGAAAAGAGAAATATTATAGTGAATAAAATAGAGAATAGTGGTCCATATAGTAATAGAAGATAGAGCAGAAATAGCGATCTGAATAGTAATAGAGGATAGAATAGAAATATGATCCAAATAGTATAGAGGATAGACTAGAAAATAGCGATCCTTTAGACATCATGTGACTTCCTATATATGCATTTCCTCTATGGTCATATGGCCTACTTAATTCAATAATGGGATCGCCTGTGTTTGCTCACTGGCGATCTATGTTCAAACTCAAGTGTCAGCAGCGATACTTTATTTCTTTATAACTCATGTCAACTCTTGTTGAGTTATTTCATGGCAAATTTTGTATGAAGCACCCAATGAGAATTGAAATCACTACTTAATAGTAATGGTCAATTGGACTAGCCTCACTAACTATTACCCAAAGTCAAAGTACCTGGAAAGTAATTTTACTATGAAAATGCATTGGAAAGGGATTTTACTATGAAAATGTATTGGAAAGTGATTTTACTGTGAAAATGCATTGGAAAGGGATTTTATTATGAAAATGCATTGGAAAGTGATTTTTCTATGAAAATGCATTGGAAAGTGTTTTTACTATTTTACTATGAAAATGTATTGGAAAGAGATTTTGCTATGAAAATGCATTGGAAAGTGTTTTTACTATTTTACTATGAAAATGTATTGGAAAGAGATTTTGCTATGAAGACGTATAGTAATTGATTTTATTGTGAAATGCATTTGAAGTGATTATATAAAACTGCATTGGAAATGATTTTAGTTGAGGCTGTTCTATTTTCTAATATGTTAACTTTTATTGATTTATTTCATGTTGAAGTGTATATGTGACACCCAGTAAGGAACAGACTCACTACTCATTCATAATAGTCATTCAGATTAGCCTCATTAACTATTAATTCATGCTAAGATGTCTTTATTATTTGTCATAAAAACTCCTTAAATAATGATATGAAAATATTGTCATCTTTTGTTTCACTGAGCAATGTCAATAATAATAAATTTTGAATCTTAGTAAGAAAGCTAAGTAATTGAATCTTGTGATTTACTTAAAAATAAAATAACCAATCACTCTCACTCTCACTCTCTCTCTCTTTTTCTTTGAATTATATACATTTATTTTTTATTAGCTTTTTACCCACAACCTTAATAAATGATTTGTTAAATTATTGAACAAATAAATAATTTATCAGTAGAATTACTTGAAAATTCATAAAATTATTTCATCTTAGGACTGCTAGTCAACTTATGAATTGTACAAGTTCAAAAAGTAAATACTTCTTTGACTGTTAACTCGACAAAATGAAAAAAATTGTAAAAACAATCAAAACATATTTATAGCGTCCTGGGTAAGATGATAAACTATGTCCAGCAGCAAGGCCTCTGATCAGGAGGCTTTGAAGAGTGTGGAACCACCTCTTAATTGCTGGTTCCCAGACCTGGGGTGGTAGTACCTGTTAGGGTCCCCGCTATGGGCAAATAGTTAATCCCGAAACTGAGGTAAAAAGCATTATAAAAGTGTAAAAATAGGTTTTAATACCAGAAATACTTTGTAAAAAATTATTACCAGAAATTAATTTTTGAAGAAAAAAAAAAACTATTACCAGCTACACGTTTTTGGAAAAATAATATTACCAGCTATACGTTTTTGACAAAAATAATATTACCAGCTATACACTTTTGACGAAAAAAATATTAACAGAAATAGATTTTTGACAAAACAAAAATATTACCAGGAAAAAAAAATGTTGTTGGCATTAAATGACCCATTCAGGTTGGTATGCCGTAAAACAAAACAAACCAAACCATATTTGTACTGTTGTTCTCATCTTTATTGCCACATTCATGATGTTTTGGCCAGTGTATACTCTAGCCTTCTTCAGGTGATATATGTTGGAATTTCAAACCAAACCCATGGGGTTTAGTCTATGGGGGTAGATTGCTCTAATTCCATGTGTCATGCTTTTGGTTATCTCAGTTTCCCTTGATAACCCAACTCTCCAAGTTTTTGTTCTCTCTGCTGTATCCAGGGATTGAACTCACAATCTATCTTTATGTACTAAATAAAGGGTTCAGTTTGAAATTCCAACAAATATCATCTGAAGAAAGCCAGAGCATACAATGGCTGAAAAGTTGTGAATGTGGTAAAAAAGTTAGGGACAACAATCTGAACAATGTAAATAGTATAAATTGTTACAATACCTCGTCTCAGATATATAGACAGATCTTGAAGAAGGTTGGAGCGTACAACAGCCGAATGTTGTGAATATGTTAGTAAAGATGAGGCCAACAGTCCGAACAATGTAAATAGTGTAAATAGTTACAATAGCTCATCTCAGAAATATAAACTGACAATCAAAACAGATTAATAAATAAACATCATAATCATATTCTGAATCAATGTAACTATTTAAAAATTTCTTTACTAGTTTTTATATTTTTAAATTGTTCTGATTCCCATGAACAATTTTAACTACAGTTAATATTGCCTAATGTTAGTATTAAAAAATGATTTTGTAATTGGCATTTATTTACTTTACTGTGCATTTTATTACTATATTTCAATGTATATTTTATTGCTTTATTCTTTATACATTTTATTACAGAATAATTAATCCACATTATTACTATATAATATACTATACATTTTACAATTGTATACTTCAATGCCAATTGAAAACTACAAGCATTTTATGACTATAATTTATTATGTGTTTTATTACTATATATTTCACTATTGATTTTGTTACTATATACTTTATACATTTTATGGCTGTATAATTTACTATGTATTTTTTTACTATATATTTTTGTTATGTAATTTACGTCTGTATATATTTTGTGATTGTATAATTTATTGTAGATTTTATAATTATATACTTGATATTTTTCATAATTGTATAATTTACTAAATATTTTGCTATTATATACTTTATTATACATTTTACTACTATATACTTTATACATTTTATGATTGTATAATTTACTACACATTTTATTACTGTATACTTTATATATTTTATGACTGTATAATTTGTTATGCATTTTATTACTGTAGATATTATACATTTTATGATTGTATTATTTCTATAAATTTTATTATTGTATTATTTATATATTTTATGATTTTTTTAATGATTTAACCCCAAGCAAAGCAATAAAGTAACTAATGTGCAAGAAGTTGCTGAGTTTTAGAGAATATAAGAAAAAAACACTTTTATATCTAATTCATTATAAATTTTACAACTTTATAATTTACTTTACTATACCTTTTAATACTGTATACTTCACAATTTTATTAGTGTATACTTTATATATTTTATGATTGCATAATTTTCTATCGATCTTATTACCATATACTTTACTATGCATTTTATTAGTGTAGACTTTATATATTTAATGATTAAAATGATTTTATATTTAATAATGTTCTATTATTATATACTTTAATATGCATTTTATTATCTATACTTTACTACATATTTATTACTGTATACTTGTTTAAGAATTTTATTACTGTATAATTTATACATTTTATCATTGCTTGTTCACATTACTGTATATTTTACAACAGAATGTAATTGGTAACAACAATATTGATGATAAATGAAAGAATAAATTGCTTGTCTTAATTCAAAAGAAAAAAGTACCTGATAGTTATTATTCTAATAGTTATATAATATAACATAAAAGCAATAATAATAATAATAATTGCACACTAAAAACAATTACTATGCATTTAAATTTATTTTATGCAAAAATCAAGGTGTGTGTTTTTTTCCTCTCTCAGTTTGACCGTATTGAAGGATTATCTCCCTTGTTCTTGGCTGGTCGCTTAGTGTAAATGCTGCGCCTCGTTGCTGTCGACTCCAGCTTGAGTTGGAACAAGATGGCGACCATGTAATGGCACTGGGTAGTTGGAATATAAAGTCTTGGAGGTAGTTGTCATGTCTCGCCTGGCTGACTACTTCGTAGTTGTTGGATATGATCATGAAAAAGGACGTAAGTAGTCGATGGATTAATCATTTCGGATTTTTATTCCTTTCTTTCTGTACACCCAGCATGTTTCATCTTCAAAGCCGCCTCTGTGTGAAGAATAGTAGTTCAAAAATATAAGTAGAGAAATATAATTACTACTACTATTGCATTGCAGTAGTAGGGCCGGACCCTGGAGTGTGAATTTTCTCGTTTGTTTAAGATTTGTTCTTAGATTTCTTTAGGATATTGTCTTTTTTTTTTTTTTTTGCGTGTGTATGTGTGGGGGTGATTAGCTTCTGATCGGTTTCAGACCGATCGTGGTGACTAGCCGGAGATCGCCTCTTGTGGTTTTCTTTCTTTTTTATTTAAAAAAAAACAAAAAACTGTTTTCGTTTCATTTGAGTGGAAGTTGGTTACAAAGTGGGGGATCACTTACAGAATTGACGACGGCATCAAAAAAAAAAAAAGCAAAAAACATAACCATGTGAGAAGAAGAAAGGAATATCGACTTTAAATGACATTCCACGTTCTTTGGCAATTGTTATATAAATAAATAAATTCCACTGGTTTATTTGCGTATACCCCCCCCCCTCACTAAAATACTTTTTTTTTTTTTTTTTTTTTTTTTGCCTGTTTTTAGAAATTTCCTGGTTGATATATTTACACCCCCCCCAAAAAAAAATCATTTATTTATCTTTTAATTACTGAAAAAATTCTTTTTTCTTTTATGACAAACTGTTTTTATTACCCTGCTTCATATTACGAATAATACGCCTTCTTATTTTTACAGTTTGATCAGGATTTCGTTTTAAAAACAAAATCCCAAAAGACAATTATTCGCTAAAATGCAGAAAAAAAAATAACCTTGGAAATATCTGAGAAATTCCATGGGACATGAATATGTGTGCTTCATCATATGTTCACCTTATCGTAAACTGTACTGAAGACATGTTGGATAAAAACACTACTACACTACACTACAGTCTTATTATCTTCGGATTACATTAATTTTTTAAATTTATGGTTTCTACGCTTCTAAATTCAAAAATATAATTTTAAAAAATACGCAATTTAGCAATATGAAATTTGTTAAATATGCTTGGTTATTGTCTTTTGATATTCCTCGAAAAAAAATAAAAAATAAATTTCAAATTCATTTGAAATTTAAAATTATTTTTATGGATCTTTTTACGATTAACTTTGTCTTGATTGCATTTTAATTTTTCAAAGGTTTTAGTCTGTATTTGTGTATTATTTTAAAAAATAACATTGAAATTGACATCTGGACTTTCTGTGAATAGATAGAACCTATTCGGTTAAACAAAAAATCATTTTGGTTTTATTTTCATAATGATTTACATTTAAATCATTTACAGTAAATGTAAATTAATTATATATAGGTAAAAAAAAAAAGATACTTTTATTTATTGATGTCAAAAAATCACCTAGGTTTTATAAAACTTTTATTTATTCAACCTGGGGTGAAAATGAATGCATTTAATTTTTAAATTAAAGAAAAAGTGAAAATTAAAAAGGAAAGTTTTTATTTGACGATTTTAAAAAATGTGGTTTGTATGGTCATAAAATTATTAAAAAAAGCATCCTAAAGTCAAATTCTAGGCTAAAAATGTTGTGACCTTCATTCTATTTTTGTTTATTTATTTTTTAAACAAACCATTGAAAATATTTTAAATTCTCCTCTTACTCCAAGACTTAAAAATTAAAAAGCTGATATAAAAAATAATGTCGCAGATTTTGCTTCAACATTGACTGCAAAATAAACCATAAAATCCTTATCTTTTATTTAAAATAAAAATAAACAAAATAAAGTTGGAGGGTAATGATTCAGGTAACCATGTTATCATAAGTTGTTCTGTACAGAATATGGCATTTTCACTCCTCTTCAGAATTTTTAGTACTAATTTGACATATAAAGACTAAAAAGTGCTTTCCGTTATTTGTTTATCCCCCGCTCAATTTCTGCATGACGTATTTTCCTACCAGTGTTGTCACCCGTTAAAATTTAATGACACCACTAAATTATTGTGAAAAAAAAGTTACTTTTTCAACCTTGTTTAAAATAAAAATACTTCATCACATCAAGTAACAACGACCATTTGATCTTTTTCTCTCTCTCTCTCGTTATTCTCCATTTGGTCATCATTCTTCCGTGTGTCGTCGTTTAAGGCGTGCCGTCTGAAGTGTTATTTTCACAAGTCTGAATAATCATTAATGTCATTAATTTTATTATTATTATTATTTACCCTTATTTCATACAACGAATCCTTAACTGTGTTCTTTTAACTTTATTGCTTAAAAAAAATTAAGCGGAAACTAAAACGATTTTTAATTTTTATTATTGAAGTTTGTTCAACAACCACTGCCTTCTTTTTGCCAGCAATTTTAAAACCCGTTATGATGTCTACTGTTTTTTCTTTTTTTTGTCTATTGTGAAAATTAAACAAGAAAGCAAACTTCTTTTTCACAATCTTGCATTTACTGGTGAATGAACAGTTCAGTTTAAACAAAAAACATTAATTGAAAAGTTCATCTAAAAATAAGTTTCAGATTTTTGTGGAAAATTGAATTTGTTTTTTAGTTTGTATGTGTGTGTGTGTGTGTGTGTGTGTGTGTGTGTGTGTCTACGTTTCGACCGATCAATTCTCCGATCCTTTTTGGAAGGGAAGAATAAAAATCACACACTTCAGTTGTCCGGAATTAAAAAAACAACAACAAAGAAACAAAAGCAATCAAAAAATAAAATTATAAACCCCTTTATTGTAATTTTTTTAAAATTAATTCAGATTCATATATTAAAAAAAAAAAAAAAAAAAACATTAGCCTAAAATAAATGCAACAGTAAATAAAGAATAAGGTAGAAAAAGGTTAAAATAAAGTAAAAAATGTAATTTCAATACTGAGGTAGTCAAACAGTAAAAAAGCTAAAAAAAAAAAAAGAAATTTATAATCATTTTTTTGTCTTTACTTAATTTTATTTTTGTAATGTAGTTAATGTTTCGGTGGCAAAACGCAAATATTTGTCTTCTTACTAGAAAAATAAATGTCCTTTTCGTCTTAAAATTTAAAGCGCAGTTATTTTTTGTGTGTTGTTCGCAATTATTGCACACAAAAGCAGACTTCAAATTCAAATCATAACCGGTTTAAACAAAATGATAAAAAATATTTTTTTCTGAACAAACACAATATAAAAATGGTAACATTCACCATGTGTTTTGGAGGAAATAGAATAAAAATTCAAAATATTTAAGTGTTATGGATAAAGTCCGATATTTTCTGTTTTTATATACGTTAATTAATAGATACAATAAGTTTAAAATGCTCTGTGTTTTTTTTGTTTTTTTTTTTTTTTTAAATAAACGGTATTAAAAATTAACTAATCTTTCCTTATATTTTGAATTAGGGAGAGATAGTTGTTCAACGAGAAAAGTAGTGTATATTTTTAAAGAGTAAAAGAGAAGCCGCAAACGTTTTTGGTTAATGAACCGTTAATGTGGATTTTTTATTTTTTTTTTAAATATTTTCTATATATTCCATAAAAAAATTATTTCTATTGTGTTGTTCGATTAATCAGGATAATTTTCTTATATCTGCATTTTTGTTTATTTTATTCCATTTTTCTTGGTTATTTTTTTTTTTTTTGTCATTAGTCGTGACTCGTGAGATTTTGTAAATAAGTAAATTTCTTTGTGACGGAGTAAAAAAAAAAAAAAAATGTAAAATTAACAATCATAAATGAAATGAAATTTGTGATTTTTCTTTTCTTTTCTTTTTTTTAAACCATTTTTTTATATAAATTTCGGGAATCTTTTTTTATTATAAATTTTAAATGAATCAAATTCTTTCAAATTATTTGGAAATTGGCTTTTAAGTGCTTTTTCAGCGGAATAACAATTACTGTCATTTAATTAATGATAAAAAATATCACCTTTTTTTTTTTTTTTTTTTTTTTTTTTTTCATCTACCGTTTAAGTTTCAAAATTTATTGTCCCCGGTATATTTCTCAGAAAAAAGTTTTAAGTCCTTTAAATTAAATAATAAATAATTACAAATACAATCCTTTGAACAGCTGTCTGCTTCATTATTTGTGCTTAAAAACAAAACAAAAAATAAATACTTTTTTGTGTCATGGCGTTTTCTTTTTAAGAATACATCAATTTTTGTTTTATTTTTTATTTATTTATTTAAAACCTGAATAAATGCTTTGTTTTTTCTTTAATTATTAAAGAAAAAAAAAGCATGCAGACTGTCTTGCTGTAAATTTGTTTACAATGACATGGACACCGACAGCAATGTCACCTGCTCCAATCTTCATTCACTGACAACGAGTAAAGCGGGCCAATGGCGCATGTTATTATTGTGTAGTGCTCCCTTCTTGGTCCACAACGTTGATATGAATTTCTTTTCTTTTAGGACAGACGATGTTTTCAAAAGAGCCGTCATTTCGTAACCGTCCATATATTATCAGTCACTAAAAATAAAGCTGCCTTTTTAAAAGAGATGCGCCTAAGCTTGGCTGTTTTTTTTGTTTGTTTTTATTACAAATAAAAATGTCGTTAATCTTCTCATTTCTTTTTCCTTTCATTTTCTTTTTTCACTGATTGAATTTAATTCGCTTGTTTTAATTTTTTTAATATACTTTAGTGTTTCTGTTTTAATCCTTCTTAATCTTAACTAGGTACGTTTTTTACTTTTGTATACATAAAATAAAAATGACATTAAAATAATAATGGGTAGTAACCCATTATGTCATTTTTATTTTATTTTTTATTTTTTTTTCTTCTTAGAAATGAATATATTTTCCTATCAGTTCTGAAAAGATTGGCATGTAATTTTTAAAAAGATTACCATAACCAATGAATCGGTTGCAAAAATGATTGCCTTTGAAAGGAAATCTTTTTACATCCTTTCTTTCATTATTGCCTTCCTTCTCTTTAGGTCCCTCAGGAGCAATTAACAACATTCATTTTCAATTTCCCTGTTGATGATTCTATTTGTAATAACGGATTTTACAAGCACTTATGGTTTGAAAATAACCTGTGAGCAAACCGAACCATCTTCCAGCAACGTGACTGATTAAGACAAACAAACAAAAAAAAAAAAAACGCTTCTCAATGAAAATATTTTAAGAGCAATATCCGAATGTAGTTGACTTTGACATTATCAGAAATTGGGAAGTTTAAGTTTGCGATGATTGGTGACAGTTAAAAAAAAATATCGTTTAATTTTCTCATTTCGGCATTTTAATTTTGGTACATTTTTATTTTGCTCTTTATTTTATATTTGTATTGGAAATGTGTCTAAAAAAATCTTTTTTGTGCTTCTGTAACGAAGGACATTGCTCCCAAAATATGCTACCAAATTTCACAACTTGATTTATATTTTTTACAGGTAAACTAAATGGAAGTTCTTTTTGAACATTTTAAAAGGTTATTTTTTACGGGTTGTTCAGGAGCAGATAATATTTGTTTAAAAACTCTTAGTCTTCATGCTGTTAAAAAAAAAAAGATAACAACAAAACAAAACGTGTACTGTACGCAGGTTAATAGCTGTTTCATTTTTAGCATTCGTCTACACAGCTTCACACCTTCATTCATTCTCTATCGAAATTCCTTCTATCTAGTAACTTTTAGAAAATGCATAAGGAAAGGGTTTTACTTTGTTTTCAAATGTTTTCTTTTGGGTTAGCGAATTGTGGTGGGTAAATGGGTGATTAATTTAAGTTGAATCGTTAAGCCAAGTTTAAAATCTGGCCTTGTTCCCAGCTATGAATTAAATAGTAGGGTAGACTGGGCTTGGTAGCCTTGGGTCATAACTAATCTTGGAAAAATTCCAAACTGTCATGAATACAATAGGAAACCATTTCACTATCTTTCCCAAGAAGTAAGGATGTATGGGTAACAGAAAGGACAGTGGCTTGGAATAAGGAATTAGAGAACCGATTTTGAATTCATTAGGTTCATTGCATTCACTTATGTGCCAATACCCTTGGGGAAAAGTATGAATCTATCTTCTGCCTCTAACTAGAGGTTAAGTAGTACGGCTTGTATCTGGAAAAATTATTCTTCCCTCAAAATTGTTAATGTAGTATATTCACTTGCACAAAAAACAAACAAAAAAAAAAACAAATTGAATTGTTTTGGCTTTAAATAACCCACAAAAGGTTAAACAGTAAAAAAAAACAAAAACAAAAAACAGATGAATCAGTCCCAAGATGTAATGGCAATTCACAGGCAATAAAGAAAAGGTATCTGGAAAATCCTGATTGCTTACATCCTGAAGGGACATGTCATTAAAAAAGCGACATTGATGGATTATCAGATTTTGGGTATCTGTTGCTTACTCTCGTTCACTTGAACTATACCTGCTTGTATAGAGTATGATCAATAAATCACCTCCCCTAATCCTTTCCTGTTTTCATCAGCTTTTGTGAGCTACTTAGTAATATTTACTTGGCCTTCCCACCAAGGCTGGATGTGACACAAGGTCATCTTAATGTGGGGAGCAGCATACATATACATATGGGCCAAGGACAAAAATTATGGCTGTGACCACTTTCACGCTAGGATTGGTATTACACTGACCCTTCCCCACTGCCTCTCTTAGTGTAATGAGGAAGGTGCTGCCATAGGGTTGGAATCCCCAGGGCTGAGCAACTTCTCTCTTCTAAAATGAGAAGAAACATAGCTCCATTCTCAGCATGGGAACAATAACCATTCCTCAGTACACCCTCATTGGCTAATGATTTTGAATCTTCCTCTCAATTGTTAACTTTTAGCATTCTGCCTTATAAAAATATTACTTCCTTTTCCACTGCATTCTTTTTCAAGGCCTCTCAGTTGCAGTATCTTTATTGTTAATTTCACTCAAAGTTGTTTTCTGTTGCTATAACAGGATATAACACAACAACTATGAAATTCAAATGGACTATTGTTCACAGATCAGCCACCTTCATTAGCAGGATAAACTTTTTTACAGCAAATGAAGTCACATACAGAATGATAAAGGTCACTGAAAATGCATGATTTTTTAACCTCTTCAAAAACATTACCAGTGTATAGTGCAACCTCCTATTTTCATTGTAAAAAAAAAAAAAAAAAAAAAAAAAAAAAAAAAAATCCTAGAAGCTTGCACTATACTTGAGTATAGTGCATCTACATCTTTGAGCATATTAAAAGGGATCTTCATTGGGACAATCCTTTTAAATTGTCTCGTAATACAGAGGAACAAAACTGGCCATAACTTTGATTGTACAAATGCCACCCTAAAAGAATAATTTTCTTTATTGAAAATACTTTGAGGAAATCTTGATACATATTTTACCAACTGTAAACCCACATCAAAAACGCAACATTACATTGCCAAACTTTATTAAAATTGTTCTTAAAGAATCTAACGTTTGTTTATCCACCACAATTAATGTTTATGTAAAATGTCTCCAAATCAACATGCAGAAAACCAACAAACATAAATAATGCTTACTAGATACATACATACAAATATACATTATAATCTGAATCCCACATCGACAGACTAGAATTATGATACGCTTACATACATAAAGCAATATTTACTTTTTCTCCATATCTCATTATCTGATGAAGCATTAATAAAAGTGAAACGTGTTGGGTTTATAAACAATGTTCTTTATCTGATTATTCTGTCGGATTCTGTTACATATTTGATCCCAATTCATACTTGAGTATATGGTATATTTGATGAAGCAGGAAATGTTTGTAATATGTATTTCGATGGCTTGCTTGCAATATTATTTGATTGGTCTATCATTTATTTCCCTATATTAAGTAGCTTTTTTTTTTGTATTAGTGTAGCAGAAAAAAAATAGAAGCATTTTTAAATTATGTTAGAGGGGAAAATTGCTAGTTTGCCTTTATTGTAAAATAGGAGCATATTAATGGTTGAATTGTTTATTGTAGACTTATCTAGTGGAAATCAGTGAAAGGATTAATTTCAAATGGTTTATCTTATGTGAAGTTGATTTTCTTTATTTCCAGGTCAATCATTTTGACATCTAGCAAATACAATGGAGTTGAGCTTTGCTTGAAAAATATATTTTTATTAACAATCTAAATGTTTGTTACCACTTATTTAAATTTGAAATTCAGATTTTTTGGGTAGCATAAAATTTGGGAAAATCTTTCTTTATAATCTTTTTTATAGATTTGCAATTTGGGATTGTGTTTAGGGCTTCAAGTGTGCGCTAGATATTGGCCATACAGTGGAATGCAGTCTGTAGACTTCAAATGTTGATAATTGTGGAAGTATTTGAAGTACTGAAGTTTTGATAGAAGGCAATTGATGGAAATGTACAGGATGCAGCAGAAATACTTGCCACATATTTGTAATACATTAATGACAACAGTGTCTTCATCAAGCTAAAGCAGTGTTTTTCAACCTTTTTAAACAATGGTGCACCTATGGGCAAATGAAAATATCATGCAGTTTATTTAGTAAGATATTAATGTGTACCATTACTACTTCCACACGTGCATATATACGTATGCCGTGACAATATTTCAGGACACTGTTAAGAGGATCACACAGCACGGTGGTTGAGAATCATGGAGCTTACCATTACTGTTATGTGGGAAGTATTTCTGCAGCACCCTATATATATAAAAAAAAGCCTTAAGCATTGATTTGTATTATACTGTAGCATTAATTGCTTGTAGTCAGTGCCTAGAGATAATAAAATTTACCTGTTTTAATATTACAAAAACACACTCACACGTCTCATTTTTCTTTTTTAAAAATATTTCAACAACTTTGTTCCCTCCCTTGACGTTTGCATGTGTGTCTACATGATAAAATTAAAAAAATTGTACAGTACATAACCTTAGTGTTTTTAACTTTTGCACATAAAAATTTAATTTTCTGATGGACACAACAATTTTGTCTTAGAAAAAAACAGACCCTGATAATGATATTGTGCTAATGTCAGAAGTACCCAGAATAAAATGAATATGCATCAACATAATAAGGATACTAAGAAACATTTCCATAATTACAAGAGGATCTGATCAAAAATAAGTAGACAAAGTTTGTCTAAACTGTTTAATGAGACATGTCATGTTAATGAAAACGAAAACATACTGGCTATATATATATTTATATTTGTGTGTTTTCAGTTTATTTCTCTTTACCTTGATATTTTGGGCTATATATATATATTATGAGGGCTCTGTGGTAGAATACCATGATTAAACCTGATTTTATTCTTTGGTCGTGATGGGAATAGAAATTGATTAGGACATTTTTTTAGAAACAAATCAAATTTCTAAATTTACTAAAAGCCTACTGACAAAAATGATCCTATATTTTTACTCCCATTATGACCAAAGAATAAAATTAGACCTAATCATAGGTTTCTACCTTTTTAAAGGAAAATACATTAAAAACACTTTTTAGAGTAAGGGAGGCAGGCATATATATATTTTTATTTATTTTTTTTTTCTTTTCTTGGCTCTCCTGTTGTATTCGATGTATGAGGGTCAAGCAGCTCAGTTCCTAGGATACTGACAGCCCAACACCAGCACGAGATTTGATTATAGTGGTGATGGTTTTGTGCAGAACCATCCACACTTTTTGGGTGCACTACATGCCACAGGGTCCCCAAACGACCCTCCACAGATTTTGGATTCAGAGTTATCCTTCTCCTAGACCAGTTGCCATCCAAGGCTATATAACCCAGTTCCTCATGCTACTTACCCATAGCTGAAGAGAGAAGAGGAGGATTCACACCTTTCCCAAGGGTGTTAGCACGTAAGTGAATGTAATGGATTTGACTGGAATTCACTCAGCTCTCTGATTTCTCAATCCAAGCCGCTATCCATTACTCCACTGTGCCTCATATATATATATATATATATATATAACAAGTAGAACCAAATCTCAATCTAACATTTCACTTTATTGAAGCTTTGTCAAATAATAAAGTGAAACAAATTGAGATCCGTTTCCTACTTGTTCATTATCCTATTATTTTGTTGGATTCCTATCCATACTTGATATATATATATATATATATATATATATATATATATATAGGTGTGCTGGGACTAACATAACATATGGTATATGTCAGAAAAGCTCTAGAAACCATTCTGGTATCACCTGTTACATGAAATCCTATGAGCAACCTGCACACAATTTATAAAAAAAAAAAAAAACTTAAATGTAAATTCTGCCAGGAATTGATCAGCATCAATCAAATTAAATATGAACCAGATAAAAAACAAACTTTCCTCTTATATCTCTTACAGAACCTTTAGAAAATGACTTTCTTTTTTTCTTAAAATGCATTCTTTTTGGTCAGATAAAACCGACTTTGTTTGACTGCAACACATACATACCAGAAAGCATATTAATTTAATAACCTTTGAGAAAGTGTCCTATTCGAATGCTATAAATAGGCTGCCCTTTAGTAGATTTGTCTGAGATCAGCTGAACAGAATGATTGTAATTAAAAATGAAAATAGAAGAGACAACTTTTCATCAAATTGCCTAGAGAAGGTTCTTTGTTAAACTCCCATTTTGACAATTTTTATAACGTGTCTCTCCTTCATTTGAGTTCCTTTTTATTGAAAGCAATGCAAGTGTGGGAACAAAAATTATTCAATTTATTTTTTCTTTATTTTTTTACCATATCACGGAATTTGATTACTCAGCTATTTTGAATATGCCATGCAAGCATTTATTAAGCCAAGTTGATTAAATATTAATATGGTGAAGGATTCTATTACGCTTAACTTTTTAAGCCTAGTTTGTTCAGTCTGCAAGTTTGAAAGCCAAATATCATTTGTATTTCCATTGTCGATATCAATGAGTATTTCTGTAATTAACTAGTTTTCATACATATCTCATAAAGAAACAATTTATACAAAGAATTAAATAGCAATGTTATTGTGATTAATGGCGAAATCACTTCGCTAACAGGACTTAGAGACATTAACTTACTATCAGTTCCTTGAATAATAAGATCCTTATATTTGAGTTGTTGTCAGATGGAAGACACATGCCAAGTACTTTTGACAATTTCAAATTGTTTTCTTCAGGGCTCAATTTTCCCATACATAAACACTAAGACAAAATACGTGTAGACTGAAACATTTTTTTTATTTTAAATTATGCTATTTATTGACAATTGAATATAAGTTTTGGTGCATGCAAAGCCGCAACACTAGAGTTCTTGTTCAGATCAATCAAGTGAGAGTTTTGAAAAGTTATAAATTCACAAAATTTTCTTGCTATATGTATTTATCTGTTGAAATGGACTTGGTATAATCCACTTAGTACAGTAAAAATGTCTTAGTAGTTTTCCACAATTTAAGATTCTGATTATTACTGTGCTGTTGGATCTGATGTAAATATATTAGTTTGCAGCTTATATTTTATATGATAAAGAAATAATTTATACAAAGAATTAAATAACAATGTTAATGTAATTAAACAATGTTAATTGTTTCTTTATGATAAAAAAATATAAGCTGCACACTCAAATATATATAATTTTACAATAATGTTTACCTTGTACAAGGCCCAAGAGCCACTCGAGATAGAGGGTTACAGAGTAAGAGGCACAGTTTATGGCGGTATGTGGGGATGATAATGGTTAATCCTAGACTTGAACAGATTAAGATTATAGTGATCAGGGAAGCATCCTCTTGGGAGTTGGTTCCACAAAGGAGTGGTCATGATAAGAAACTGCTCAAGTTGTGTCTCACCAATTGAATACGAAGGTGGTTCATTAAAATGTATGTGGCATGGTAAGTGTTATCTGTGAGGTTCAGGACTGGTAAAATTAAGTGACATAGCTTGCCTGAATACTTTTCATGAAAATAACTATAGAGCAGTGAGATGCATGCAACCTTTCATTTGTGGGGGGAAAGGTGTTGTGGGTGTGTAGAATAATTAATTGCTCACAAGGATGCAGAAACATTTTTGTACTCTATTGAGATGGGAAAGTGAAGACTGGACAGTTTCTAGGTGTATATGGCAGCAGTACTCCATTTTCAGCCTGATCTGGCTCTTGTAGAGAATAGCAGGAAGAGTTGGGTACTTACTGAAGTGGTACAGGGAACTGACCATTTTTCCGCCATCTTTGGCGATGGGTTGTATGTACGAGTTCCACTTATATTATCCAATGCTAATATATAGCTCACAAAACTTTTCAAAGTTTGTATTTTCTTAGATAATCCACTTACATTTTGTGTGTAAATTACTAATAGTAAATTAAGTTAAATAATCTTATATCCTGAGTTAGTAATCTTTGTAATATTAAACTTAAATTTATATACACTCATATTTATTAAAGGTTCACTTGTGAATGCAAATATAGTTAGGATTAAATTCCAACTCTCCAATAAGTGTGAGAGAGAGAACAGTTTTGAACTTGGTTTGGGTTCATATTTCAGCACTTCCTAATTCTACAATAGTTTTCATATTTGATATGCAAAAATGCATGACAATATTCTATATGCTATAGAATATATTTGAATATATAGAATATGCAGATTGAGGTTGTATATAAACTTGAAGTATGATTTTAGTAATAAATAAATGAATTACTTGTTCCCAGATTAAAAATATTTAATTGGTAAAATTTTTACCAAAAGGCTGTGTTGACAATTTTTGGCTAAGGATCACTTAGCTTGAAAATGTGACTGTTCTATTTTTAACTCCCTAGAAACTGACTGTAATGAGAACACTTAATTCTGGTTTGCCTATTCTATTTATTTAAATTCCATCGAAAGAGGAATTAATAGCCTGGCTTTATGGGTTTGGAAGCTGTAATAATTACAGAATATAATAAAGTAATGAGTTGAGAATTGAGAAGAAAAAGTAGTCGTAAAATATGTTGCTATTAGTAGTTTGACAGTTACTGTTAAAAGAAAAAAAAAAAAGGCTGACAAATATTCATCTATTTTTATTTTTTTTTTTATTATTGATAAATAAATTAATACTGTAATGTTATTGTTTTATAGTTATACAAGAAGGTGGTGAAAACTTCTCAGCCTAGCCAAGAAGCCCTTCAAAAATAATTGTTTGGTCTTTTGGTCAGATCTTTTTGAAAACTTTCCCCTGATAATTGCTGCTAGTTTGACCATAACAAATACTTTAAATATTAGTTTCTGTTGTTCATTATAATTCTATATTTTCAACTTTCATGTTTGGAAAGGGGGTTCTCGTCATTTGGCTACTCGAGATCTCTTTATTTTCCCAATATGTCGGCTGACTTATTGATTTATTTTTAATTTTTCTTCCCTCCCCACCGAGTTCTTGTCTGTATTGCTGCCTGAATTCTTTACTTGTGCCCTATTTCTGTACTTATATTTCTTTTTTTACCTGATGATGCATCAGCTCTCTACATGGCTGAGAGAACTGAAGGGACCCCAGAGAGGCATATAAAGTCCCTAATACCAGGCGTCAGTTGGTAGCTAAATATAGGGAAGTTGCTGAAATAGTAGACATATTACTGTGGAATAGTTCTACTGATTCTAGCTTGTCTCTACAGATACTATCCAAATATATATATTTTTTTACTCTTTCCCCTCTCACTTCATTGCCACCCTCTGTGTAGTTTGTAGAGATGGGGTGCAGTTGTTCATCTAGTTACTAACAGTCAGTCACAACAGTGAATTTAGATTTCTGAAAAATGTGCTTACATCAGTGGGGTTGCCATCTATTTTAGTGCTTCTTAAACTTTTTTATTTTCTTTATTCATTTTTTTTTTAAATTGTCTTTTTAC
This sequence comes from Acanthosepion lycidas, assembly GCA_963932145.1. Lineage (NCBI taxonomy): Eukaryota > Metazoa > Mollusca > Cephalopoda > Sepiida > Sepiidae > Acanthosepion > Acanthosepion lycidas. The sequence continues at coordinate 54,706,154 of OZ010582.1, read as the reverse complement.
TTTTTTTATTTTATTTTTTTTTCTTGATACAGTTCTTAACTCATTTGAGAATCAGCAGAAAGTAATAAACTCTGTAAAAAAAAAAAAAAAAAAAAATGGAACATTTGGTACATGTTATTCTGCAAAATCTCCAATTCAGTTGGCAAGCAAATATAGATGTGCAAGTTGTTAGAATGATACCGGTAAAATTATAGCTTTCTTAGGCATGATGTGCAAGGGAAATTAAAATGGTTGTAATTTGAAAGTGAAAATTTCATTGGTTAGTTTCTCCAACATCATCAAATGAAGACTATAGGATTCAAGATTTGCCAGGGTGTGTTGCTTATATACAGGGTGATTGAAAAGTAACTCTCTATTTTATGTATGAGTGACCACCCAGGAGTACCGACTTAACACCCTATGACATTTTTCTTTGGGGTTGGTTAAAGGAACAAGTCCACTATACCAAACCAAGACTTTGGAAGAACTTGAAGGGCGAATACAAGAAGTTATCTTCCATACCACAAGAGTTCCTGGTGAAATCTGTTGACATGATTCTTGGGTGCCTCAAGAAGCTGGTTGTGAAATTCACCATCCAAAATAACATCCTTGATAATGGCTATAGAACTAGCCAAAATTGTTCAGAGCAACTATAACTATAGACGATTCCTATATTCTTCAACTCCTGAAAAATGAAAAATGTTAGTGTGCTGGAAAAACTCGATAGAAGATTAATTAAATCTTCCTTGTCTGCTATTTTCAGTGAAACATGCTTGAAAGAAAGGTTGCAGTGCAAATACACATTCTTATTATATATATATCTCTATATATGTGTGTGTGTATGTATGTATGTATCTAATTGACTTGTGTATTTGAGAATCTTAATAAAGAAAATGTGCCATTCAACTTTTGTTCCCTTGTATAAGAGAAACCACCACCAGGCCTGATGTGCTTCACCTTTCACAGTCAACCAAAATATAACATTGAGCACAAGAAAAAAAAATGTTAGATAAGCCAGTTTTGATCCTTAATGGAAGGTACATTTTTCTTAAAACTTTCAAATATACAGGTTGGTAGACATAAATTCCCCCCCCCTTTAAAAAAAAAAAATCAAAACAAAAAATAAGCAACAGGGACATCCTGCTCAAACTCGTGTATCCACTAAATGTTTAAAGTAATGAGAAATATTGCCAAATTATAAATAAAATGCATTCATTTTTTTTAGAAAATATATATATATATATATATATATACACACACACACACACATGCAGAGACATAGTGGAGGGAAACAAATATTTGTACACATTCAAATTTTTAAATCATTGTATTTCCAACTGATGAATAATCATAGGAAATGGTGGGGGGGGAATTTGATTTAATAGAAATAAATCCTATTTATTCATTTTAATGTATGAAAAAAATATTCATACAATGCAAATTTCAGATTTTTAAAACTTTTAAATGGGTTTAATACTCTAGATTATTCAAGTGAAATATTCTAGAATGTTCCAATAATGTTATCAGTAGTTATTTTTAGCTTAAAAAAAAAAATACAAACAGAACATTCTGTAATTGATGTTCATGCAAAAAAAAGTTATCAAGTGGTAAAGAATTGACAAATTTGCAAAAAGAATTGATTGTTAAGCTATGAAAAGAAGGTAAAAGTTATAGAAAAATCTTAGACAATACGAATATTATATTCACTACCATTAGTTCATTGCAAGGTATAAAAAAACTCAAAACTGTTGAAAACCAAAGAACAAGTGCTCTATGGAATAGTTTTTCAAGATTTTTGAGGAAATTAATGTCAAATTAAACAAAATCTAATGGTTACTTGTCAAGAGTTGCAGGGTGATTTGCTTTCATCAGGAATCTGTATGACTAAATGGGCAATAAGCAATGAAATTCATAGGATCAGTCTAAAGTCACGCTTCCCTTCACTGCTGTTGAAAAGACAGAGGTGCCAGGTTGAAATTCGTTTGTGAACATAAGGATTAGGAACATTGTATTGAGAAAGAGTATTATGGACAAATGAAACCAAAATTCAGTTGTTGGAACATAATTCTAGAAATCCTGTATAGAGGAAAGATGGCGATACCTTCAAACAAAAGAACACAATTCCAATGGTGAAATTTGGTGTTGGCAGCATCATGGTTTGGGGATGTATTTCTGCAAAAGTTACTGGCAACATATTAGTAATAATTTGAAGGAATGCTGCAGCATATCAGAATATTTTGGATGCAAATTTAATGATTTTAGTTGAAAATCTTGAACTTCCTCATGATTGGATCTTCCAACTAAGATAATAATCTTAAGCACATTGCAAAATCTACAATGAAATGACTTGTTGAAAATAATGTAAATATCCTGAAATGGCCAAGTGAGTCCCCAGATTTACAACCAATCAAAAATCTGTGGCATTATTTGAAAATTCAAATCCAATCAAGAGTTCTAAAAAACATCCTGGATATGAAGACCACATGTGAAGAAGAATGGGACAAAATACCAACTAAAATTTGCAAATCATTAATTGAGAACAAGAGGTTGGTTAATGTAGAAGTGAATAATGGCAATTATGCAAAGTATTAAATGAAGGTTATTTATTCTTTTTTTGTATAGTACAAATACTTTTTTCACCTATTAAAATAGATAAATAGGATTTATTTCTTTGAAATCAAAATTTTTTCTGTTTTCTATGTATATTTAGTTATTATGCATCTGTGTACAGTTGATTATATGGAAAGTATGTTTTGTTTATTAGTTAGAAATACAATAAGTAAAAAATTTGTATGTGTACAAATATTTGTTTTCCCCCCACCGTGTGTGTGTGTATATATATATATATATATATATATATATATATATATATGATCCAAAAGTATCAGGACTGTTGCTTGTTAATGAAGCTAAAGTACGCAGAGTGCAGCCGCTTGGTACAGATTGATCTTGAACTCTCTCATGCATACACACTAAGTTATGACATTCTCACTCACTTCTGTTGTTTATAGCAGCGCTTGGAAAGAAAATGTGTAGAGTGTGGTTGTCTTACCACACCACAGAAATTTTGTTGGTGACCATGGCTTGTGCAGCAGTTTCTGACCAAACAATATTTCCCAGATCTCATTCCTTGCGACTTTTTTTTTTCTCTTCAAAAATCAAATCCCACTTAGAAAGGAACATTTCAAGAAGTCAAGGAAATCCAAGAGAATATGACAAGACAGTTGCTCACTATCCCAAAAAAGGAGTTTCAAGAATACTTCCATTAATGGAAATGATGTTGGATGATGTTTGTAGCTTCAGAAGGGGACTACTTTGAAGGAGATTAAATGTTGAATATCTGTGTGTTGTTTTCCTTTTACAGCACCAGTACTTTTTGTTCTGACCATTGTGCTTCCTATATATATGAATAGGACTTTGTAAAATTGAAAAAAATATTTCCAGTGATATAACAAAATTTATGTGCATCATTCATGTAATTTATGGACTTGATTGTATCTTATTTGGAATTGTATTATCAGCCAAACTTGTTCTTCATTCATGTTTGATTTACATTTGCAAAAATAAAGAAAAGATGGCTAAATTATCATGCTATGTCAGTCCTCCTAAATGGCGGTTAATACTCGTTACTCTTCTCACAATTGAATAGACTTATGGCAACAAAAAGGACACTTCTAAGAATCAGACAATTGAAATTTCTTGGGTACATAATGAGGAAAGTGGGCTTGGAGAATTTGACACTCACATAACATTGAAAGAAAGTGATGGAAGATAGCAAATAATCTACCTAATGAACTTGTGTGAATGATTGGCAGAACAGGGTCTTGATGTGATAGCAAAAAAGACAAACCTTACTCGGGTACAAAAGACGGCAAGTTGTTGAGCCACGAATCACCCTTTATCCAGAAGGGACATGGCACTTAGAAAAATAGGAACTTATTTGCATTGCTATCTGCATTTTCTTGTGTGATGATAATGGTTATCCATTTTTCAGTACTGAATCTTATGCTGTCTTCGGTATTAGATTTATGATTCTCCCAGCAGCTATTTCCAAAGCCTAAAATTATCAGTTGTGGTCAGTTCTTAGTCATGGGGGATTTGTTGGTCAACAAGTTTTAACTGCTGTGAGATTATTTTCTCTACTTTCTCACAAGATAATGGTGGTGAACATAGCAATTTCCTTGGTATTGTGCAAGGAGGTTCATGTAAAGAATCATTTTGTAAAGATTAGTGACATCAGATATTGGAGAAATGGAATAAAAAAAAATTACTTCAGATCTGTCTGCTGATGATTTTGTTTTCATGCCTACATTCTCTTTACAAAATTAGTAAAAGTATAAAATGGAAAAGCTCTCAAGCAAGAAGGATGTGATGGTGGTATAATGAATAGTGGTTCAGAATGAGGAATCTGAGTGCCGAGTTCAAGTTCCTGTTGGGATCGTTACACTCAGTTATGCTCAAATACCCTTGGGAAAGCTATGAATGTATCTATTCCATCCCAGCTATGAGTTAAATAGTAGTACTTGTATTTGAGAAAATAATTATTCTTAAGAAATTATTAATGAAATATTCACTCCAAAAAAAAAAAAAAAAAATTGTTCTGAAGCCAAACTATTTTGGTTTTAAATAACCCAGAAAGGGTTAAGTTGTAAATAATAAAACAAAACAAAAAAAATCTATCTCATGCAAAAAGAGAGGAAGAAGAAGTCCTGTTTCTTAAATTATATACTTTGACTTGAAGCAATCTTTTACTATTTTAATTAATATTCATAAATAATTACTTCTTATCAAGACCAGGTTGTTGACATATCCAGAATAATTTGATTGGCAAATGTTTTTGACTTAACCTGAAAATATTTATCTTTTACATTCATTATTTTTATGAGTTGATAATGGCTCTGTTTCCTTTTAATTTCCCATATTTTGTCATTTGGTAATGGTGAGATTAACCATTTTCATGCAGGAAACATTGGCATTCATTGACTGAACAGTTAGCGTTACTATCAGTTGAAATTCATAAAATATTTTTAAAACCGTTTTTCAGGAAATTATGCTTCTCAAATCCTCTGATGGCAGTTTCCCTATAAGATAATGTGGAAAGTTGAAATCTTGATTGTCATTATTTTTCCTTCTTTTTCTCATTTTTGTTATTGGAAGTATTAAAATGTGGTTTTTGTTATTTGCTAATGCTCATTGTGATTTTGCAGTACCAATCTATAGGTTCTAATGAGGTGGTTCTTTAAAGGATGAACTCTTGAAGTCATTTTTAATCATTGATCTGAGAAAGCAATTGTATATAGATGGTAGTTCCAACATTTTTGAAAAGTTGGGTGCCATGCATGACGTTCACATAAGAATCTAGATTTGACGAGACTCTTTCAGAACATGACTAGTTCTCAGGCTAATTAATAGTTTAATTTTGTAACATCTTACAATGTTGGATTTATTTTCTCTTACAAGTACAATATCGTAATGAGAATGGACTTTTTACTTATTTGTAAATAATTCCATCTTTAGTAGAATTTACCAGTTATACAAGATGGTCCGAAAGTCTTGTCACTCCCTATTAAAAAGTAATGAGAACAATAGAAGAAAAAGTAATACAAAGCACATGTACTGGATTATTCAGTTTATTCACTTTCATTGACACTGTGACTTGCAAGCAGGCTCTCTTCCAAACTGTAGGAGCTCATGTCAGCTATCTGAAATAGAAAATTATATTATGTAGGGGTGACAAGACTTTCCAACCACCCTGTAGACTCCTACTGAAGTAAATTCTGTCTTATGCATGTAGTTGCATCTTTAAAGTTAGATGCATATAATCAGATATTGCAATCTGAGTCTGATTTAGAAGGTACTTCTTATTTCTGCAAAACAATATTTGAAGATTTGAGAAAGACAAAAGCCCAAGATAAGTTATGAATGCAGGTGCAGAAATTTAAATATCTAGGAAGTATTTTAACAGAGAATGGTAAATGTGACACAGAGACACGAACATGCATTGGAATAGCAAAAGATGCCTCCCAATAGCCTAGCAATATTTTGAGAAATGGAAAATTTTGTTAGATGCAAAGAAAAGTGTGCTGGATTGCTATGTGGCATCCATCCTCTTATATGGCAGTGAATGTTGGACATTAAGGAAAAAAAACTAGAGGCAGCAGAAATATGGCTCTACAGAAGGATATTGAGAATTCCATGGATGGGGTAAGCAAAAAGGAAGTTTTAAAGAAAATGACAGCACAAAGAACATTTACACTTAGAATCAAGAAAAGAGGGGTGAAATTCCTCAAACAAATAACAAAGTAGTGCTTGGAAAACTTAACCCTCACAGGGCATATTGTGAACAAAAGAGATAAGTGAAGGCAGCAGGCCATTTACTTGACAAGCTTGTGTAAATGGATAGCAGAACAGAGAGGAGAGCCATGATCACTTATGTCCTGGACAATGGAAGTTGGATTAGCCTAAAGAAAAAGGAACAGTGTTGAATTTCAATGATTCATATTAATAGCCTTTTGCTTTCTATTATGATAATGAGATCAGTCAATTTTTGATATCAAATTCATCATTTCATGATTTAATGATATGAAAATTTCCAAATTCAAAAACATTAGTGGTATGATTCTTTTAGCTTCAGTTGGAATATGGAAAAATGGAAATTATTAAACTTTGTATTCATATTTTTTAATTAATCATTTAATTTTTTAAGGAGAGAGAACAATAAAAGGGCAAATAAAGTACTGGCTCATGAGTTTGGTTACATAGTAATAGTGTAGTCAATCCGAGTTCCTGGACTCTAGAAATGGGGCAAGCAATAACTGAGTGGTACCAAGTAGATGAGATATGGTTAGTGCAGCAAAATATCTATCTCTGAAGATTAAATAAACTGTTCTGTTGATAATTCCTTAAAGGTTACCTGGATTGACAAACACCTGATGAAGGCTGGGGGTGGGGGGGCACAACAACTGAAACTGATAACTCTCAAGACAATAGTCTGCATGTAAAAAATGTAAATTATGAAACGGTGTTAATATCAGAAATAAAGAAAATACAATTATTATTTATTTTTTTACATATTTTTATTATTTTATACTTTTATTTTTTATTTATTTCAAAATCATTTTACCTGAAGTAAGGAGATGAAGCCACAAATAAACAAGGGGTTACTGAGTGTGAAAGAATCTAAGAAAAGAAAAAAAAAACATTGAGAGAGGAGAATTAAAGAACAGAAAATAACGATTGACATTGGATCTAAATTTTTGAAGATTAAATTTGACTGGAAAGCAAGAAACTGGGAAAAGAGTTTCACAAGCAAGAGGTGTGATAGAAGAAACTATTAACATAGAACTTACGGTTAACAAAAAAAACTCAAAAAAACTTTGACACAAATTTCTACCCTAAGAAATAGAGAAATCAATGTAGAAATAATTATTTTTATTTTATGGAAATTCCCAAATTCAGCAATTCAAATTATTCAGACTATATAAAATATACTGCTCTTAATTTCTTCACTACCAGGTTTTAAACATTGCATGTTATTTGTTATGCATTTGTATTATTGATAAAACTGTGTGTGAGACAGTTTGATTAAAATGTGTTTTGTCATTGAAGGTGACAGCTGAGAGGAAATCTACTTGTGCAGCAAGCAGGAAACTTCAGATTGAACTGCTTAGCATGTATATAGCTGCATTATTTTCTTAATGATTCTGTTTCTGGAGCAAACCATAAGTGCTGTGTCTCTCTTGCTATATTCTTACAAAATTAAATCTATAATTGTCAAATATTTATTTTTTGGAAAGATATATATATATATATATATATATATATATTTCTGAAATTTGTATTCTATCAGTATGATGCTGCAAACTTCCAAAAAAAAAAATACATCTGAAATTAAATCATTAAGTAGTTGTACTGAAAAGTTCTTGATCTACTGGCCTACTTCCTAAAATTAGTATTTTAATAACTAAACATTGATTTTGGGGAGGAGGTCTGTTTGAGACCTTTTCAGCATCACCCACATATCGCCACAAACATAGACACACATATTCTGTCAGTGAAATATAAGCAAATATGCACCTAAATTACATTTTTATAGATTGTTAATGAAATAACTCTTGTTTACTACATACTCATGTTGGCACGATTAAAATATCCTCCCTCCCACTACCGGCATTTTTTTGCTTTTAAAATAATTTTCTCGATGATGCAATTATTTTGTTCCAGGAATCACACTGATTTTCTAAGTTTAAAACATCCCACTGGTATGACTACTCCATACAGTGTTTGTATTTTGTTAAAGAAAGTTTTATGCTGCAGCCAACAACCTATATGTAATTAAGGGTTTTCTTTATGGGTGGGGGGAATCTTGAAACTTTCATATTTAATAGTAAAGATGAAATTAAATGTAGCGAATCTGTATAAATGACACAGTATGGAATAAGGATTAATAATACTCAATAAGAAAAAAAAAAAATGTTAAAACTCCAGTATAAGGAGGTGCTGAAAAGCTCTAGGCCTGCTACATTTTCCTAGATCTACCCAAATGTCAGAATGTATTTTGGAAAGTCATCCATAGATATTGGGTGTATTTGGGCAGCAGTCTCTAATTTATGCATGTTTAAAAACCAGTGAAACTTGTTTTGGATTTTTTTTTATTTTTTTTTTTTTATTTTTTTTTAATTCAACTTTTTTTGTAGTGGTAAAATGTATGTTCAAATGTAATAACTTATATATATATATATATATAAAAAGAGAGCACAAATTTTATTACTTAAAATTTGTTTAAAGGCATTATTTAACCATGATCATGCACTTCATTGCCAAGTGATCTAAAGAATCAGATCTAATGATGGCTTCCACCTGCCTAGGGTGATGCATGCTTAAATTCTGTCAGCTCATATTTTTCTTTAAAAATAAATAAATGTATTGTTTAATAAATAAATGGGGTGTCTACCCAAATGTGAGTATCTGCTAAAAATGACATTTAAGTAATAAAATCTATCGGATTAATAAATAAAATTCCATCACTTCTTTAGATATAGAGCTAATGTAATACTACTGCATATGATTATTTTTAATGGATTTTTACTTAATAATAATTTAAAATAGTTGTTAGAATATATTCAGATCATCAATTACCTGTCTAAGCATCTTGAACCTCCATCTCGTGTCAGATTAACACAATATGAAAACGAATATTTTTAATGCATTACATTATGAGAGGTCGCAAAAAGGTTCTACAATAAGGTTAGTTTTTCAAGATGAAAGGAAGCCTGCCTATTATTTTTACCTGAAGGAGAAAAAAAAATTGGGTGAAAAAAGATGGGTGTGGTGTATGCATATTCAACACTGACATTATAAGCCACTTGTACTCTCCACTTGACTGGTTCCTCATTTTTCTTAGTCATTCAGGATAATCTCTTAATGAATTCAGTTCAACTGCCTACAAAGAAGTTTGTTTAAACATAGTATATGAATATCAGGAAATACTTGTTTTTTTTTTCCTCTCCATACAGAATTCTATGATATTCTTTTCTATACAAACAGTATACAGAATAATAAGAGTAACTCCTCCTCATTTCAAGTTCATGGAATTTCAGGTTAAAAAAATTGAGGTTCTATTCCTAATGTTGAGTTTGTGACATGATCCCAAATAATCATTTTCAACAAAAAAAAACTTGAAAATGTACCTTAGCCAAAAAGTATATGAAATGGATTATTTTGAACACCTATATATTGTAAAAAAAATTGGATTTTGTCTTTGTTATCAATGGTGACCATTTTAAAACAATGTGATATTAAGTCTTTGTCGTCAATACAAGAAGATGCTGAAGAGTTCTTTGCCTGACTAAGATGGGATATAGTAGCATTGGTAATAAGCCATAGTAAACAAACTTCCAATTTTCTTTTCATGCCATGTCTCTTCAGGACATTAGTGATGATAACTCTCCACAGATTCTGTTTCTTTATTGTCTATGAAATGCCATGACTTTTTGGAATGTTAGTTGAGTGGTTTCCTGTTACTTCTCCATGGTTTTAAATTTAGCATATTCCTTCTCTTAGATTGGCTACCATTCAAACCGAAAGAACCCAGTTTATTTTGCTGTTTAATCCATAGCCGGGAGGAGATGAGATGGATTAGTGCCTTTCTCAAGGTCATTTGTATATAACATGAGGTGGGAATTGAACTCTGTTCACCAAAACCATTGTGTTACTGGCACATCCATCAAATATTGGTAAATTTTTGATTGAATTTATTGACATTTTTACAAAGTTTTTGTATATAAAGGTGTACCATTTGATTTTCTAATGATGTGAGTGAGAGGAATTTATACATATAGTTGAATCTTTAATAATTTCTATTTCTGTTTATCAGCTTTTTTTTTTTTTTTTTTTTTTTTTTTTTTTCAAAATGTTATAATTGGTTCCTCCAAAATTAGAAATTACTTCTGACAAGTTAACAAATAAAAAATGGGTGTTACTTTTGCCACACTCTTTGTGTAATTTTTTTTTTTTAAATAATTTTTTTAAATCAATTCACCCCATGCAAAGCGATAATACCACTAAGATGCAAGGGGCTACTGGGAGTGAAAGAGAATGAAAAGACTTTAGAAGGAACTGGAAACTCTATCCTAAACAGGGAATAAAGGATAAATCTTTACTGAGTAGGAGTGTAAACCATGCACACATGCGCGTGCACGCACACACACTAGAGGAACATGAAGACAAATGGATTTTATGCCTCAAAACACTTTGTCCAGCCGGACTTAACCATAAATTTAACAACACAGATAGAATTAATATATAATCCCATAAATCAAGCCCTACTCATATTTCTCACCCATACAAGACAGACATGCTTGCTGAGGTGTTGAGGGCTCGCACACATACAGACTCCCACATCACACACACATCACACTTCCCAAAAACTAAAAGATAACACACACATCCCCTTCCCAGCAACCAATAAAACTGTCAAATTGACCAAGGATGGTATTCTGAGACTAGGAATCTCCCAGCCTCTATTTTAAAAACAACTTGAAAGAGGCCTTTTAACCAATACAAGGACTGGCTAAAATTAATGATAAACAAATAAAAACTACAGATAAAGTTCACTTTCTTCAGAGAGTCATTCACTTTTGTAGTTCACTGCTACTAACAAGCAGCGGGGAATTTTTTTTTTTTTTTTTTTCCTCCTGATGATGTCCATGCTAACCGAAACTAGTCAAGTAATCTAATTGAAATAACAAAGAATATAAAACCCACTGTCTGAAAAAAATTTTTAATTTTTTAATATTTTTTTTATTGTTTTCGCGCACACACACACACGTGTGTGTATATGTGTATGTGTGTGTGTATGTATATATATATATATATATATATATAACATCCAAAATTTTCCTCACACATATTTATGTATTAACAATTGCGTTTATACATGTGACATATCTGACCAATAAGAACTAACCAAAAATTTTAACATACTGGTACTCTTTCTTTGCTTTTTTCATTACTCTCTCGATCTTTGAAGCTTTAATAAAAGTGAAACCTGTTAGATTGTGATATGTTTCCTACTTGTTCATTATTTTATTTCATAATCTTGTCAGATTCCTATCCATATCTGATCTACATTTGATCTTCAACTCGTATATTTGGTTTCTCTATTGGTTGCAGCATCATGTAATTCAATGTCTATTTAGGTAGTCATCCCTCTTTAATAAATGTTTCATTAAACAAAGCTGGTGAGAGAAAAAAAAACAAAACAAAGTACCTTGTCAGTTTCGTTCAATGAAAAATTTTTTTTTTTTTTTTTTTCTGAGTAGTCTTATTTGAAATCTTAAAAATTAACATGTCTAATAAGTTTTACTGAACTGCTATGTAATATTCTTCCCACTACATAACAATCCCCACACAGATGAAGAAGAGACTTGAGGCAACAGTGATGTAGTTCTACAGAAAGATGCTGTCAATACCATAGACTGTACATGTTAGCAATGACTATTTCAAGTCTCAAGTTTTCTAATGCTTAGAATCAGAAAAAGGCTGTTGAAATTTCTAGGGCACATAATGAGAAAAGAGGGCTTGGAGAATTTGACACTCACAGGATATATTGAAGCCAAGAGGAGATAGATAAACAGTGAATAACCTACCTAGCAAGCTTGTGTAAATGTTTAGCAGAACAGGGATTAGAAGAGATAGCAAAAAGGTAAACTTAACTAAGCGTGACAAAAGACATGGAATTGTAGAGATCCATGATCACCAATGTCCTGAAGGGACTAATAAGTTCCATTATTCACAATTGAGAGAAAAAAAATACCAAAAGCTATTGCCTTAGAAAAGGAGTTTCAGTTGAAATTATTGAACCTTTAGCCTTTTTGCTTATCTTTTTGGGGAAAGGTGTTGCTTGGCTTGGTATACATTTGTGTCAAGAAAGTGGCATTTTTTAGATGGATGTTGTTACATGCTGTCTATTTTAATTTACTCTTAAATATTACTACATGGATTTAAAAAAAAATATTTTGATAATTTGGTCAAATTTTGAAGTGTCAGTTTAAAAGATTTTCATCGTTACCTTGTGTGTGCATTGTAAAGTAAGAGTATTGCAAATAGTAAAAACACTGTGGTTTAATGCAATTATTATCTATAAACTAATTCACATAAAGTTATTTAATGTCTCAGACAAAGCACAAAACATATAAAGATAACTTTAATGCAAGTTTTCTACTTGTAATTAATAGTTGAATAAAAAATAAGTTAATGCTCTTGAATACTATTTAACTAAAACAATAAGTCCTGTGAGATACAAGAGTGCTTGAAAACAAATTTATAGCCATTGCAAAGAGTACTTTACAATGACTGCCACTTGCACTCGACTGAAAGTTTTGTAGCAGTAATGTTTCACTCATTATTTCTTGTATATAAACATACAAATGGCAATTTCTTGAGAATTAGAAGGTTCCTCAGGGAGAAAAATTTAATCTCTTCCTTCATAGAAATAGGAGGATCAGATTTAATATCTCATGGAATACAGAATTAACTTGTCTTCTATTTTTAAATAATTTGTATTGTTTTATATAGTTTAGATTCAACATAAAAATATTTTAAATGTTGTTGAAATGACATTTAAATATTACATGTCAATTAATTTAAAAACAAAATTGCAAGTCATCTACTATAAGTCATGTTTCTCAGGACATAGATGAACAGGACTTACCACCACTTCCTATCTTTGTAACACTTTGTAAGGTTTGTCTTTTTTGCCATCTCTCCTAATCCCTGTTCTGCAAAACGATTTACACAAGCTTGTTAAGTAGGTTATTTATTGCTTTTCTCTTGCCTTAAATATATCCTATGAGTAGCAAATAGTTTTCTGTTGCTGTCTTCATGGTTTTGAATTCAAAGTCCTCCTTCTCTGAGGCTGGTTGCTACCTAAAGCTACGGACTAAGTCTATCCTGCTATTAACCCATAGCTGGGAGAGAAGAAATGGATTTCTACCTTTCCCAAGAGGATTAGTGTGAAAGTTTATACAATAGATTAGGCTGGAATTTGAACATGGATTTGGTAAAGTGCAGGTAAACTTTTTTTTTTTTTTTTTTTTTAATACTATGTCCCTTGATCATGGCTTTCCCCTCATTTCTGTTCCTTTATTTTTGTGAATTGCCATGGCATTTTAGAAAATATAGTTGAAATATCAACTGCAAGGGGACAGAATGCATTATTGTTAGCAAAAGGGGCGGGCCTAAAGTACAAAATGCAAAATCAAAGATACCAAAATCAAACAAGTACAACAAGTGCAACAATTTAAATATCTGGGGAATGTTTTAACAGGATGGAAAGTGCAAAACTGAAATTCAAAGATGCATTAGGATAGCCAAAGATGCATCTCAAAAGCTAAGCAGAGTATTAAGAAATAGGAAAACTTCACTAGAAACAAAAAAAAGATTACTCAACTGCTATGTGATATCTGTCTTCCTGTATGCCAATGAACGCTGGATAATCTCCTTAAATACAAAGAGACTTTAAGCAACAAAAATGTAGTTCTACGGAAGGATGCTGAGGATACCGTGGACTGATTATGCAATGACAAAATTCTAGAGAAAATGGAAACAAAAAGAAAACTTATTCTTAACATCAAGAAGAGGCAGTTGAAATTTCTAGGATATATAATTAGGAAAGAGGACTTGGAAAATCTGATAGTCATAGGATAGATTGAAGATAAGAAAGTCAGAGGAAAACTAACATAACACACTTGACAAGCTTGAGTAAATGAATGGCAGAACATGGCTTAGAAGAAATAATGAACAAAATTTATTAAAAGCTACAAAGGACAGGAACTTGTGAAGAGCCATGATTGCCTATGTCCTGAAGGAACATGGCACATAAAGGTTTGGAATTTGAAGCAGTCATTTACTCTGACTGGTTAACACCCTAGGCTAGAAAGCCTAGTTTATTCTGTTATTTAACCTATAGCTCGGGGATGGGAGAAGAGATGGATTTGTATCTTTTTTTTTTTTTTTTTTTTTTTTTCTCTATCAACCCACCAGTTCAAAGTGACTGCAACAGTTTCTGCCAGGACTTGAACCTTGGTTTATGCATTCCACTTTCCATGCATTAAAACTGTTAGGCTGCTCTCATTTCCAAAATGTTTCATTTCAATTAAATGTACAATTACTTCAAGTGCGCATCGCCATACTTAAAATATTAATCTGCTTAAGTACCTCTGTTTTATTACTGATAAATAGATTAATATTTAAAAATGCAGCATAAAAGTTTTGTATTTTTGTTTATTTAAAGAAAATTAAACATTTTTGGAGAATTTATTTCAACATATATCTTTGGCATAATTTTGTGCTACTCTAAATCACTTGTCAAAAATATGCAATTTCTTCCAAAAATAATTAAGTCAGTCTGTTGCTTACTTATTAGAACTTTAATTGGATTTATAATTGTATTATTCCTCCTTGTTATTTATAATATATATATATATATATATATATATATATATAATTTTTTTTTAATTTATTTTTTAATTACTTTTAGAAAAATGGAGTATGAATTTCCTTTTTGGCATTAACTGTATTAAATACATTTGTTGAGTGTTTAAAAAAATTGGCTTTTCTTAATTTCTGTTAGTATTTTTTATGATACAGCAGTCATCCTGAATGGTATTTCTTTGAAAGATGTGAAGTAATTTTAGCTTTGTAAAAATATTTACAGAATTTGTTAAAGCAACTTTGTTATATGCCCCCTTAAAAGATTAAACTTCTCATTTTGGTGTGGTGTCATGGATAATGGTTTTGAATTAGAAATCAGAGAGCCAAATTTTAATTCCAGTAAGGTTCATTACTTAATTGGAAGATGTATGGATCCATCTCCTCTCCAACCAGCTATGGGTTGAATAGCAGGACACACTGCTTCCTATAGCCTTGTTGGCAACCAATCTACCATAGAAAGATACAGCAACCTACTGTGAGAAAATTTACCTTGTCAGTCATGAATTGAAAGTAACATTAGTCCAAGCATGTATCACACTTAACTGACTGTAACATTTATTAAAAAAAAAAAAAATTTTCTTTCCATTTGTCTTCTATTTGCTTTTTGAATTAAACTTTTTCCTTTTTCCCTAGTATATTGGCAAATTTTAATTGCTATTTTAAATGGCAGTGTAAAAGCTAACAAAAATTAGTAATGTTTGCAATAGACTCTAGAACAATGAGCAACTTATTTTTAACATATAAACTGTATTGTTTTATAATTTTTAGTGATTTAAAAAATAAAATATTTAAAGTAATTTTACACTCTTTTTGATGAAAATATTGCCAACTTAGGTATGGTCAGTTTAATTCTGCCAATTTGAGTTCTGATGATAAACTGTTGGATTGGCCAAAAAGTTTATTTGCTTATTAAGTAGAAAATTACTTTATAAACTGAAACTTTTTGGCCAAACTAATATTATGTAAGTTTAGATGAAGGTTTTGGGGGATGGATCACTGCCTATTCCACAACATTAAGGCTATAGTCAGTGATGACTCTGAATCAGTGATTCTCAAAATTTTTGAAGTCAGGGCACACTTGAAATCCCACCAATAATTGTAGGTGCACTATATACAAATTTCGGAAAAATGTTGTTATAAAGTCAAATATTGCAGAAAAGAAATAATGCAATAAAAAATTATAAAATAAAACATACCTTAAGTTTATTCATTCTTCTGTCTATGAGAAACATGAGTCTGATAAGTCTTAGTGATTTCTTCAATGTTTTGACATATATTTGATAGGCAAACCCTCATTTCCTCATCAATACATTGGAGAGTTCCTCTCTTTTTGCACTTAATCGTGGTGAGAGCAGAAAAGCCTAATTCACATAAATATGAATGAGACGGGTACCACAATATAATAAAGTAAATATATGTATTTCTTATATTTGGACATATATTTCTCTGGAAGATGCCAGGGTGCACCAGTGCACCCAGACGTACCATTTGAGAACCACTGCTCTAAATTGTGTGTGTGGGGTTTTTTTTTTTTTTTTTGTTTTGTGTTTCAATTATTATCAGTTTTGACATTAATCTTTTTATTTTTGAAAGATAATTATGTCTCTCTTAAATTTACTATTTATTTCTTATGACCAAATTCCTATAAATTTTCTATATAATGAAAATGACAAAGTACAAAATCAGAATATATTTTGATGTTAAGTGATGTTTAATATTTGAACATTCATTGATGTTGCTCCAATATCAGAAATGCCATGTGATGGAATTTCAATGTATTGTGAAGGAGTGGCATAATTTGCCAGGAGCCATTGACAATGACATGATTATTTATATAAATAAACTAAGTGTCAGTGAGGAATGGTAAGAATTCTTTTTTTTTTTTTTTTTTTTTTTTTTTTCTAATTATCATATTATCCTTGATGAATTTACATTAAAATATAAAAACAGTTTATCCAGTAAGACCAAAAACTAATAGATTCTATTGCAAGAGAATGAAATTCAATAATAAATGTCATCTCTAAAGATGGCAGTTAATTATTTGAAAAAAAATAGATATCTGATTTAGTTTAGTAATTATCTTCTAGTTATCTCATGTCTGTTAGGTGTGGGCATAAGAACTTTTGTAAATATTAAAGTATTGCAAGTTTTTAGGCACGGAATGTTTGCAAATATTTTTTGATTTAGTCTTTCTCTTGAGATTAAGTCTTTACTTTTTATCTTCCATCATAGTTTCACTTAGCAAATCATTGATTATAAAAAAAAGAAAAAAATATTTCACTAAAGCAGTTGGGAATGTGGTTGGTGTAGGATTTGAAAGTGGGCCTTAGTTTAGTTAAATCAAGTAAGCATTCAGAGAAGAAAACATTTCCCAGCCTTTAGTGAATCTTGTGAAGTGGACAACCATCAGAGTTAGACTGAGGTGAATTTTATAAAGTTGGCAAAGCCAAGTTAGTTGACTGGTAGGAGAAAAGAGAGAGAGAAAAAAAAAAAAACAGAAACAGCTCTTCTATCGGACTGCAATTTGTAAAATTTCTAAACATTGAAATTGAGTGAAACATTAACTAACACATGACATGCATATATTTCTTTGCATGTATGATTTGATACACTATCACATGTAATCAAGAGTGCTTGTATATCATGTAAAAATAAAACTGGACAAGCAAAGTAACCACATGTAAACTGAAGTTATCACAGGTTATACTTTGGTGGTGCTATATGTAAGGCTCATGTATATTGTTTTGTTTACCAAGACTGGCAAGATACTTTTGTGTTTTTTTTTTTTTCTTTTTCTTTTTCTTTTCTTTTCTTGCATTGGTTGGTTTTCGTTAAACTGTTAGCCATCTTTAAGGACTTTTTTTTTTTTATAGTACTAGAATAAATGGTATGTCAGTGTTATTGGAAATGATATAAAAGTTGTTGAAAGTAGATATTTGTAAATTAATTACAAATATGGTCATTACCTCTGTGTGTGTGTGTGTATTTATAGATATTTATTTATTGTGTTGGTCAAGTGGCAAAGGGTCTATGTATGTTATTAATTCACTACTTGCCTTAGATTTTTCCCAGGATAAGCAATTTTTGTGTGATAAAAACATTATTTTTACTATCCTATTTTTTTTTTCTTTTTTCCACTTGTGATTATTTTTAAAATCTCTCATTCCTTCATTTCTTAAGATAAATTGAGAACCAGAGACATTAGTAGAATAGTGCAAGCAGAAAAGAATCCGTGCTTCTGTATACCAGTTCTGCAGTAGAATGTGGAAGAACTGAGTGAAAGAAAGAAGGGTTATGGCTAAGTGAACGAGAAAAGTAAAAAAAAAAAAAGTGGAATTAGCTGCTGTTTCTTGTTTTCTACAAATAAATTAATTTGATTTTTCAATTTCTTGAATTAAAAAAGTTTTGGAGAAGCTGAAAGTAGAGCATGGTACTATGTTTTTTTTTTTTTTTTTTTTTTTTTTTTTTTTTTTTTTTTTTTCAACACAGTGATCGGTGAATTTTCCAAAACGAAAAACTGAATTGATTTATTTGTTGATTTTATAATTTTCTCATATTTTTCATGCAACATAATGTTCATCATGAATTTGCATGCTTCAGTTTCATATTCACCCTACACTGTAATAACAGGCTGTTTAAAAAAAATTTCCAAAAATCTGCTGATTTGTGTTAGTGGAGGATAATGCTTTCAAGGCAAGCAGATTTTGTAAATAAAGTGCTCATTATTAAGAAATAGAACATTAGTAAAAGAACAAAATGTTCAGACATTTACTTTCCATCTAAAACTTTTGAACAAAAATTGTTGTCAGAAGAAGTTTCTAAACTTGCTGTTTATTTACACACAAATATAAATATTATATATATATATATCTATATATATATATATATATATATATATATATATATATATATATAATTTATTGTACCAGAAACTGCTCAGTCTGAATAAGCCCATGAATGTTGAAGGGTACTGCTTGTAACGGGTGCAGCCATCATTGAAAAATGCCTGCAGCTGCACAAAAACTGCTTCATATTTGACAAAAGCTGTGGCAATTAGTTTTGAGAATTCTGCCACACCCATCTTATTTGCCTAACTTGGCACTCTTCAATTACCACCACTTTTTCACCCCCTGCAGGACTTTCGAAGGCTCAGGATTTCTGAAATGACAATATCAAAAAAATTTTTTTTTTTTTTTTTTTTAAAGAGTTTGATTTAAAAAAAAAAATCAATAAAGACTCAATTTATCCATGCAGAAAGAGATAAATTACAATAGAAAATATATTGAATATTTTTGAGTAACTTGTGTTGATTGTGCAAAACATACAATGAAAAGGCTCATGTACCTTAATATGAATAGAAATAATTTGAATTTCATAAATTTTTGTTTATTACCAAAATTGTATTAAACATTTAGGAAAGAAAGACTATAGTTTTAGAATAGGCACTGCAACCAGAAAATTTTTTCCCCCATATTACTATAGATTAAGCCCTCCAGATCATGAATTTCAAATTTATTTAATTTTTTTAATAAAATTTTCTAAGTTAATAGTGGGTGTCCTGTTTATTGTGTAAATTCATTGTTCCCCTGTGGAACCTAAAAGAAAATATGCACATGTTATGATTTCTTAAAATGAAAAAATTTTTTTTTTCCTCTTTAAATTCAAGATCTGGAGTGCTTAATGAATACGAGTGTATTAAATTTGAGAGAAAAAAATGATCAAATGCTATTTTACAGCTTTGAGTTTTTTTTTCCCTTTTCTGTAGGGGGATCAATATACAATGAATACAGCAAACTGGATTCCCATTAACTTTGATAAATATTTTATTAAAATGTGCTTAATCTGCAGTAATATGAAGAAAAAAAAAATTAATAATATTTGTTAAAAAAAAAAAAAAAAAATTGAGTTGCTGTGCTTATTCTGAAACTCCACTGAATGACTCTATCTTGCTTTTCCAATTCTTATTTGATATACTTATTCTGGAATACATTTTCTGGCTTTTCTTAATTCATTTGATTCATTTCAGCAAATTACATTGAAAGAAACTTTAAAATAAAATCTAATAATTATTCTTTTGGTTAATTTGCACCCTTCATTATTTTTTTTTATTTTTTATTTTTTTTTCTCTCTGAAATCTTTTGTTTCTTAAAAGTACCAACATTTAATCTTAGTGTTGCTGTTCTTAAACTTGTCTTTTTACTTTTATATTTTTCTTGTTGTATTAGTCTACAATTATTCATTAGCTGCCTATTAGTTTTATTAGTTTGTTTTCATGGCAACATCATAAATACACTCTGTACGCAAATGTCATCATCCTGATGAGGCCCTAAAATGATGCATGATTAATTCACTTAAGGAAAATTGAAGGCCAACAAGTTTGCTTGATACTTTGAAATGAAGAAATAATGCCTGAAAATGATTTTGCTGAATTACCTGCTAGAAATGCAGTCTAAGAACCTGTGATAAAATTACTATATGTCTATTTTTGTAATATGTTTATTTAATCTATGAAAGAATAAGACGTTTCATTTTTATCAAAAATGTAATACATATCAAGAATTTTTATCTTGAAATTACGGTTGATACAACCCTGAAGGGAATAAGCTGGATTGACAAAATAAGATTTAATATAATGTGGGTGAGATATTTTTACTTATGGCAACTATTGGAAATTTCTTGTTTCCAAAATTGCTGATTAATGCCAGTATAGACAAACCTCTCCTCCACAGACCGCACCCCCCCAATGGTTTTTGGATACAATGGACAAAATCTACAGCAAAATAATAAAAAGAAAAAGTTATGCAGGAAAAAACTCCCAAATTTCAGTGATGTATTTAAAAATCTTTGAGCTTAGCAGAACAAGTCGTATTAGTTCCCAAAGTGACTGCTTGGTGGTGGTGGCTGGCCTTTCCATTGTAAACAAAGGTGTACAGTATATAAAGTATGATACATTAGTGCATGTGTGAGAAAGTAGCTGTGAGAAATCTATTTTTGTTATTTTGATTAATATATCTATTAAGTATATATTTATTTATGCCATATATACATATTTATAATATTTACATTATGATCATAACTACTGGTAGTTATGATAGTAGTTTTTAACTCAAAAATAATCCCTTCCCATCTACAATCGGCTTTAACAGACCACCCATCACCCTGCTATTAGTCTGTTGATGAGAGGTTTGTATCTGAATATTGTTTTACTTAAGGCTTATGGCCACATCATGTTGAAACACCGTTTCCCCATATGATCATTGAAGTTAAGCAACACTTCAAGCAAAATGATTCCATGTGCTAATTTTAAAATGGAATTTACAAAGTTGATTTATAGTTAAGCTCCTCTGATCAAGTGTTAGGTATTAAAGCATGAAATCCCTATGCATAGAAACCCAAAGAAAGCCTTTCGATAGATTTGAGATTGTGGAAACCTCAATAGACTTGAGGATGCACAATGGAAAAATTGCAGGTTTGATACAAGATAAAAAGATGTAATCTGGGCAGATTGATTTGTTTTTTTTATGGCTTATCAACTCTTTGCAGGTTATTTAAAGCCAGAAAATATTTTTAGATTGTAAGAATTTTTCAGATAATAATGGTTTAATGATACAAGTCTTACTAATTAATCCATAGCTGGAGGAAGAGATGGATTCATACCTAATCATACTTTGGTAAAAACAAATTGATATAAAGTGTAGGATCAATTCTATATTACAATCAATATATAAAATGATGTCTCACTTTGTGGCCACAGCAATTTCCATATATTTATATTCCAGAAAATGTAAATAAATCTGAAAGACATACCTGTGTAGCTAATCTTTATTTATTTTTTTTTATTTTATTTATTTATTTTTTTTATTTTTTTTTTTTTTTGAGAGAATCATTTAGTGATACAAGTTTTACTAATTAACCCATAGCTGGAAAAAGAAATCTAAATATTTTGTTTGCAATTTTATTTATTTATTTATTTTTTTTTTTTTGAGATAATAATGGTTTTAGGGATACAAGTTTTACTAATTAAAAAACGAAAATGTGGATTCATACCTTTCCCAATGTTATTTGTGCCTAAGTGAATATAATGAACCCAACCGGAATTGGAACTTGGCTCTCTGATTAAAAATTCTGAGCCATTATCTATCCCACCACCTGCATATCCAAACCTACAGCACTTGGTATTTCCAAGCAGTTACTCCATCTAGGTAATGACCAGTATTGATGTTGCTTAACTTTGGTGATCAGATGGGAACTGGTTTTTCAACACTATATGACTGTAAGTCTTGTATTGAACAGAAAACTCTTTGCAATACTTTGGTAATATTATCATTTGTTTGGTTTTGACTGAAGGTCAAAATGTATCCCTCCCTCCCTCCCTTAGTCACTTTGTGGTTTCATTCACATGCTTATGTATTGTTGGAGATGTCTATCAGTGATGAGACAAGACATAAGTGAATTTTAGGACCTAATCATCTAACTATAGAAGATAAGGAAGAAAACAGGAAATGAGAATGTTGTAATTTGATAGTCAAACTGCCACTGGGCATTCCACAAACAACTTCCCCTGGAAGGATTCCCACACTGAAGAATGCTGTTTGCAACAAATGTTAGCAACATGGGCAGAATAGCATCTTCCCTAGACTTTTACTTAATGTACTATATTTAAGTGTGAAGTGTAGAATCTTTAAAAATTCTAAATGCCTATTAAGTGGGTTTTCTTGATTATCCAAACTTGCCTCAGGAATTTCAGAATATGGTAATATGAATGTGCAATTTATGATACAATACTATTGTTGTTGTTATAACCTGTTCCTAACCATTTTTATTCAAGCATCAGTTTCCCCACAATGAAATAATATCCATGACTGTTTCCTGGGCTTTTCCCTTTTTAAACTATAAAAATCATAGGCAAGACTATATTCTCACTTTATTTACAGATTTGTTAATTATTAACAGATTGCTAACTATTCAAATGCAATGTCAATTGACATCTCCAGTTGCCTTGATCTATCCACTATCCTTCTCATCCTTTCCTCTATCACTCCTATCTGCTCTCGCTCCAAATCCTCTGTAACCCCTTGTGTGCTAGTGGCTTCCCACCTTGCTTGGGGTGAAATGCTTAAAAAAAAATGTTCTTTTGCTAAATAAATGATCTTATATTGAAGTTAATATTTAATAATTATTCCTTTGAATATTCAAGCCTTTTCTCTTATGATTAGGCTTATGGCCACATCACATTGAAATACTTGTTCGCCATATGGTCATTGAAGTTAAGCCACATCTAGTCTGGTCAGTACCTAGATGGGTGATCACTGGAGAATACCAGGTGCTGTAAGTTTGCATGTATGGGTGGTGTAATGGATAATAGCTTGGAATTGTTAATTGAAGAGCAGATTTCTAATTCCCATTAGGGTTTGTTAGATTCATTTACACACACATACCCCTGGGAAAGGCATGAACCACCTCTTTCCCTCCAGCTATTAGTTAATTAGACTTGTATCACTAAACCATTATCCTCTCCTAAAAACTTCTTATAATGTAAAAATATTTTCTCTTTAAATAACCGGTAAATGGTTGATAAACCATAGAAAATGAATGAGTGAATCAATGTCTTATGATTAAATGAAAAAGTAATTCATATTTTCATTTTAGGACTTTTTTAATAAAAAAAAAAAAATTATCCCCTTTCTTTTTGGGACATGGGTAGTCATTTTAATTTAAAAAATTTTCAATTTAAAAAAAAAAATGTCTGGTGTAATCAACATCAGATATAGAAAAAAATAATTTTGTTGTCAAGGGGTAGATGATGTAAACTAGAACCAGGAAGATGTTCATTTCTTCTCTGACACGAGGAACCGAATTCCTTCAAAAATTATAAAGTAAGCAAAAACCAAAAAAAAAAAGGCAATTTTTTTCTGGTATGTCAGTCAACTGTTAATAGGGTTTTGCAAATAAATTTCTTCTAAACAATGAAAATCAATGAGTTATTTTCCCCCTAAATAAATTTATACTTTTATCTAGTGAATCCAACTAAAATTAAATATTAAAAATAATTAAAAGCTTTTAATTTCATTTTTAGAATGTGTAGATTTCCAAATCTGCAAGTATCACCTGTTCTTTTGTAGATACACGTTTTAAAACTAAAATTAAAAACTATTTTAATCCTTTTTAATATATAATCTTATTTAAGTGTATTATTCGCCAAATAAAACCATAAAGATATTTGTAAAAATAAAATTAATTAATTTTCTTTGTTTAGAAGAATTTTATAGGCAGAACACCCACTGAACACTAATGGCTAAAAAGAATAATTTTTACTTTGGGTTTAAAAAAATGACTTGCATTTTTGAAGATATACACATTTTAAAAATGAGATTAAAACTTACTTTATTTTTTTTAATATCCAATTTTATGTGTATTTGCTAGATAGAAACAATTTTATTTGTAGAAAACAGAGACTTGCATATCTGGAAATATACACATCTTAAAAGTGAGATTAAGAACTATTTTAATTACACTTAATATCTAATTTAGGCACGTTTCCTAGATAAAAAAACAAATTTATTTATAAACAAAATCTTCATTCATTTTTCTTGTTTACAACAACTTTATTTTGTGATTTGTGTAATGGCTTACAAAAAACCCGACTTCATAAAATTTCACATTAAGACAAAACAAGCAACAATGTTCCTTATTTTTACTTGCTATTTTGTTAATTTTACTGCAAAAAGTTTTTTTTCTTTTTTTTAAACTGAAACAAATAGATTTCATGTCGTATCCCCTTTTTATTTTCTTCATTTCTTTTATAAACAAATAGATTTCACATTTATTTCTTAAAACTAGTCAATTAAATGTTTTTAACATTTTTGTTCAATATTTTTCTCTTAGAATGGTATAAATGTTGATAAAATTTAATTTTATTAACATCTAAGTTTTTTTTTCAATAGTTTCTTTGGATATGGTCACTCGGTAGTGATATAAAAATGAAACCAAAATTGTTTGGTTTTGTAAAAAAATAAAATTTTGATGCAGTTTCACTGTGGGAAGATGAAACCGAAAAAGTCAGTTTTTCGGTTAAACCGTACATCTCCAGTTTATTGCTATCATTTGATGTCACTATTTTTTCATCTATAGTAACAAGTTCCAAAGAAAAAGTAGATAATTGCTAGACTACTGAAAATGTTGCAAAATCAACATGGAGGTGTCTGCACTATCATTCCTGTCTGACATTCAATCATTTTGGTGCCAGTTTAGCTGACAGCTTTCACATATTCAACTGCTCATGAATTATAAATGCAATATATTCCCTGGATGTGTCTAGTGTCCATGCAATTATTTTGGGTTCATTGATTGACCAAAATTGTCAGTACATTGTCATCACTTTCAAGAGTTGACACTATTTAAGGCCTCTCAGACTGGGTCTTAAAAATCTCTACTGGAAGTTGGAGCATCATGTCTTCAGATCAATGATGTGTATTTGTCACCCAATTTTTGCATCATGCACTTGGGGATTTCCTTTGGCATTTTCTTCTATAGAAACTTTTTGAGGGCATGAAGTTCAACATGACTAAAAGAAAAAAAAAACCCTCTATAAAATAATGCCCAAAATTTAGAAAGTGGGTCAGGTTAAGAACTTTTCTACACTTCTCATACTTGCAAATCATTCAGATAACATGGACAGTAAGAACTTTGATATAAGTATTTTTATGATTGACCTATAGAACTTTTCTTTCAAGCATTTTTCCCATAACCTATTAAGGGCTTATATTGAGCTTTGACCTGCATAGTTTATTGTATGAGAATATGCTGAATAGTACCTGACCCAACCCATTTTCCTAAAAGGAGGCCAGCTATAGTTGGGGAAAACTCCATGATCCTTTCCTTAGCTATATAGCATGTGTTTTGCTAAATATAATTCTGAATTTAAAATTGTCTTTATAGACTGGTTGCCAACAAATGCTGAAGGGCCCAGTCTGTTTTACCATTTAACTCATAACTGAGGAGAGAAGAGGTGGATTCATACCTTTCACAAGTGTGGAAGTAACAAACTCTACTGAAATTGGAACTCGGCTCTCAAATTTCCCATTCTCAACAACTATTACACCACCTGCACATCCATATATGATACACACTTGTAACTTTTTTTTTTTTTTTTTTTTATATATTATAAACAGAGCATTTACTTAATTGTATCTATAAAAATGTATAAACAGAAAATATATTAAAACAATTGTCAGACTTGGTCCATTTCATTATATATTTGTCTGCTAAGTAGAGTAGAAAGCTGAAAATTGAGATTGAAATTCTCTGCTTGTTCAGCGATGCTCATTAATGTGTATTGATATACCCAAATAAGAATTACTTTCACTGCCCTGTCAGCATCTGCTGACTACATCCTCTGTAGAGGAATATGACTCTCTAAAGGAGACACTAAGTAAATGCTTACTGACTCGAATATAAGCAACCAATATTTACCTATGCCTGAACCAAGTAAATGCTTATATAAATAAAACAAACTAATTTAAATAACACAACAAAAGTTGACTTGTCATAAAATCAACTAGCTCAGTCTTTCTCTGCTCTGTCAACTTTTGCATTACTGCAATTGTTTTCGGATTCTGTCAACTTGGCTGACAAAAAAAAACAACAAACAATTAAAGGGAAACCACTCTAACTTTCAATAGCTCATGTTCAAATGAAAAAATTAGTGTTTCAAAATAAAATTGTTCATGTTTTCAACTTTCGTTCATTTTTTTTTTTTTTTTTTTTTTTTTTTTCACATGATAAATTTTTTTTGTATGATGACAATTTTTATAACTTGAAATTAATTTGGGAGTAATTGAAATTGTGAATTTCACCCATAAAATAAAAATAAAAATAAAAATATTTGTAAGAAAGTAAGGACCTATGTACGTCAAATTGTCTTTAAATTAAGTTGCGCCAGAAGAATTATCATTGAACCTATTTAAAAGGTAAGTTTAAATATTACTGTAATACTTAAATGCTGCTATCAAGTTTTGAGTTCTTCTGTAGTTTATTGCTGCCGATTGCATATACTCCTTGCTACCTCTTGTGATGAAGGCCCAATCAAGAATCCTCTTGCTTAAATAATGCCCAATAGGGCAGCTTTTAAGCTAGTTATAAATAAGTGTTACTATGTTGTAGTTGTGCAGAGGGTGTAATGGTTAAAGACATGGGTCAAGAATGTGGAGTGATAAGCTTGAGCTAATATAGTTTTGATATAACAAGTTTGATCAAAATTGTTATATTCATTTTTGCACAAATACCTTTGGGAGAGGTATGACTTCATTTATTCTCCCTATCAGCTAGGAGTTAAATAGTAGATTGGATTCTCTAGCCCTGGTAGGCAACCAGTATAGACGGAAAACTGAATTTAAAAATGTATGTGTCGGTAGTTGGTCACATACATGAACAGTAACTGAGATCTGTTCAGAATAGTTTCATGTTGGATCTGTGGGTGTCAAACTCAAATGTGTATGCTTGGAACGAGTAGTCATGCTAAAGTTTTTATTAAGTTTAAGTGGACTTTTAATGACATATCAACACTTTAGGTATTTTATGCCAAAATTGATTTATTTTGGTTTATATTTAGGAAAAATGAACAATCCATCTAATTTCAGGAATGTTATAATTCTATTTTTTAATATTTTTGAATAGTTCTTTTAAGTTGTTTGCCTTGAAGAAATTGTCTCTTCGAGTTAAGATCAATGCATTCAATTAGAAAATGTTTTACTGTATATTGAGTTTGGAATGTTGCATACCATGGTGGTTCTTAGTTTCAGTAAGAATGAATGTGTAATTTTAGTGTGACTATTCATAGTTGTTACAGTAAATTCTTCCCTTTGAGATTTTTCCATAATAGCTGAGTTTTTTCTTGAGTGTTAGTAAGATTGTATTTAGTTTATTTTGTACTTTTTCTGCTTCATAGTTCTTGCTATTTATTTTGCATGTGTTTCTTAATGTTTCATGCTGAAGATTAGAAATTGCACTGATTTACAGTGTGCCTTCAAGTCACATCAACGTTGAAAGAAGTCAATCTCTATCCATTCCCTAAATTTAATTTTGGATGAACTGATAATATCCTGAGATTATTTTTTTGTGTGTGTGTGTGTATGTATGTATATATATATATATATATATATATATATATAAAAAGATGTTTGGTAATCTGTATGGAGAAATTCCAAGGAGGATATAATTCAGAGAGCTCGATGTAAAAACAGAGCAAATATTAATTATATATATATATATATATATATATATATATAATTTCAATATCTAATAAGATTCACTATGTTATTACTGTCCACAGAAACAGATTATTATAATATTTGTTTCTCTATTCCACTTGTCTAAAACGATTTTAATGTTTTAAATAAGGCAAATGCCGGCACGTCTCTAGTTTTGTTTAGTTCTCTTTTTCAATGAACATGGGGTTGAGTGGTTAGAACGTTAGTGTTCCAACAGTGAGGCTTGGGTTTGAATCCCCCTATGGTTGATCTTTCAACGAGGTGACTTCTTGATAATACCAAAATGGGGAGGCAATCCCAGCATGTGGCACTGTTTAGAAGTACTTGAAACACAATATCACAAATTGACTTAAGCATTAGGAGTGAAATTGGGTTGAGGAATCTATCCAGAAGCTGTTGATGACTGTACTAACATGACCAAAAGTCATTGTGATTGAGGGTTTGACCTTGCTTAAATATTGATCATGTCAGACTGGGTGCTCTTTCAGAAACTGTAACCATGGTCTGCTCTTTGACTCAGTGGGTGTTGAACTAGCATCTACAACAGATTAGCAATCCACTGTATCAGATTGGTGTATATGGAAATGAGCAGTAAGGCACTATATAAATTATAGTTCTGCTCAGATAACGATTGAACGGTATTGTTGATGGTTGTGAATCCTAAAATTGATAGATTTACTGATGGTCAATTATTCATTCAGGATAATTGCTTTCAAATGATAACTTTGTACAGATCAGGGATTCAGATCTGATCACTATTCAGTTATGGCATTTACATGTGTGAATGCCAAAGCAACAATGACAAGCATGGAATAAAATAGGGGACTTAGAAGATGGAAAAATGTTCCTTTCTTGAAGACTGCTTTTTTATTTTTATAGCAACTCTATTGTCTTCATATGGCATTCAGTTAAGAGCCATACATGCTTGGGCAATCATGTCTTTTTTGGTTCATGACTAGATAAATTTTCTTGCAGTAGGTTGTGATTTCTTTCTGTGATGGTCTGGTTGCCAACCAAGGCTATAGGACCCACTCTCTTCCTATTTAACCCATAGCTGGGGGAGTAGAGATGGATTCATACCTTTTGTAAGGGTACTTGTGTGTAAGTGTTGATTTCTCATTCCAAGCCATTATCTATTACACCACACCACACTTAGGTCTCTGAAAACAAAGGAAAAAAAAAATCTTCAATTACTATTTGTGTTAACATGGCCAATATAGATGCTCATGCAATCAAAAATATATTCCATGATTTTTTTTTTCTTTCAATTGATTTCATCTGCAAATAGTTGTTTAAATGAATGCTCCTTTATCTAATATATATATATATATATATATATATATAATATTACACACACACACACACACACACTGTGATGCTGGTAGGTTTATAATGTAGTGTGTTCCTTGGACCCACAGTTGATGATTTAGGTGTGTCCCTGAGATCCCAACTAAGGTTTTGTTATAAATTTTTGTTAAACTTTTTTTTTCTTTACCATTATCCCAAAATAAAAATAATTTTAATCATACTGAATCACTTAAAATGACAGAACAATTTTTTAAAATAAATAAATAAATTCAAACAAAAACAGTATTTACACTTAATCACAGTTCAATTAAGAAACTATATTTCTTTTGAGAGTTTTTAAATTGATGGAGCAAAAGTTATTTTTTTCTTTCTTTCTTTCAATAAATTGAAAACAAAAACATTATTTAAAACAATGGTCGGCAAACTTCAAGGAGTTCAGGTACATCAAATAATTTTTCCTCACTACCACCAAGAAAGCTACCCACACATCCCACTGCCCAATGAAAGAAGGAAAGAGGAAGTGAAAGAAAGGAAGAACTGGTAAAAATTATTTGAAAATGTGGAATGTATTGCTTTTTATGGGAAACTTTAGTTAAGGAGGTGGGGTGCATGGGACACAGATCCTTTAAGATTTTTTTATGCATCAGGGATGGATGCTCTGTGTTATATATGATCTTTTATCACTAAAAACATTATCTATTTCATCTAGTATAGACTACAGGGAGAAAGTTTGAGGCCAAAAAATTGAGCCCCCCCCCCCCAAAAAAAAGTAAAATTTCAGTAACTAGAGTGTATTTGCTTTTATTGACATACCACCATGCTTAAATGTTGGAACCATACAGTCATCATTCAGTTTTTTCCTTGGCTTTCTTCATGCATTCTCCCCCTTTTACTACCAAAAAGTTCAAATTTGGATTCTGTTGTCCACAATACATCTTGCCACTCTTTCAATGTCTACTTAAGCTTTTTTGCCAATAAGTCTTCTCTTTTAAGCATGTTGGTGAGTCTGTTATTGTTTTGGAGGAGAGATGGCTTAAGGTTTGATTCAGATCAAAGGAATCATGAAAAAACACTAATTAATTTTTCAAAACATCTTTCAACAAGACAGTGATCCAAAACACTTCTAAATTATGTCAAAATTATCTCTAGTCTAGTATAGGTTGAATTGGATAGGAGAGTTTGAAGAGTGAGTTTTTTTTTCTTTTTTTTCTTTTTTTTTTTTTTTTTCATTCTGATTTCAAAGGGAAATAATGCACTCATCTAAACAGATTCCAAGCTTAGCTGAAAAACTAAACATTTCCTTTTTGTTCTTTCTTTCCTCTGTGGAATTCTGATCCATATTTTGAACCTAACTTATATATGACAAAAAGGAAACTTATCTTTTATTTTGCAACAAGTATTTATATACAAGAGCAAAAATGTTATTGGTTTTTTTCAAAATTTTTAGGTATAGCAACACTCATAAATATTCATCAGGTTAGCTGAAAAGTCAGGCAAGTTATGGAGAACATGAAGTGACACAATTCAGTGTCTAATAAATGAAATGAAATTCATGCATTTGTCTTGACAAAGTCCCTCAGGATGAAATGCATCAGATAAGTTTTCCTTTTGTCTTTATTTATATTGTCCTTTTACAGATATATATAAATTTTAGATAGATATGTATAATAGAAATAAATGTTCAATTCTTATTAAAGGTCAGCTCAGGTTTGTAATTTTTAAATCGCTCAAAGGGCATCTCAACAAGAATGTGAAATAAGATTTACGTGAATATCCATCAGCTGATGTTGCCCTTATTTTCAAGTCTTTAATATTCTTTTCTTGTTTTATTTCTCAAGAGAATTGGTTACTACCTTTTTTTTTTTTTTTTTTTTTTTTTTTTTTTTTTTTTTGCAGGTAGTTATTGTAAATTCTGATGTCTAGTAAGATAACACATTTAATGACAAAAACTCATTGGGAGCCCTGATGAGTGGTTAAGAAAATTAGGAAACTCTGACTTTTGATTAATGCTGAATATTTTTTACTTCTATTTTAATAATAATTATTGCTATTGTCATATATTGAGCATTTAATTCATAGCAATTCTATATTTTATATAAATTGTTATTTTGTATATTTTATTTGCTAGTATTAATAGCTAGTGTCATTATTTTCATTGTTATTTAAACATTTTATTTTCATTGATATTTAAATGACAGATTTCAAATATTTTTGCATTGAAGTGAATCTGTTATTTCCCATTAGCCTTAATTGAATCTTAATATCAAGCCTTCATTAAATATAAGGAATAAAATAAAATAGAACTTTATACAGCTAAGTAGTGTTAAATTAATGCATTCTTGAGACACCATTTTAACAAAGCCTTAACAGTGTGTATCTCTATACATTTTTATTTTTCATATAGTATTGCCACTCAACTGTCACTTGACTAATCTTTTTATCTCAGGATTGGTAGAGAGCATTAGTTTGGAAAGATAGTATTTATTTCTTAAAGACTTAGCTACCTTGGAAAATAAAATAGGCTCTGAATAAATGTACAAAAATTAGTAAATTTTAGATATAAAAAGTCAAACAACCTGAAAGCTATTCATTAGCTGATGTTGCCTTTATTTTCAAGTCTTTAATATTCTTTCCTTTTTTTTATTTCTCAAGAGAATCAGTTACTACCTATTTGCTGATAGTTATTGTAAATTCTGATGTCTTGTAAGATAACACATTCACAGGTTGACAATTTTTATGTTTTTAAGACAACTTGAAATATTTACTTTGTTCTATTTAAGTTGGCTCTGTTCTATTTGAAATTTTGTATGTAATCAGTTTCATGAAAAACAAAATCTGTGTATGTATGTATGTATATATATATATATATATATATGCACACACACACTAACTTAAAAGCCATCCTATCATGCAGCATTTAAGCTAGCTCCTGCAGAGGGCTCTTAATTGAGCCTTTGGCTTGTTCAGGCATTTGAGAGTCCCTAAGTCTTTGCATATTCTCAGCATTGAGTGCTCTCCTGGCTGCTATTTGATCTGGGTTTTCATTTGCATGGGACTTTTCCTCGCTGCAGCCTTGACTCTTTTGATTGCAATCTGACCCTCTGTTGGTTGAGATTTCTCATACTGCTGCCGCATGTGATAGGCAACAATAAACTACAGAAGAACTCGAAATTGATCACTGCATTTAAGTATTGCAATAATATTTAATCTTAACTTTTAAAAGTTCAATAATAATTCTCCTGCTGCTACTTAATTTAAAGACAATTTGGTGTATGTATGTCCTTACTTTCTGTACAAACAATTATTTTTATTTCATGAGTGACTTAATGGCTGGATTTTGCAATTAATTTTGATTATTCCCAAGTTATGAAAATTATCGTACAGACAAAAATTGCTGAAAACTTTGGAATCCAATATATATATATATATATATATATAATGAGAATGGATTTTTCATTTATTAATCTGATATATTTTTTATTACTCTGTTATTTTTAGTAGATACTTGTATTTGAATAGATGCTCTGTTTATTTATTTTCAGCTACCAGCCTGAATATATGAGAAATCTTATTAGAAAAGAGAGCACATATTTTTCTCATCAGATTTCTTGACTATTCAGGCTGGTAGATGAAAATAAATAAATATACTGTTTAATAAACAGAGCATCTACTCAAATATGGGCATCCGCTAAAAATAACTTTTAAGTTATATTACTCACACACACAAAAATGATAATAGTTTTAAGGTAGTCTATATTAATGGATAAAAGTGCTCAATATCAGGGATTGTGTATGTAAATATAAATGTGGACACTAAGCAGCGACAGTCTTTAATGTTTGGACACTCTCTTCTGGCCATGTGTGTTGTTTGGCTTGACTATTTATATAGGCGGGTCAATGGTGCATTATGGGTAGTAAGGTTTGTTGTATTATTGTAAGTATTATTGAGTAGGTGGTAACCATTGTTTCAATTTATTCTAGAGGGTATTGAGTAGGAATAATTGTAGATACAAATGTGTTTATTTTTAGCTATTTCATAGTGTTGTTTCTTTAACATTTTACTCATTATGTATTACTTAATAATAATTGATAACATAATTATTATTACTACATTTGTGTATGTATGTGTGTGTGTGTATATATATATATAATATATATGGTGTATCAAATAGTTTTACAAACTTTACTTGCACCAGAACAAGGACAAAAGTCCATATAAACATGTCTGCAAATTCTTTGTTTTTGAGTTAAGTTTAAAAAAAATTTATAATAGATGGTGCTGTGTTGACATGTAGACTAGGTTACATTTGGCATTCATGTACATTTGTGGCTAGTATGTCTTTAATGTGTGTAGTAGTGAATTAACTGAGATAAGTGTTCTGTTTAACAATGGCAGGATATTGATATCATGAGCAGGCAGATATAATTTTTACATATGGCTGCATGGTTATATCAGATTGTGTTTCCAGACTTTGCTCTTGTTTGTTGTTGTGTTGTTGAGACAGGATCTGTGGCACTTGGCTGATTGCTGTTACCTTCAACATCCCAAATCCAAAGTTTCATAGACCCTTCAGCAATCACTCTCTCTCTCTGTCAAGAGGTATCAGATATATACAATGAAGAAAACACATATTCATAGAAGAGAGCTGAAAAGTTTTCTGCCTAACCAAGAAACCCTTCTCCTCCTGAAATAAATTGTTTGGTTGTTTGGTCAGATTTTTGGAAATGGCTCAGGCAGAACTTTTCAGCAGCTTCCCACTCCAATAATCTCAACTTGAAACTAACCTTTCACCTTTTCTCCTAGTGTTACAAGTGGTTGTAGACTAATTTTTTTTCTTTCTGTGAGGTCAAAAATACACTCAAAAACAAATGCAATTATTTTGGTCATCTTGTATGTTTTGTTGACCCTGAAGGAGAATGTTGTTGACGGGTTGATAGAGATGGGTGAAAGAATAAAATTATCTAATGTAACTGTCTGAATGTAAATTTGGAATCGGGATTTAGGAAGAGAGAAAATTGCCATCGGCATTGCATATAAATTTTTCTAGGTGCCAGAGAAGCAAGAAATCTGGAATTCCACAAGCAAAAAGTGTGAGAAACTATTAGAATAGACTATACAGTTGCATTTAGCTAGTTCAAGCATAAAATAGTAGCGCACTTAAATTCATGCAGTTTAGGCACTAAGGAGAAAAGTTCATCAGAACAAATATATCTATGAAAATATGAAAAGACTAAGCCATGTCACTTCAGTGAAAAAGTGACTGAAGTTGAGATGTCAAGATCAATTACATTACAGACTTTTTCTTTGAATTTTATCAAGAATCTAGATGTATAGCAGGAGCACCAGATCAGATATGGCAGCCATATTCAGTTCATGGATGAATGGGAGCTAAGCTTCTTTCACTAGTTGAATATGTTTTTGAATCACAGTACTGTGTTTTCTGTTAAAACACTTCCCAGATATTTATTTATTTATTTTTAATGTATGAAAAATTGTTATCCCCTTTCTAAATTTAAGTATTTCAAATTAATTTTTTTTTATTTTTTTTTTTTATTTTGAGATGCAATAATGAATGTGCATATGTACACATGATTTATAATTTTCTGTTTATCAGAGTGGTATGGGTTTGAAAAATAAATAGTAATGGAAAGATTTGCATCTGGTTTGCAATTTTTACTGCAGGACGTGTTTGGTTGGTATATTTGAAAATGTCTCTATAATAATTTTCAGCTGTACCCAAATGTTTTCATAATCTGGGTTTTATTTTGTTGTATTTGTTTAAGGATTATAATTACAATTTTTATGGTTCCTTTGGGGCATAGCGTTCTTTACTTTGGGGTAGTTTGATATTAAGGGTTTCAAAAATGTAATCTAGGAAGCTTTTACCAATTTCTTTTCTATCTTATTTCAGTAAAATTTTGCTCTGCTATATCTTTGTGTGTTTGTTTTTTTTTTGTTTTTTTTTTTTTTTTGTTTTTTTTTTAAATGCCTTCATCTTGGTTTTTTGACTTTGCAACTTAAATTCACAAAGAATTTACTGGAAAAAATGTTGCATAATTCTAATGTAAATGTTTATCAAATAAATTTTATATTGATATTTTAGGTAGGTTCTCTTGCTGCAATTTGAATAAAATTTTCAGTTTTCTAAATGTGTTTATGCCTCATATGACATAGATATCACTGTTGTCCTCTATTTTCTATTATATAAAATGCATGACTTCTTTTTATAACTTATCAAAAAAAAAAAGTCATGTTTCCCTCTATCTATAGAATTTATAAGTATCATAAAAAATATTGTCTGCTGATTTTAATTAATTTTGCAATTGTGTTGGACATATTTTCTGCAGACAAGGACTTTTCTCTATACTTTATTATTGCATCTAAGAGAGAATTCTCCTTACATTATTTTTAAAAAAATTCAATAAAAGCTCAAGTGTTTCTTATTAGTGTTGAGTAATGTTTCTTATTACCATAACAATGGAATTTCATTAATAATTGTGCATTATAAAATATTTGTAAATATGGGAAATAACTGTGAAATTAGCCAAACTCCAACTACATTTAATGCTATAAACTAGCTTTGCATGTACTCTGATTCTTAGTCAAAGAAATCTAGTCTTAAATGATTTTTAATGTATTCTTAAAATTTAGCAAAATTATTTGCAGAATAGAAAGGCTCATGCTGAAAAGAAATGAGATCTTTTTTCCAATTGTGCATTTTCATTTTCTCTAAAAGAAACTACTTTGATATAAAGATGGATAAATGTTTAGGTTTCATTGTATCATGCATTTTGTCAGTATTGCTCTACCAAAAGTCTAAATAGAATGTGTTATTTTTGCTGTATTATTGTAACAAGTATCTTCACAAACAAATCTTTTCATAGCCAACACCAAATTGAAGCACAAAGACCTTACAATTCCATGTCATTTTGAAAATTCTATAAAATGTTTTTCCTAAAATTGAAACTTTATACAAGCATAAATTTAAGATATTCTATCAGTTGAATTAAACATTTCAGAATTTGTATTTTTTTATTTGAAGATGTAAATTAATGTTGATTCAAGTAAACACAACTTTTCCACTTTACAACAAATGCTTTTTATTTCTTTCCTTTTTAAACATTTTTTTTTTTTTTTTTTTTTTTTAATCAAAATCAGTCTGTTACACTTTACAGGTGAGATTCTTGTTTACCTGTATCAGACAGTCTGTAGACCAGAGTGAGAGAAGGTGTGACTGTAATCAGTTGGGGAGGATAGGAACAGGTCAGAAGACCAGGTGCATAATTACCCATTGTGTTAACAATTTACTATAGTCAAGTAAGGGCTATGGTATATTTCCTATAACATTGTGAGGATGACAAGGCTTACAGTGGTGATGGATGTGAAATTTATTTATTTACATTTTTTTTTGTTGTATCCACCTTCCTTATATATAAAAAAACATGTATTTATCTCTTTCCTCCTTGAAGTGTTAAGTGTTTTTATTTAATACTTGAAACATAATTTATAAACATTTTAAATTTTTTCAGTTTTCTATTTAGTGCAGACATTTTGAAAATGATAAAAACTAGTAATTGAATATTATCTTAGTCAACCAGCCAGAGAACTCCTTTTTATTATGTAGCTTCATTTAAATATATAGCTCTACTTAAATTGACTTAGAGAGGCAGGGAGGGAATTTTAAAATTTTTTTTGTATATTAGCATTCTTTCCAGCCATGCCATTTGTCAGAATGTAAAATTATTGAATCCCCCACACTCACATTTTAGATTGGAGTCCTGTTCATAATATAAATATAGTATCTAATATATCCCTAGCTTCTTGAGAAGTTATTTGTACTTTAATTTTATTTTCAAATGTCTAGTTTGAAGCTGTTATTACATCATTGATAACTGCATATTATTATGAACTGGGAAAAGGTTGTCAATAGTAAGCTTTTAGAATGATAAAAATCATTTTTTTCTTTTTTTCTTCATTTCAACAAATGTTGTAGCTGATGGAAGGTCTAATGAAAGTTAATATACAAAAATTATCCTTCCTTTCTTTCAAAAAAATATTTTCTGTACAAGTGAACCTATCAGTTTAAATAGTGCCAAAATTATGACTATTTGATTGATAGGCAAGAATTGTATTTGGAAATCAGTCAACAGTCTGGCAAAACAAATTGTTTTAGTTTCTTTGTGTTTCTAAATAAATATTAATCATTTTTCAAAGAGTTGATGTCTCCTGTCTGTTAGATTTATCATATATATATATATATATATATACACACACATATATATATATATATATATATATATATATATATATAAAATACAATACAACTTGATGTTTGGACATTTGGCTAGATTTTGGGAAAGGTGTTTGGTTGGGAACATTTCAGCTCCCTCTCTTATAGAAAATGTCTGGCCAACTAAACTTGTATTCATTCAATTTATAATCCACCAATATCAAATTTTCTGCTTTTTAAAAGAAGAAATTCTAATTTACAACCCACATTTCTTCATTTGTTTTATAAAAACTATATGTAAATAGATTTCACTTACATTCGATGACTTTTACAATATTTAGTTGGCATTTTTTGTGCTCTTGATTCTAAACACAAATGTTATTTTAAAAAAAAAATTATGTAAAATTTTATTTTTTGTGCAGATGTTTTTATTATTATAATGCAAAATTGAAGAAATCTTTAGTCATTCAGTCAAAATGCTACAAATAAAAGTAATTGATCTCTATTTGAAAGTGTAACTTATGTCTATTGGCCCATTGCTATGCAATCTTAGATAAACTTCTTTGCTGCTGCTCTGCTTTCAAACTTGAGATATCCATTTTGGTTAGGTGCTTTCCTTTGTTTTTGTTGTCAAATATAAGTAAGATGTCTGCTGGAATCTACAACTATTTGATATTTAATTTAATCTGACATGAATATTTTATAAAATCTAAATTAAACTAGACATTTGACATTTCATTGTAAAATAATTTATTATAGGAAAAATGAACTTTTGGAATAAATTTTTTAATTTTTTATATATTTTTTTTTAATAATTTAATTCATGATCCTCAAGCAACATTATGCCAGTGATTCTGCCATTTGCAATTTGTCTTTTCTTTGAAAATTCCTTTTTATAATACATGCAGAGATGTTGTAAGTATTGTTTTTTTTTATCATTTCACTTCAAGCAAGGCAATAAAACCACTGTGAGTGAAGCATTGAACTTATGGTTTATCTCTGGTAATTTCAACAGCAAAATTATGAGACCTAGCTGCCAATCTAGTATTTCATTTAAAATCGTGAAGTCAAAGTACCAAAGAGGAAAGCTCATCAGCTCATTATCATGAATATATTTATGTGTAAGGCACAGGAAAAGCTGTTATGGAGATGAGAAAATGATTCAAGCTGAAATGTCTGGTTAGGACCAATAATGTTGCAGATTCTACTTTGGATTTCCTATCACTCTTAACATGTTGCATCATTAGCATCATTATATAAATTATTTTTTTGAACCACCAAAGATATAAATAGTTCAGTTATACAATTGGTCTGATATTATTGGAAAACATGGTAATATTAAAAAAAATTAAATTAAAAGCTTTCACCTAATTTTAATGAATCACTTCTAATAATGACCACATTGTCCTTGTTATAGTTCTTTATAGAATTACAAAAATTCTTTTCAATGTCAAGAAAGTTATTGTTGCTAAGTATAGCTGAAATGTTTGATAAGTGGTAGATATATTCTTTATAGTGATATAAGTTCAAGCTATATATATATATATATAAAAAAATCGACTCTCCCGTCGAGTTCGACGTATGAGGGTCAAGCAGATCAGTTTGCAGGAAACTGACAGCCCGACACCGGCACATGAGATTTGATTATAGTGGTGAAGGCTTCGTGCAGGACCAACCACACTTTTTGAAGGGCCAAATACAGAGACCTGGTGCACTACGTGCCACAAGGTTCCCAAATGACCCTCCACAGGTTTTGAATTCAGAGTTGTCCTTCTCCTAGACCAGTTGCCATCCAAGGCTATAGAACCCAGTCTGTCCTGCTATTTTACCCATAGCTGGAGGGAGAAGAGGATTCACACCTTTCCCAAGGGTATTAGCACGCAAGTGAATGTAACAGATTCAACTGGAATTCGAACTCGTCTCTGCGATTCCTCAAACCAAGCCAATATCCATTACTCCACTGTGCCTCTCTCTCTCTATCTATCTATCTATGTATGTATGTATATATATATATATATATATATATATATATATATATATATAAAAAATAGGCAGGTTAATAAAATTTGAGCAATAAAAAGCCAACCAAATGATAACAATATTGGCGATAAGATTGATGATATTTATTATATATTAGCTTTTTCACTAAG
Organism: Acanthosepion lycidas; assembly: GCA_963932145.1. Classification (NCBI taxonomy): domain Eukaryota; kingdom Metazoa; phylum Mollusca; class Cephalopoda; order Sepiida; family Sepiidae; genus Acanthosepion; species Acanthosepion lycidas. The sequence goes on along the minus strand of OZ010582.1, from coordinate 54,666,224 downwards.
TTGAAGAATGTAGAAAAAGATTTTGAAGTCTGAATTTTCAGGCATACCTGTGTTCTTTTTCAATGAAATAAGGAATAAACAAAGAAGTGAAACTTCCTGTTCCGAGGATTATTGTTGGTTACATGCTATAAGAACCACATGTGAACCATCTTTCATTTTATTTATATATATATATATATATATATATGTATATATATATATATATATATATCTTAAATAGCCTTTATATTATTGAACTTCATGAATTGTATAAAGTTTTGGTAAGTTTTTAATTCTGTTTAGAATTTGCTTTCCCTTAAAGTGATCCTTGGCTAGTAATTGATATTTAGAGTGCTTGACCTTGAACTGCAAACTTTGGAGTTGAAATATTGAATTAATGTGATGGCTTCCAGACAATTTCAGAATTTCCTGCATCTCTTCTGCATGGTTTCCTTGTTTAAGTTGGTGAATGCTGGCATAATTTTTGCCTTCAGTTTATCTTTGGTTACAAGGTGTTTTGGTGGTCACTTGCTCAACTGTGCTCTACACATAATAATCAAGGGGGTTGCAGTCTGGGGAGCTATGTGGCCAGATTATGTGGTTGCAGAAATTGTCTGAATGCCATGACTGGGTTCTTCTACTTGTGTGGCATAATGCAGAGTCCTGTTGCCAGACATAGGGTCTTCCAGCAGCCACCCTCTTGACCTAGGGCTGCACTACCTCCTCAAGGTATTTGATGTAGGCTTCTGTGTTGAGTCCGAGACCCTCACCAACAAATTCAGGAGTTCTTTTCTTATCAGAACAGTCAGTGAGTTTTCTGAGCTGATGTATCTTCATAATCACCATCCAACTCTTTCGGAAATCCTCTGTACTGTTTTCAGATTGACACCTAAACACTCTGAAATGTTCATGTTTTTTTTATTTTTTATTTTTTTATTTGTATCTCTTTTTGGTAGTTCCAAGGATTTGAGCATTTCCTTGAGAAAGCTGATACTTGGGAAAGTTGTGAATCAACCTCTTCTCCCTCAAGCTATGGGTTAATTAATAAGACTTGTCACTAAACCATTATTTTCAAACAAAACTTCTTACAATCTAAAAATATTTTCTGGCTTTAAAGGGTTAAGCTGTAGAAAATGAATCAATCAGTATAGTTGTGACTTTGTTCCTAAACTAAGTCAGGCTAGGTTGAGTGAATAACCACAATATTTTTATAAGTTTACTTATAGTGATCATTATCTGCAAGCCCATGTCAATCCTCACTTGAGTGTGTTACTGTTTCAAATGGAGTTGTTTTTTACCTTTGGTTAACAAACTCAAATACAAATGATAAACTGATTATAGTTGGCATCTGGTCTTGCAGCTAAAACCTGAGTTTTTCTTTTCTGAGATCTAAAGGCTTTATTCAATAAAGTAGAAGCCTATTTATTTTTACTCAGAGCTGATGCTATTTTTTTTTCTTCCATATATTGAATACAATGGCAGTTGTTAACTTGATCTTTTACCACCAACTATTGCACTCATACAGAAAGATATAAATTTATTATAAATAACTTAGGTTTTTTTTATATTTGTAGTCATTTGACATGTACTATGATTAGTACCTTGAAGTATATGTAACCCATAAAGTTCTATTTCAATTTCAATGTTCCATAATTATGACCTAAATTCAGTTTATTAGTCATGTTAAATAAGTAGCTTCATTTTGGGAAGTGAGTTGGGCTGAGAACTTTTCAGCACTTCTCATAGTATTATTTTTGAATTTGAAGATTTTGGGGTTGGTGTGTGTGTGTGTGTGTGTGTGTGTGTGTGTGTGTGTGTGTGTGTGTGTGTATATATATATATATATAAAAACTTTTGAGAAGGGTAAGTAAATGCCTTTTAATTTAAAAATAATGCAAAATTACAGAACTTTTAAAAGGTTTCAATCTTTTCAAAGAAAATGAGTCTTTTTATATTTTCCCATATGAATATTAAATGTTCTCAATATAAATAGTAAATGGACATGTACACATGCATATTATGGGAGTGTGTAATAAACTTTTGACTTTTCTAATGTAAAAGTTTGAAAGTAATTAGTGCCAAAAAATAGTGTTTATTTGAGCATTCTCTTTGCATTGCCCCTAAGCACATTCACTACCCCTACTTGAACATTTAGGTCAAGTATTTGTCTTAACAAATGTATATTACTAATAATAATAATTTATTATTATTAATGATGATGATAATAAGCTATGTACTTATTGATAGTTTTCTCATCTTAAAATGCTTACAATATTGGAAATGTTAGTAGTTTAAGCAGGAAGTGGACAGTTTCTTAGTATATCATGAGAATGTTTTTGTTGGCAATATAGTTTGGGGCTTCATCATGGTGTATTTCTTGTTTCCATGTACTGGTTCCTTCAGGTTGTTTGTGATCATGGCTCTCCACAATGTCCTCTCCTTTGTAGCTCTTAATAAATTTTGTCTTTTTGTTATCTCTCCTAAATCTTGCTCTGACAGCCATTTACTCAAGTTTCCTTGATAGGTTATATGTTGTTTTCTTCTGGCATGCTTGCCTTCAATCTGTCCTGTCAGTATCAAATTTTCCAAGATCTCTTTCCTCCTTATCTGTCCCAAAAATTATATTAGGATGTAAATTGATTGGCGATGTTCTTAAATTATTATTTTTTTTTTTTTTTTTTTTTTTTTTTTTTTTAAATGATTTTGAAATATATAAAAAAAACTTTATATATCAAGAACAATATTAGAGGGGGGAAAAATGTATGACAAGGTGGAAGGAGTTTTGTGTGGCACATTTTGTCCTTTAGAACTTTATCAAATTTAGTCCGATGAAGTGTTACAAAAACTTCTTTGTTTTGCATGCACACACACACACACATATATATATATATATATATATATATATATATATATATATATATATACACATACACACTACAACAATAGATGACCTCCTTGTTTGATGTATTAGAGGTAATATAAATGTACGCTTTCTTTAGACCTCTCTCCCTCCTGGTTTAGTAACTTAGTAACATATTTATAAAATATTCTAACAAATTGTTTGGGAGTCAGGTGGCCAAATGTAAGGGGGTGATGTGGTTGCAGAAATTGTCTGACAGCCATGATTGGGTTCTCCTGCTTGTGGCATGATGCAGTCCTGTTGCCAGACATAGGTTCTTCTAGCAGCCACTCTCTTGACCCAGGGCAGCACTACCTCCTCAAGGCACTTGATGTAGGCCTTTGTGTTGAGTCTGAGGCCCTGTGGGAAGATCAATGGAGGCATAACATTGCCATCACTAGTGATCACTTCAAACACTATGATGTTGACTGTATATTTGTTTTTTTATCACTCTTTGTACATCTTTTGGGGACACAGCATCTTCTGCACTGTCATCAGATTGACACCCAAACACTCTGAAATGTTTGTATTGGAGCTTCCAGTGCAAATACCAAGCAGTACAGAATGGCGCTTTCAAATTCCTTGCAGTGAATTGCATCATGGTACTTTTTTTTTTCTCACAGATTGTGCCCAACTGACCCTATTATGATGTGCAGTTGACAAAAAAGAAAACAAATAAAAATATAAAATTGACAGTTGACCCATCACACCCTCTGTGTGTGTGTGTATATATATATATATATATATATACACACACCTACATACACACAAACTTTTGTGATCTGGAGTGCTTAATCTATAGTAATGTAAAAAAAAAATTTTTTTTAAAAGTGATTATTTCTTATTTCTATTTGCAATGGCTATTGATGGCTCTTGTACCCCCTTCCCCCCAAAATAACTTAGTGTAAATGTATGTGAGTTAGTGACTTGATATGATGAATAAACACTATTTTTCATTTTAGTCCTCTCTAAACTGCATTAAAAAAAACAAGAAAACCCCTAAAAACTGTGGTTGTGGTCTTTTGAGTTGGCATGATCTCATTACTAGAAGTGGTTGGCCTTATAGAAAGTCATTAGTATATTGTGGCTGCTACTTGACAGGATGACACCGAGTCTCGACTAGGCTCAGTAGTGAGAAGAAGCAAGGGAAACCATTTCCTGTAGACTGCTTGGCTGGCTTGTTAGCAAGTTATTGTTAAATTACTTCTGTCAGCATTGATATTTCCCTGTTTTATATTCAGTTAAACATTTTAAGTAACCTGAAGGGGTGCTACCAATTGGTCAAAAAAATAATCCTTTATGTGCCATTTCTTTTCAAAAATCTTCAGAAAAGGACAAATATATTTGTTCAGTATTCTGACTGTTTCTAGTTTGTAATTTATTGGAATTGGGCGGACAATTTTATTTTGGTAACATGTCATCTGCTTGTTAAATGGTGATAAAATAATGGTGTATGTTGAGACAAAAAATTGTAGCAGCTCTTCCGGCTTTTGTTTGTATGAAAATCAAATCTTTCAGGAGGGTGCTGAAAAGTTCTTGTCCCACTTCCCAAGATTTGACCAAATAACTAAACGTCAGATTTTATTTATTTATTTACTTTATTTTTTTTTTTTAAGATTCTTTTCTGGGAAAACAAGGACTTTTCAGTACTCTCTCATAATTAAATATTAAGTGTTCTCATAATAATTGCAAACGGGTCTTCAAAGAGGCTATACAGTAACTTATTCTAACAAGTTTGGTTCTTGTGATTACTGGTAGCTATTTAATAGTGCATTGAATAAGGATGTTTTTTTTATTCCTTCTCTCTTCACTCAATTTGAGGCTCTAACATCTGATAAAACAATGTTTTGCTTATAAATCATCTTCGAATTCTACTCTTTACTCATCTGGAATATCTTTGTCTGACTTTCCACTTAGAATTGGAATAGAATGGAATGATATGCATACAACTTCTTCCTTGGTTTCTGCTATCATCTCCAAACTGGATCCCCACAAAATATGTGGATTTGATGGTATCCCTGTAGTAGTCCTTAAGAAATGTGCTCCTGAAATGGCTTCTGTTCTCTCTAAACTCTACAATAAATACCTTGCTGCTTCTTACTTTCCTGCTTGTTAAGAATCCTCTTCTGTAGTTCCAGGTGGACCATCTGATCTTTCTAAATATCGACCTATTACTTCTTTTTGGTAAAGTACTAGGGGCTCTAATCAACTCCGACTTGGTTGAGCATCTTTCAGACAAGCAATATGGCTTTTGCTTTTCTAGGCTAACTGCTGATCTATTAAGGGTTATTGCTGAAAGAATCTATCAAGTTAAAAATAGTGAAGCTAGGTCTGTTACTTTGGATATCTTGAAAGCATTTGACATAGTTTGGCATACTGGTCTTTTTCACGAAGGTTGTATAAGTGTTTTTACTGCCTTGCTTTGGGTAAAATAATTGAAAAATTGTCCATACCTTAATTTTGCTTTCAACATCTGTAATTATTTCATAGTTGCCAGCTCTAATAACTGAGTATTTCAAAAATGAAAAAGGAATCCTTTAAGAGTGTAGCCATTGATGCAATTGTTTGATTGGTCTTTGGAGATATTTACTGAATAATACTACTGCATGGATGGGTCATCAGTGATTAATCCCGTTCCCTTCACCAAGCTTTTCTGGTAAGGAGGGTAGCTAAACAGCAGGAGTAAAAACAAGGCCTGTCAAAGGGTAGATGAACCTTCTTGTAGGGTCAATGGCCATCTAGTGCAATGGAGTAGAAAGGGTTCCATAGCTGTGCATGCAGCCAGTGTAGTAATGACCTGACATCACTGTTCAGAGGGCTTCCTAGATTGTACTCAGTGACTAGGGCAGAGGCTTTCCCCAATGAAATCAACAGTCACATGTCCATGACTAATGTGGACCTTCAAGTTGTTAAACATTGACTGTAGTTTAACTTGGGAGAGGGATAGGATCCACCAAATCTATTTGCCCAAGACACTGTGCATGAATGAATACCTTTCTGGCTTTCAATCCAGATGTGAGGAGTAATGGTGAGCTGCTCAGATTGAGGAGTTGAACAGCTGAGTTCAAATTCCAGTTGAATTCATTGCATTCACTCATGTGCTAATACTCTAGGGAAAAGATATATGAATCCATCTTTTCTCCCCTAAGCTATGGGTAAAATAGGACAGACTTGGTCCTATAGCCTTGGGTAGCAACCAGTCTAGAAGAAAACTGAATTCAAAACCACCTGCTTCCCTGTAGGCCCTACCTCTTTAGGCAAAGCTAGAAGAATGTAAGTTCAAAAACAAATCCACCTCTGAGGAGAGACATGGTAACCTCAATATCCTTGGTGCAGAAGGAACTGCCAGGCCATTGCACTATTCTGTCTTTAATGTCATCATGAACCACAATTGTAAGATGGCGGGGAGTGGTGACCATAGTGGCATAATGCACTAACCAATTGAAGTGATGAATGATGTGGAGGGAACTGATCATGTGCTCAGCTGTGCAACGACCTTACAACCACACCTAGTCATGGGACTAATGATGGCTTTAATTTCATTATGCTTTAAGAATTGACTACAGACTATCTTGAAAATGAATTTGGCAAATTAAGACAAGGTTCCAGTGGTGCATATTTTATTACCATACAAAATGTTGCTGACAAATTTTGTATTTAAAGAAACTGAATTATGTCTTGATTTGAAAGTTGATGCTAAAGAAAATAAACTTTGATCCAAGATGTAATTGCTCAACATCTGTTGGATAATGAGCCATGCCAAAGATTTGATCCTTTACCAGATATAGGAAAAGGTTTCCTGACAAAGATGTTAAAAATGTCACAATTTTATATAGCGGGCTATGTTACATGAAGAGATTGTTCCAAAGAGCAAGACATATATAGTGATACAGCTTTTTATAATCAGGAGTATTGACAGTTTTTAAAAGAAATAGACTGGTGATTTAAAACTTGCAATAGATACTGGTGTTTTTTGTCTCTGCTTTCTTTTGTTTTTGTCAAATTAAGGTTTGAAAAAATTTCAGATTTCAAAATGCATCATTTGAAAAGAGAGTATGGAATTAGATTGTCAAGTATATTCTTCAAGAAGGATTTTCTTATTCTCTTAAAGCGACCAAAGAAGCAGTGTTAAAGGTTTTGAAGCTGTCTTAAAATCTGACCTTGGTAACTTGAATATGTGTGAAAATTTAAGCTTTAATAAAAGCATAACATATTCGATTTATAAACGTTTTCTATTTGTTCCTTATCCTATCATTGTCGGGTTCTAATCTATATATTTGATCCTAATTCATATAATGTATGCATGTATGCCTAGATTATTTTTGTTGAAATAATTTTCTCTCCTTTCTGATCAATAAAAAATAATTGATTCTTGGTAGTAGGCATATTTTTTAATTAGCTAATTACTGAATATCATTAACAAGTCACTTGGTAAAAATTTTCTCAATAATTGTAGGTTAGTAATTTAGGACGAGTAACATGCTTGCGCCCAGTCAGACATAAGCTGCATGGTTGCTAATCCTTTACTTGGGACAGTTTTCTTGTGCTAAAGGCTTTCTTGACAGCATGGAGGGTTGCTTTTCATCTAATAAAATTACAATTTGTGCTTTCCTTGTATTTCAGCACCTCCACTGCAATTTTGATACCTGAGGTTTAGAATGAATTTTTAAAAATGAAAAAATTTTGTTAAAGATTTCATTTTAGCTTTAATTAAAAAGCTAATTATTAATTTCCAGTAAGCAAAATACTCTGTATTTCAAATAAAAATTATATTGATTGGATTCTCAACTTTTTGGTCGTTTTCACAAAATCGGACATTTTTGACACATTGGTGAAGTTAATTCTTGGTTTTAAAATCGAAATATACTTTTTTGAAACTTTATTTGAGGAATATTAGCTGATTTAAAGTATAATTAAACTGATTTGAAAAATTTTTTATTTACTTTAAGTTTAAAATAACAGAAATGGATTTTTAAAACAAACAGTAGGGATTACATACTTATCCCGTGTTGTTTGTCACTTGTAGATCACTTGACAAGCTATAAAATCTGTCAACATCTTTACTCTTGTTCTACAGAGACTTTATCTGTTAAAACATGATTGAAGAAAATGACAGGTGAGCACCTTTTTTTTTTTTTTTTTTTTTTTATATAATTTTTAAGTACTCGGTAATCTTAAAAATATTAGAAAATATTCTCTCTAGTTTAATTTTAGGAATGTTGAATTTAAATTTACTATAATCATTGCTCTTATTTTCTGATTAGGTTCTATATGGTCGACCATACTTTCAAACAGGCAAGTTATGTGATATTTTTTATTTATATATATATATATATATATATATATATATATAAAAATATAATTTAAAAAAAAAATATAGGGTGTAAATTACTTTTATTGACCTTTTCAATTTTTGATTTGTAAATATAGTTTTCACTTAATAACAATATTACGTAACCGGATTGAAGTAATCAGAATTTTAAACTATTTATAGTCTTATAAATTATTATGATTAAGAAATGAAAACAGTTCTTGTAAAAATTTATTTTTCTAAAGCCATAGTGTCCTTAATAATTTTTTTTTTTTTTTTTTTTTTTTTTTTATAAAAGCAATTAAAAGCTCTTCTAATTAAATAATGTCATAGTTTTACCGCATTTCTTATTTTAAGATTTGGAGCAGATTTTTGGGAAATGAGTAGTAGTTTAAAAAAAAAAATTGTTTTATATTCTTTGATGAGTCCAGCTTTTAACTATAAATAAAACAAATTTTGAGAGTGCAATTTAATTTCTCGAAATTTCATGAAATTAAGAGGTGTGGGGTGGTAACATATATAACAAAAAAAAATTTTGACCAAGATTTTCTTTAAAAAAAAAATTAAAAAAATAATAAAATCTTGGAAAATAATTTCATTCATTTGTGCATAAGTACTGATAGTTTCATTAAAATCTGACAATTTATTTGATTTTTTGCAAGAATTTCCAAATTGGCGTGTTTTCCACCTGGAAAAAATGTGCAAAAACACTAATCGTAAATTAATGTTGACTGCTGATGTAAAAACAAAAAAAAAAAAAAAACTGATTGTGCTAGAAAGGATTAAAAAATTTAATAAAATTACTTTTAATAATAGCATAAACATTTTGACACTAGAACTTTGTTTTTATTAATTTGGGACCTTTTTTCATCATGTTATGCTATTTTTCAGCGAGTGAGTGGAAGTACTTGTATTCCAAATTTAATTTTGTAAACATTATTTTTATTGTGATGGTTTTTAAATTTTTGAAATATAAATTCATGAAGTACAATGAAGCAGTTGTGAAATATATTTGTTAGAATATTGGGTGGTAATGATGATATTAGCTGTTTCCTTTTATAAGGAAACATTCAGTATTCATTGCCCGAGCAGTATACTGCTGCAGTCAGTTGAAATATATAAAATCTTTCTATTAAAATGATTTTTCCAGCAAAATAGGTTTCTTAAGTCTACTGTTGTCAACTCATTTGTTTGAAATGGTTTGGAATGGCAAAATCTTGTCATTTAAGTTACATTTTAGTCTTTGCTGTTGTTGAAAATCATCAAGTGATATGATTTTGAGTATTTCGTGCAATTCTTTTTGTGATTCTGTCATCAAAATTCAAAGAAGGATGGTCCTCACGAAGACTTACAGGTTTCATTTGCTTATGCCATTAGGATAGGTGATAAAATTGGTGCATTTTAAAATGAAATATTGATTTATTCAATTCATCTTTTTATTTTAGTAAAATTTGCTTGGAGTGAATTTAATACTAATTTTACTTTGTTAGTTTTTATTCTCCATGTACAAGAAATATATGGCTTGAAACACCAGTTTCTGTAGGATCACCAAAGTTAAGCAATGTCGAGCCTGGTCAATACCTAGATGGGTGACTGCTTGGAATACCAGGTGCTGTAAGCTTTGATATGCTTGTGGTGTAATAGATAACAGCTTGGAATTGTTAACTGAAGAGCAAAGTTCCAATTCTTGTTGGGGTTTGTTGTATTTACTTACATGCAAATGCCATTGGGGGAAAAAGTTTTGAATCCATTTTTCTCCCCAGCTATGGGTTAGTAAGACGTATATCACTAATCCATTATCTCCAAAAGAAATAGTCTCATGATTTAAAAATATTTTCTGGCTTTAAATAACCTGAAAAGTGTTAATCTGTAGAAAATGTATGAATCAATCAATACAATAAATGTCAAATTATTTTTTTTTTTTTTTTTTTTAAATCACAAATTAATTTATTGTTTTAAGAAAAAGTTTTTGTTTAACACATTTTGCCCTTTACAACTTCATCAGACTAAAGTGATGTTTACATTGATGTGACTACAGGTGCAGAGTTATTTTAGTTTTTTCTTTCCTTTTTGTTCATGTTTCCATCATTTTCTGTTATTAAATACCCCCCCCCCCAACCAGGTGTAACATCATAATTTCCATCCCACAACTCAATCAATAAGACGTTTGGCATGTGAGTGGAGTTTCAGCCTTGACAGTTCAAAGAGCAGTGAAAAAAGACTTGAAAATTAAATTGTATGTGAAATGTGAGAGACACCTTACTCCAGGACAGAAAGTTAGGTTACAGAGGTTGAAGATCATTGTGAATAATTTAGAAAATGATCCTGAAATAAAATTAAAAAAAAAATATATATTGCACTTCATTTCAATTTTTTATTAGCTTCTGATCCTTAGCTATAATTAATTAATAATGGATATGTCATTTTCATTTGATTGCTCAATGTAGAGTCCAGTAGTGTTATAAAAACCTTGTAAGATATCTTTAATCTTACTTATTATAAAACGCAGATTGTGTGTGTGTGTGTGTGTGTGTGTCTGTTTGTTTATATATGTGATCGTATTTCCTACATTTTTCAACCGATTTCAACAAAACTTCACAGGACTACGTAAAATTACCCGGCGGTGGTTCTGACAGTGCCAAAAATTGGAAAAACAATTGTTTTTGCACAAAATCAATTTGAAAGCACTAGTAAGGGTATCGCACCTGACTGGAAGTTACTGCCGGCTACTCAAACGTCCGAAAACAGAACGAATGCCGTTAACTTCTGGTGACTCAATGTTTTTTTTTTTTTTTCAGAGAACGATACGCAAACAGTAAACAAATGAAACATAAACATACACAAGTCCTCCTAACTAAAAATAATAACCGGAAACTACTTTAAATACACATGGTGTCCAAATGAAACCATGTGTACAGTCAAAATGCGGAAGTTAATTTTTAGTCATCAACCAAAAGATATTGCCAACCGACTACTATGCTAACCGGAGCCGACATAAACACAGCCGATTTCTTCCGCCAAGCAACTTGGCAAAAATATTTTAAGTCAAGTAATAGCAATTGTTGTATGATTTTTGAATCAAGCACAGGCAACGCTGGGCCATACTGCTAGTCATTTCTAAGATGCAACTGTTCAAATCTTAATCTATTGGAAAATTTTGCTGTTACATGATTTGGACAATTTTGATGTTACACTTGGTGTGCATATATATATATATATATATATATATATATATATATATATAGTTACGAAAATTAATGACAAAGGAGAAATGTTTTGTATGACACGTTTGCTCTTTTAGGACTTTATCTGCAGCAGATAACAAGGTCCTACTGTACTTGAAGAGAACATAACTTTAGTCAGATAGTCTACCTATAGTGAAATGTGAATATAGAAGCAGACATGTCCAAAAATTTTCACCAGGAAATCAACACCTTATTTCTGAAATGTAATTAAAATTTTTTTGAATGCTGCTGTCAATTGAACACATTTTCTGTTCATGTCTTCCACCTGTAAGTTTAGGTAAGGGTTGGGTGTGGAAAAGCTTAGTTTAAGTCGTGTGATGACTCAAACTTTGAGGACATTTTAAATTGATTAATTTTTTTTTTGTCTTCAAAATACAATGAAGTGATGCTCTGAAATTAATGCCTCCTATTTATTTCCATGGGAATACAGCAGATACAGGGAGCACAATAACGCTATTGGATAGAGCAAGTTTTCAGTTACAAAACCATTTTATTTTTTTTTTTTTTCACATAGTCACCACCATTGCCTATACATTTTTTCCCCAATCTCTACTTACAGAATGACCCACTTTTAACACATTTTTTTCCACCACTGCTGAAGTGCATTACCTACTGTGAAACTGTGCTCATATCAACTGTTTGATTGCTGTAAATGTTCACCATGTTGTTAATGTTGATTAATCTCAAACAGGTGCTATTTTTCTTCTTCACCTGGAGGAATTAAGTGACACATCTACTTTGTGTACACTGTCATCTAAGGCATTTTATAACAAGGTGCAAAATAAATATTATGGGCTGTTTCCAGTATAGATCAATTTCAACAAGCATATCACTATCACCCTGTCTCAGATATCATAAAGCAACATAATAAAATAGATATTATATTATGGCTCTCAAATTTACTATCACAGATTTACTTGCCAATTGTGTGAACTTAAGCAGTTAGGCATGTACCCTTGGGGCTGATGCACCCTGTATCTCTGTTCATGAGCAGGAGTAGCAGCAGAGGATTAGGAGGTTAGATGTAAATCCCCCCCCCCCTTTTTTTTTGTGACATTTATAATGTACAGTTAATGGTAATTATTTCTCTATAGGAACTGTGTATGCCCCTTTAGTGGTTATGACAGTTGAACATGTGCATAAAATTGAGTCTATTTATTGCTCTTGACTAACTGCCTCAAAAACACTCATTGGATCTTTTGATTTAAAAGAAAAAATTGTAACCTTGTTTTAAAATACATTCTTAGTTTAACAGTATTAAAAAGAACCTTGTCTTTTACAAGATGAAGATTAGATTCTGAATTGGCTGTTGTAAAACCTTCAAACTACACAGATTGGCTTTGAAGAACAGATAGTTTAATTGACTATCGCGAGAAATGTTAGAAATTTATTGGTTAACTAAGAAAGGATTAAAAAAAAAATTGTTTTATCAGATTTTAGGAATTAGTTTTGCCAAGAATTTTTCATCACACCTTGTATGCTAATTATCTATTTTATATTACATTTTTTTTTTTTTTTTCTTTTTTTCTTAAATGACTTTAATCTTTAACTTGTAATATTGCATATTGGTATGTATTATTGCTTTGATTATCTTTGTTTGATGACATCTTGCAAATTAGATTTAATGAAGTTAAGTGATTCTATCTTGTTTTTATTTTAACACTATTTTTATACAAGGCACAAGAGCTATTTGAGGTACAGGGATACTGAATGGGGTTGTTTTATGGATGTAAGAATTGTATATTATGAGGATATGTAGGATAGATAATGTTTGACTCCAGATTTGAAGTTAAGTTCATAGTGATTCAGGGGGAAAGTATCCTTTCAGGGGTCTTCCACAAAGCAGCAACTCTTGGAAAGAAGCTGTTTGAATGGAACTTTATCAATGGAATATGAAGGGAAATGAGGATGATTCAACTCTGTGGATGTGGCATGGTGTGTCTTCACTATAAAGGTCTGAATGGGTGAAACTAGTTCATCAGAACATTATCCATGAGGCTTGTGTTTCATCTGTGACAAAGGAACTGTAGTGGGAGAAAAATAATTAATCACTTGCAAGTTGGGTAAACAACTATTTCTCTCTCTCATATCTATCTATCTATATATCTATATATCTATATATCTATATATATATATATATATATA